>CM034315.1:45464022-46030564 GCA_019925795.1 Dendrobium chrysotoxum
GGCAATTCAAAAAGCTTTCTAAGGAAGAAACATAAGAACTATGAAAGAAGTGGAACAAGGTAAGTCCAAAAAAAGTTTTAAGAGTTTCATCTGAATCTGTTTGTTTTGAATGCAGGAAGCCTGGACACATAAAGGCTGATTGTCCAACACTTAAAGGTCACCCAAGCAAGGAGAAGGGTGAGGAGAAACCAAAGTTCAGAAAGGACAAGAAGCGGATTCAGAAGGAGTTCTGGGCAGACTCTGCATCCGACTCTTCTGAGACTGAAGCTGAAGAGGAGGAAACAAACTTATGTCTTATGGCTGATGATCACCCTGGTCAGTCGGATCAGGACGAGGTATGTGAGCTTACCTACGATCAATTATTTGAAGTTTCTGAAAGAATTCATACATCGTATAGGAAGCTTAAGAAAACTCATGCTAGTTTGAAATTAGATTACTTAACTTTGCAAAAAGAGCATGATTCTGTAGTTAAAGATCATTCCACACTTGATTCAAATCACATGTCTTTGCTTGATGAATTCGATGAGGTGAATAAAAAATATTCTGATTTAGTTTCTGAGCATGATTCATTGAAAACTACGCATGTAGACTTAGAAAGAGCTTTTAAAGAATTAGATACAATGGCATGTGAAGTAGAAAGTAGCAAAGGAACCTTGAAATTTGAAATTGTAAGTTTAAAGAAAGAAAATGAGTTTTTGAAAGTAAAGATCAGTGCTTTTGAAAAGAACAAAACACCGCCTACTTTTGAACAGTTTTATGCACCGCCACTTTTTGAAAAACTTATTGCAAGTTCTTCAAAGCATGTTTCATATACATCTAGGAAGAGGTATTATCTATCCACGTAGATTAGTTAACCCTTTTCCTGGTGTTAGATGTTTTTCATGTGGCATGTTAGGACATATTTCTCACACCTGCACTGTTCACCGTAGTACACATTGGGTGTGGAAACCCAAACTGCCTGTTTCACAGCACAGCACGCATGCATTGCAGTCTTCTTTCATAAGACTGACGTTTGATACTTTTGTAGGTGTGCTCTCACATAAGACCTCGTGAGAGCAGTGGTACCTGGACAGCGGATGTTCTAGACATATGACTGGAGGCAAATCAGTTCATTTCGCTGGAGGCCAGAGCTGGAGGCAAGGTTACACTTGGAGATAACACCACCAGGAAGGTGGTAGGCACAGGTATAATTGGTGATTCAAAGAACTTTATGATTGATAATGTTTTGCTTGTAGATGGACTGAAACACAACCAGCTGAGCATCAGTCAACTCTGTGACAAGGGATACAGCATCAAATTCCTGCCCACTGGCTGCATTTTAAGCTTAAATGATGAAGTTGTTTTGCAGGGGCAAAGGATCAACAACGTCTACAAGCTGGATGTAAGTAGCATTAAATCTGATAATTCAATTTGCTTAAAAACTGCTGCTGATGAGTCTTGGTTATGGCATAGGAGATTGTGTCATACCAGTATGAAAACTCTTAGGAGAGTCACCCAAAAGGACTTAGTTAGAGGTGTGCCCAAGCTTAAATTCACTAAGGATCACCTGTGTGATGCCTGTCAGTTGGGGAAGCAAGTCCAGTCCTCTTTTCACTCTGTTAAGGACATTAGCACCTCTAGACCTTTAGAAGTTCTTCACATGGACCTCTTTGGACCCATTAACACTGCCAGCTTAGGGGGGGGAGAGTCTATGGTTTTGTGATTGTAGATGATTATTCGAGGTTCACTTGGGTTAAGTTTTTGTTACATAAATCTGAGTCATTTGATGAGTTTAGATCCTTCTCTACTTGGATTCAGAAGAAGTTAGGATGTGAGATTATTACCATACATAGTGATCACGGAGGGGAATTTGAAAATGAAAGGTTTGGAAGCTTTTGTGAGGATCATGGGATTAGTCACAATTTTTCAGCTCCTAGGACCCCTCAGCAGAACGGGGTAGCTGAAAGGAAGAACAGGACCTTAGTGGAAGCCGCTAGAGCCATGCTTGCCGAGTATTCACTTCCAAAATACTTTTGGGCTGAAGCGGTGAACACTGCATGTTATGTGCTGAATAGGGTGAATGTGAGAGTCAAACTGGGCAAGACACCTTATGAGATCATTAAGGGTAGAACTCCAAATCTGTCCCACCTCCATGTCTTTGGCTGTAAGGTTTTCATTCTGAACAACGGGAAGTCACCCTTAGAAAAATTTGACCCCAAATCTGATGGAGTGTTCCTAGGATATTCAAGTGTGGGGAAATCCTTTAGGGTGTTCAATAGGAGGACTTTGGTGGTGGAAGAAACAACCCATGTAGTGTTTGATGAATCTGATCCTAAGGAGTCTAGATCTGAAGTAGAAGATGAAGAGATTATTGAGGTTACCCAAGGAGTTGGAAATACAAATTTGGAGGAAAGGGTAGAACCTCAAACAGAGTTGCCTAGAGATTGGAGATATTCTTCGAGTCATCCTAAAGAACTGATCTTAGGAGACCCTTCTGAAGGTGTTAGGACTAGGCATGGACTTAGGAAGAAAGTAAACCATTCTGCCTTTATCTCAATGACTGAACCCACCAACATCAATCAAGCCCTGTCAGATGAATTTTGGATTTTAGCTATGCAGGAAGAATTGAATCAATTTGTAAGGAATGATGTTTGGGAGTTAGTAGAAAGACCTAAAAATCAAAGTATTGTGGGAACCAAGTGGGTCTTTAAGAATAAGATGAATGATTCTGGTGTGGTGGTGAGGAATAAGGCAAGATTGGTGGCTAAGGGGTATAATCAATTAGAAGGGATTGATTTTGAGGAGACTTTTGCCCCTGTAGCTAGATTGGAAGCCATTAGAGTGCTACTAGCCTTTGCATGTTATAAGGGATTTAAGCTGTTTCAAATAGATGTTAAGAGTGCCTTTTTAAATGGGGTAATTAAAAAAGATGTTTTTGTAGAACAACCCCCAGGTTTTGAGAGTTCCCAATATCCAAGTCATGTCTATAAATTAAAAAAGGCCTTATATGGATTGAAACAGGCACCCAGAGCTTGGTATGAGAGGCTTAGCACATTCCTGTTAGAAAGAGAGTTTGTTAAGGGGAGCGTAGACACCACCCTTTTTCTGAGGAGATTAGGAGATGACTTACTCATTGTTCAGATCTATGTTGATGATATAATTTTTAGATCTTCTGATAAATACTTATGTGAAGAGTTTTCTAAAACAATGAGTAAAGAGTTTGAGATGAGTATGATGGGAGAATTGTCCTACTTTTTGGGGTTTAGCATAAGGCAAACGGATGATGGAACATTTCTCAATCAATCAAAATACACTAAGGACATTTTGAAGAAATATGAAATGGACAAAGCCAAGCCAATCAATACTCCCATGCCCTCCTCAGTTCAGTTAGATAAGGATTCAAATGGAAAATCTGTTGATCAGAAGAAGTATAGAGGGATAATAGGTTCACTGCTTTACCTGACTGCTAGCCGACCTGATATCATGTTTAGTGTCTGTCTTTGTGCTAGGTTTCAGGCTGATCCTAAAGAGTCCCACCTGACTGCTGTTAAGAGAATTCTTAGATATCTTTTAGGAACCCCAAACCTAGGAATTTGGTACCCTAGGCACAGCACCTCTTTTGAGATCATTGAATATTCTGATTCTGACTTTGCGGGGTGTAGGGTGGATAGGAAGAGTACTTCTGGGACTTGTCAATTTATAGGACAGTCGTTAGTCTCTTGGTCCAGTAGAAAACAGAACTCAGTTGCACTTTCCACTGCTGAAGCTGAGTACATTGCCTTAGGGAGTTGTGTGGCCCAAGTTTTTTGGTTGAAGCAGCAAGTCTTGGATTTAGGAGTACCTGTTGGCACAATTTTTGTTCTGTGTGATAATACTAGTGCCATCTGTATCTCTAAGAATCCAATCTAACATTCTAGGACCAAACACATTGACATTAGGCATCACTTCATTAGGGACCATGTTACAAAAGGGGACATTGAGCTACACCACGTAGCAACTGAAAATCAGCTGGCTGACATATTCACTAAACCACTGGCCTTTGACTCATTCAGCATTTTGAGAACCAGATTAGGAGTGATTGATATAAATGCTTGATTCTGATGACTGCTGATTTATGATTGTTATGATTGGTATTCTGATTTCTGTTAGTTAGTTTCCGTATTCTGTTTTCTGATTTCTGTTAGCTAGTTTTTGTATTCTGATTTCTAATTTCTGTTAGTTAGTTTTGGTTTGATTATTTGCTTTCAGTTGATTTTATTTCTTCTGCTGATTTCTGTGTTACCCTTATTGTTAGTTTGATTTGAGTATTTACTTTGCTATGATTTTCTACCTGTTTTTATTTATTTACTGGTTCATATCTTACACTTACTGTTTTATGCTTTTCAAGATCTGATCACCGCTCACTACTTCTGGTGATCTGAATTTTTGACTGGGAGTTTTTACCTTGTTTGGTTTGGAAGCTGAAAAGCAGTGATTGACTTCGCTGAATCTGGTAAAGGGAAGAAACATTGATAATTGTTTCTCTTCCTTTAACTCCTTTACTGGTGTGTAGTTTTTTTTGAATAAAAATCCTTTTCAAAATTAAAATGTTAGTTTTTGAAATAGAGATTATTTTATCTTCCTACAGTAATCTGCCTCATATCAATAGTGTTTTTCAAAGTCTTGAGTCATTAGTTTGATTTTCTAAACCAAGTGATTGCATTTATCATATGTTGTATGGCTTTTGTTTTGTGAATCGTTCTTCCTTACAGCGGAGAGTCATCTCCTATGTCTGGAAGATAATCTCACAGCTGAGACTCTTTAATGATTATGAAAAGGAGAAAGCTTATAAAAGATGCGCAGTGCGCCAGATAATTTGAAAAAGAGGCATAAAATGAGCCCAAAACTGAAAAGATGCGAAATTGCCAAATTGAATACACAAAGTGTATCAAAAAAAAATCAAAAGATGCGCAAAGCGCCAACCAATTTGAAAAAGAGGCACAAAATGAGCCCAAAACAAGCTTTCTTCCCTTTCAGATTATTAAAGGTCTTAGAAAAATCTGTGCGCCACTTAATATTTTCAAAAGCTTGAGTCTTGAAAATCCTGATTTCTGATTTTTTACTTTGTAATACTATTATATCAGATATTTTTCTAGAACAAGGCTTGAAAGGATTTCTTTTCAAATCTAATGTCTTTTATTCTGAATCGGATTTTTGTTTTGAAAGAGGTTTGCATCGATAAGGTGCCCGGGGTCGGAGCTACGAACGTTGATTATTTCCAACCTTTTCTGGATTTCAGCGCTGTCAATCGTCCTGTCATTGGTTTTCGAATTTAAAGTCAAGGAAAAATTCTGATTTTCTAAGAGCAGCTTAATCAAAAATTAAAAATAAAAAATAAAAAAAAATACTTCTATGTGTTTTTGCGGTCAGTTTTATTCGTCTTTTTGTTATTTTGATTTCATGGTTGTGTTTTTTGGATCCTGATCGATCATCTTCATCCTCCATTCTTTTCTACTTTTCTTCACATCGTCCTAGACGATACACTGATCGTCCTGGACGATCCTCTTCGTCCTGGACGATCCAAAAATCGTCCTGGACGATTCATTCAAAATCATACCCACTGCTCCTGCTGCTGAAACTACCCCAATTATTAGTGATCGTCCTGGACGATTCTTACATCGTCCTGGACGATATGATCCATATCTTCCTGATCTGATTAAACGGCTGACATTGCACCAATTATTGCCCATCGTCCTGGACGATCCACCTCATCGTCCTAGACCATCTACGTGTCAGCCGCTGGACGCTTGGAATTCGGCCCGTCCGACATATTTAATGCATATCGTCCTGGACGATACTTTTCGTCAACGGTCGTCCAGCCTGACTCCTCGGGACGATCGCCTGTGTCTAATCGTCCTGGACGATCGGACCGCCTTTTTGACCAATCGTCCAGAACGTCATAAATGACCACATCGTCCCGGACGATCCCGCGATCGTATGGGACGATCAGTCCGTTTTCTATTTAAACAGCAGTTTTCTTCATGTTTTTCACATCGTTTTTCCTCCACTTTCCTTCTCCTTTCCTCCTCTTTGGTTTCCTAATGGCTGGTGGCAAAAGATCTCGTCAAAAGGGGGCCAGTTCGTCCCTGGGACATGTCGATTCTCGCTTCCCGAATGCCGCCGATCAGGCGGCTTTCGAATGCTATCGTAATGTGGGTATCACGCACTCCAAGATTGTCAATCCCCGCACTCTCACGTATCCCATCTTAGATTTGTTCGCACACACCTCCCTCACCTTCATTCTGACCTTAGCCTTTCCCTTCAATCTGGAACTCCTTCGAATTTTCTTTGCCAACTTGCGCATTTCTGCGGATTATTCCACTCTTCGCTCCTACGTAAATCAACGCCCCGTGGAACTCACGACCCATGATTTTCACAATATCCTCAACTTGTCTGTCACTGGCGACAAAATTCACACGATTATCACCGATCCTGACTATGATTAGAGTGTCGCCAATCACTTCCTTCGCAATACCAACGCACCCTATCACGACAATGCTTGCACTTCCCTTCTCAAGGACGCCCGGACCATTCATCACGTCCTTCGTTCCTCCGTCATTCCAAAGGCGGGGGATCGGATTCACATTACCCCGCTCCTGTCCTTGACCACCTACTACATCATGGCCCGTCGAGAATTTAATGCCTCTGATCTGATCATCCGATACATAGAACATCTCACCACAATTAGAGATCCGGGCCACAGGCGTCGCCCAAATCTAGCTTATAAAAGATCTTATTCACTATGCCTTAGAGACAAAATATGACCTTCAGTATCTTGTCCCTCCTGATGTCCCTCCTTCCTTCTTCACAAACAACTCATTCCACGTCCTACACAGCACCCGCCTACATCCGGAGCCTGCCCCGGATGTTGAGGAAGAAGAGGAAGAGGCTTCTCCAGTTCCTGCTGCACCAGAGGCACCTGCACCCCTTCGCATTACCTCTCCCCTTGACCACCTGGTGCAGCGCTTCGACCAGTGGGAGGCCCGTTTTGACTCCTACGTGGTTGCCCAGGAGCAGCAACACAACGAGGACCACCAACGCTTCGTGGACTATGCTGCGCAGCAGCAGCAGTAGCACGACCAGGACATGGCCTGGTTTGGAGCTCACTTTCAGGCCATTCACCATTACTTCTACCCTCCACCGCCACCTCCTTCTTCCGATCAGGATCCGCCTCGGTTTTAGTTTTCTGTCGTGTTGTTGTTCTATGTATGTTTTATTTTATGTTTTATTTCCGTGTTATGTTTTTCGCTCCTCCTTTTTGTGATGTCAAAAGGGGGAGTCAGCTGTAGTCGTGTCTGTTTCTATTTTCTGAGTCATGTTTCATGTATTGTTTTAGCTATTAAATGAAAATTTAAAAAATGTTTGTTTGTTTGATCTCCTAGTTTACTTTTATTTTCAGACTACTTTACAAATGTTTGCCATCATCAAAAAGGGGGAGATTGTTGCAAATCTGGTTTTGATGATGACAAACATGTTTCCAGTGTGTTTTGCTTGGCTAATCTGTTTCAGGCACAAAAGACCGCGAGCCACTCAAGCCAACTCAAGATCGGGTCCAAGTGTGTCAAATGTATGATTTTTCTTTTTATTGAGTCAATTGTAATGTAACTGATTCCCTAGCTAAGTAACCTTGCACACACACACTCAGGGAGAGAGATTGAGTGAATTAGAGTTTCTGTTAAAAATTTATTCAGATCGTCCTGGACGATATCCACATCGTCCTGGACGATCCAGTTAAAACAGAAACCCTAATTAGGGCGACTAAGTTAAGAGGGTCTGATTGAGCCGATCGTCCTGGACGATCTACGGATCGTACGGGATGATATTCCCAAATCAGAAATTCTCAGCCGCCAGATCAAGTTAGACAAGTTCTTATTTTTAGATACTTGGTCTGATCGTCCCGGACGATACGTGTATCGTCTCGGACGATCCAGTACAATCATGCTTAATTTAATCTGGTAATTAAGGAAAGTAATTTATTTTTGGTTGATACGATCATATCGTCCTGGACGATTGCAGGATCGTCCCGGACGATCTTGATCGTCTAGTGCATTTAAGTTGTACGTCCAGAACTATGTACAGGACGATTTGGGGCCTTTTTGAACTAATCGTACCGGACGATGACCCTATCGTCCGGGACGATCAAGTCATTTTTTGGTCGTCCAGCACAGATTTCTCTGGACGACCCGAACTGTCTTCTGGACGATTTCCCTCAATTTGAACTAATCGTCCCGGACGATCGCAGGATCGTACGGGACGATATGAACAACTTTTTCTACTGATCGTCCAGAAGAGCCAGATCGTCCAGGCTGAAACAGCTGAATTTGAACTGATCGTACTGGACGATCTACCGATCGTCCTGGACGATCTTGGCCGACCAGTTGAGATTTAGGGCAAATTTTAAGCCCTCCTTTAAAAGAACTTTTTCCAATTTTTGGAAAAATCTTTTGCTGCCTTCCTTCCCTGAGAAACCCTAGAGAGAGAGAGAGTTGGGAGAGAGAGAGATCTTGTGAGGGGGAGTTAGTGAGGGATTCACTAAGGTTGCTCCGAGCACGGATCAGAGTCGTCTTCTCCGCTCGTCGTCTTTCGTCTAGTCGGTGTTCGTCGTGGGAGGATCGTTCGCAAGAAGATCCGGGGTTCTCTGCCCGCTTCAGGTGGAAGCAAAAGGAGTTCGTAGGTTCTCTGCCTGCTTCAGGAGGAAGCGAAAGGAGTTCGAAGGTTCTCTGCCTGCTTCAGGAGGAAGCGAAAGGAGGTCGGGTTCTCTGCCTCACCGTGTGGTGAAAAGGAGATTTTTGTACAGGCTTCTCCGCCTTGCTGTGGGAGCAAAAGGAGAGACACTTCTGTTTAGTGCAATACCCGGAGGGGAGGCTCCGGGGAGTGGACGTAGGTCAAGTTGACCGAACCACTATAAAATCTGGTTTGCTTTTCTGATTCAATTCTGCACTTTAATTTTTTATGATATTAACTGCTTGGGTGAATATCTGTGGTTGATCTTTTTATCGTTGTTTTAATTTGTTTCCGCTGCACGTTATAAAAAGATTTTCATAATTATCGTGAAATTTTTAAATAACCAATTCACCCCCCCTCTTGGTTAGCCTCGGGACTAGTTCACTAGGGCTTAACATCCCTAACGAACTTTCAGAAAGATTTAAATTCATCAAATGACTCAGATTTATGTGACAAAAATCTAATCCAAGTGAACCTCGAGTAATCATTAACAATCACAAATTCATAAACTTTCCCTCCTAAGCTAGCAGTGCTAATAGGTCCAAAGAGATTCATGTGAAGGACTTCTAAAGGTCTAGAGGTGCTGATGTCCTTAATGGAGTGGAAAGAGAATTAAACTTGCTTCCCTAATTGACAGACATCACACAGGTGGTCTTTAGTGAACTTAAGCTTGGGGACACCTCTAACTAAGTTCTTTTAGGTGACTCTTCTAAAGGTTTTCATACTGGCATAACATAATCTCCTGTGCCACAACCAAGACTCATCAGTAGCAGTTTTTAAGCGAAATGAAGCAGCACATTCAATATTATTTAAGTCAAGCATGTAGACATTGTTGATCCTCTTGCCTTACAAAATAGTGTTATTATCTAAGCTTATGATGCAAGTATTTGCCAGGAACTTGATGCTGAACCCTTTGTCACAGAGTTGATTGATGCTGAGCAGGTTGTGTTTCAGTCCATCTACAAGCAAAACATTTTCAATTAAAAGGTTCTTGGAGTTTCTGATTATACCTGTACCTACCATTTTTCTGGTGGTGTTGTCTCCAAGAGTGACCTTGCCTCCAGCCCTGGCCTCCAGCGAAATGAATTGATTTGCATCTCCAGTCATATGTCTTGAACATCCGTTGTTCAGTTACCACATGCTCTCACGAGGTCTTATGTGGGAGCAAGCCTACAAAATCATCAAATGTCAGATTTAGGAACCCAAACAAGTTTGGGTTCCTTCTTATGAAAAGAAGAATGCAATACATGTGTGCTGTGCTGTGAAACATGCAATTTGGGCTTCCACACCCAATATGTACTACGGTGAACAGTGCAAGTGTGAGAGATATGTCATAGCATGCCACAAGAAAAACTTCTAATGTCAGGAAAAGGGTTAACTAATCTACGTGGGTGATAGTGCCTCTTCTTAGGTTTGAATGAAACATGCTTTGATGATTTTGAATTAGATTCTTCAAGTGATGGAGGTGTATAAAATTGTGCAAAAGTAGGAAGTGTTTTATTATTCTCAAATGCACTAATTTTCACACTTAGAAATTCATTTTCCTTATTGAGACTTGCAATTTTAAATTTCAAATAATATTCACTACTATCCAATCAGATGCATGAGTTTTTAATTCCTTAAATGCAGCTTCTAATTTAACATGCGATGCTTTTAATGAATCATGCTCAATAATCAAATCAAAATGCTTTTTATTCAACTCATCAAATTTATTAAGTAATGACATGTGATTGCTATCAAGCGTAGAATGATCCTTAATCAAAACTTCATGCTCATTTTACAAGTTTAAGAATTTCAATTTCAGGCTAGCATGCATTTTCTTAAGTTTTCTATATGATGAATGAATTTTCTCAGAAACATCAAGTAATTGATCGTTGGTCAGTTCATATACCTCTTCTTGATCAGATTGGCCACGATGTTCATCCGCCATCAAATACAAGTTTGTAGTCTCCTCAGCTTCAGTCTCAGAGGAGTCAGACACAGTCTGCCCAGAAAGCCTTTTGGATCTTCTTCTTGTCCCTCCTGAACTTGGGTTTCTCCTCGCCCTTCTCCTTGCTCGGGTGAGCCTTAAGTGTAGGACAATCAGTCTTTATTTGTCCAGGCTTCCTGCATTCAAAACAAACTGTATCAGAAGAACCTTTAAAATTTCTGCTACTCTTACCTTTGTTCCACTTCTGAAAGTTCTTATGTTTCTTCCTTAGAAAGCTTTTGAATTGCCTAGTGATTAAGGCAACATCATCGCTATCAGACCCGGAAGTATCGGTATTTCTATCGTTGGCCTTCAGCGCGACAGTTTTCTCCTTCTTTTTACCTGCATCAATTTGTCTTTGGTTCACTCATTGCTCGTAAGCAATGAGTGACCCAAGTAAGTTATCAATATAATAAGTATTCAAATCTTTTGATTCAGTAATTGTAGTTATCTTGGCATCATAAGAAGAAGGAAAATATTTTAGAATTTTGTTCACTTTTTCATAGTTAGTGAGTCCTCTTCCTAAAGCATGTAGAGAGGTGACAATTTGAGTGAACCTAGTATACATTTCAAAAATTGATTCACTAGGTTTCATGCGAAAGAGTTCGTAGTCATGAAGCAAGATGTTCAATCTAGATTACTTAACTTCAGTTGTACCTTCATAATTAATGCATAATCTATCACATATTTCTTTACCAGTAGTGCAAGTAGAGACATGTTTGTAATCCTCAGATTTCAGTGCACAGAAAAAAAATTCAAGCATTTTGCATTCAGTTGTGCTAAATCACGATCATCAAAAGTCCATTCGGCAAAAAGAAGTTCAGTTTTAGCAGAAACACGATTTAGAAAAATCTTTTTGAATGTTTTTAAAAGAACAATTACAATTTCGCGATGATGTGCAGATGGTCAATAATAATAGAATAATAATAACAATCACACGATTATCAACAGAAAAATAAATGCGAAAGATAACTAGAAAGAACACACCAGATTTTATAGTGGTTCCGTCAACTTGACCAACGTCCACTCCCCAGAGCCTCCCCTCCGTGTATTGCACTAACACTAAGTGACTCTCCATCTGCTCCGACAGCAAGGCGGAGAACTTCCACCAACCCAGTGAGGCAGAGAACCTGGACTCCTTTCGCTTCCTCCTGAAGCAGATAGAGAACCTTACCTCCTTTTGCTTCCTCCTGAAGCAGGCAGAGAACCTTGATCTTCTTGCCGACGATCCTTCCACCGAGACACTAAGGACAAGAGATGACGACGGAGAAGACGACTCAGATCCTTGCTTGGAGCAACCTTTGTGAACACCTCACAAACTCCCCCTCACAAGATCTCTCTCTCCCAAGCTCTCCCTCTCCCTCTCAAAGCTCTCTCTCAGATAAGGAAAGTGGCAAAAGATCTCAATGATGGAAGACAAGAGATCTTAAATAGTAGGACTAAAAAATTGCCCTAAATTTCAACTGGTCGACAAAGATCGTCCAGGATGATTGGTAGATCGTCCTGTACGATCAGTACAAAATTACACATATCAGCTTGAACGATCGGGTTTCTCTGGACGATTAGAAGACAAAATTTGTTCAGATCGTCCCGTACGATTCTGCGATCGTTCGGGATGATTAGTGTAAATCAGGAATTTTGTCCAGAAGACAGCTTGGGTTCTCTAGGGCAACATATGCTGGACGATCTCAAAATGACTTAATCGTCCAGGACGATATCTCTATCGTCCTGTATGATTAGTTCAAAAACGCCAATATTGTCCTGCACACTGTTCTGGTCGTCCTGGGCAACTTATGCTGGACGATAAAAAATGACTTGATCGTCCCGGACGATATTGATATCCTCCAGTACAATTAGTTCAAAAACGGGAATATCGTCCAGCACATTGTTCTGGTCGTCCAGGTGAAAAGTTCTGGATTTTCAGGATTTCTAATTGATCGTCCAGGACAATATGATCGAATCAATCAAACATAAATTACTTTCCTTAATTACCAGACTAATTTAGGCATGATTGTAAGGAATCGTTCAGGACGATCAGATCAAAAAGCTAAAAATAAATTTTGCCTAATTTAGTCTGGCGGCTGGAAATTTATGATTTGAACCTATCGTCCTGTACGATGGGTCTTCATCCAGGACGATCTGCTTAATCAGACCGACTTAATATGGACATGGTCACCCTAATTAGGGTTTCTGTTTTCACTGGATCGTCCAAGACGATATGAACATCATCCAGGACGATTTGAACAAAAATTGAACAGAAACTCTAACTCACTAAAACTCTCCCCCTGAGTGTGTGTGTGCAAGGTTACTTAGCTTGGGGATCTATTACATTGCACTTGACTCAATAAACACGAAAAAAGTACATTGAACCTTAACTACAAAACAGACTGACTCGATCTTGAGCTGGCTTGAATTTACAATTGATAATGTGGACCTGAAAAGTTAGACATTTAAACAAACATGAAAGTGTTTGTTATCATCAAAATCACAGTCCTTAAATCCAGATTCGCAACAGGGGCGATGACGGTGAATAAGATGAACAAAATTTCTCCTCCTTTTCTCTCTCTCTCTCTTTTTGAATTTTCTCCTTTTTTTTAATTTGTATATATATATATATATACACACTTATATGTATAAGTAAAGAGAGAGAGAGGTGTGGGATTACCTTAGGCTAATTAGGGTGAAAAATGGGCTGGTTTTGGTGGTGTGTGTGCTGGATTGATATTTGGGTTTTTGAGTGGAATACGGTAAAGTTTAATGGGCTGTTAGGATGGACTTTTGGGTTTTGGTGAATTGTTGTTGGGCTCTCTTATAGTGTATGGGCTATGAATGGCCCAAAGGAAGAAACCAAGAGCTTATAGCTTGATGCAGATGTGAGCAGGAGGATTCAGGTGGGGGGAAAAGCCTCCTGTCAAGTTCGGCTAAAGAGAAACAAGGGAATCGTGGAGTGGGGTGTGAAGCCGCTTTACTTGCGTAAAGGGTAGGTGGAGAGTAGGTTCGTGGCTAGCTCGTTTGAAGGCAAGGAGGCCGGACGTCTAAGGGTCGGCTGGATCGGAAGTCTTGCTTGGAGGGTGCGGTGAAGGAAGAGCCCGAGAGATCTCTCGGTTCAGTTGCAGGTGAAAGAGTTGGGTAGGGTTGAAGAGGAAAGGTCGATGTGAGAGGATGTCGGCTTGGGTCTGGAGCGGAATTGGAGCTGCAGGAGCTCGGAAGAGGCTTCAAAAGGCTACAAGTGTTCGTGAGGCTAGTAGGCGGGCCAACTTTGAAGAGGCGAACAGAGTTTCGGTGCAAGAGAAGAAGCGAGGAAGCAGCCGAAGGCTTCATTTTCTCTTCCTCTTATAGTGCGAATGGGGGGGCCTCAGACAAAGTAGAGGCTACGTGGTTTGAGTGAGATTTTGTGAGATGCTGAGATAGGACAGTTCGGCACCGCTTGCAGATAATGGGCCGAATTGCAGAGGCTGATACAGATAGGATTTGAGCAGGTATGATTTTTTAATGTTATATTTTTTTTTGGCTTTAGAGGTCAACAATAGGTCATGCAACATTACAAGTTCCTCAACATAATGTAAGAAAAGTTGCATACCCCCTGACCTACTTTTTCTAACTCTTCTGCTTTTATGAATGAAAGGTTGAGTACTATGTGACCATTGTGACTCCCCTTTGTTAACACCTTCAAGCCCATTGCTATGTAATCTTTCTGGCTCATTTCCCTAAATTTCTTCTTCATCAAATGAATCTTCTTGGACATCTCCAAATTCAAGGGGCAGTATGCCTGAGTTTGGAACCCAGGCATCATCTCTAATAGCAACAATGCAACCAAACTTATTATCAGGTTTCTTTTTAAGCTCAGGCATTATTCCATTATAATGAAACTTCTTCACGGCAGGTAAAACCAACATTATATAAGTAAATTGTTAACTTCATT
The DNA here is from genome assembly GCA_019925795.1 of Dendrobium chrysotoxum. Classification (NCBI taxonomy): domain Eukaryota; kingdom Viridiplantae; phylum Streptophyta; class Magnoliopsida; order Asparagales; family Orchidaceae; genus Dendrobium; species Dendrobium chrysotoxum. The sequence goes on from CM034315.1 coordinate 45,478,656, forward strand.
ATATGTCATAGATTCATCTAGTATAACTTAAGTATTAGTTTATATCATGGATTAAAAAAGCGTTAGAGGCGAACGCCTCGAGGCGTGCCTCAAATCGAGGCGGAGGTCGGGCGAACTGAGGTTTAAGCCTCGAACGCTTGGGCGAGGCTTACGCCATTTTCCACGGAGGCGGAAGCGGACGCCTCAAGGCGTGAGGCGCCGAGGTGACAAAGGCGCTACCTTGATTCATTTTGCTCAATTCATTTCGTCAGACTCGTGCGTGTGCGCCAGTCAAGCGCCCTTATTAGACTTATGGCTTCTATTTCAAAACGCTTCCTCCGCTCGCTCTCTCTCGTTCCATATTCTCTCTCGTTCCCTGCTCTCTTTCGTTCGTTCGTGTACAAAGCTTCCGTCGACTTTGACAACCACATTCGGTCGATCATTCCTTCATGTACGCTGCTTCTTCCGACTTCGACTCCGACTTCGACTCCCACTTCGACTTCGACTTCGACGACGACTTCGTGTGCAAAGGTAAGGTTCCCGATCTTTCTTCCCCCGTCGTTTTCATCATCTTCGCCTAATTTTCTTCCCATTTTAGTCGGTGCTTCATCTTCGACTTGGACTTCGACATGCCTTCGACATGCTTCATCTTCGACCACTATCCAACGTGCCTCGCCGACTTAATCTTCGACTTCGACGTGCCTGATTTTCTTCCCATTTTTTCCTCTTCGATTTAATCTCCGCCAAGGTAACGACTATTTCTCTTCGTCTGCTTCCCGTAATTTACTGCACTTTTGCTGCGCTTTTACTGCTAGTTCACTCTATTTTTGCTGCGCTTTCAGTGCGCTTTCACTTCTGCTACGCTTTTGCTGCTTTTTTGTTGCGCTTTCACTTTTGCTACTTTTGCTGCCCTTTTGTTGCGCTTTTACTTTTGCTGCCCTTTTTGCTGCTCTTTTGCTTTGTTAATAATGTTTTAGTAATTATTCTTTGCCTGTCATTATTAAAAATTAGATATATGTCATCTATTTATGATTAAATTTGTATTTTTTAGAATGATTAGTGGCACAAGAAAGAAAGATCCTGCATGGAAATATGACACTCAAGTTGAAGTGCTAGGTGAAGATGCTAAGAAGGGATGTGTTTAAATGAAATGTAATTTTTGTGAGAAGCGCATAACTAGTGGTGTCAAAAGGTTGAAGGATCATCTAGCCCGCACTCATGTCAATGTGGGACCGTATGCAAAAGTACCTGATGAAGTGAAAAAGGAATGTATAGATTACTTAAAGAAGTTTGCCACCCCAAAGAAGGTCACACAAAGAAATTTGAAAGAGATGATAGGAAATTCTTCTTACTATGGATAGACATCTCAAATTGCAGAAGTAAGGAAACAATGATAATGAAATTGACCCTTTGCTTGTTGATGATTTACAATCTGATGATGAATGGGTTACTCTTAAGAATACTGATGTTCCTGGAGTTGAACTAGAAGGAGGAACTCATGTCAATGAAGACAATGAAGCAACCTCCCAAGTATATAAAAGAAAGAAACAAAGTGAGATTAGAGCTTCAAAAATATTCAAAGGTATTCTTAAATATAATGAATTATTTTTTATGTTATTATTGTTTCATTCTAGAGCTAATGTAATATTAACTGATATAGGGGATAAAGGAAAAAATATTATAGATGAAGAAGAATTTGAGGATGACTTTGACATTAATTATGAGGATTCTTCTGAAGACAATCAAAGTGATGATGAGCCTGCATTGGGTCTTGATCCTAAGGGGATGTTTTATTTTTAAGTGAGTTTATTTTAAATCTTGTATTCCATTTCTCATTCGAAGCATCTATTATTTTCTTTAGAGGGTTCCACCCTTTCCATTTTCCCCATGAATTAACTCGTTCCGTATCTTGAACTCTTTTTTAAGTTGGTCCTTATTTTAAGTTTTATACAATTATATGTTCTATCGGTCCGTTCGTTAAAATTTTTCTTTAAATCTCTCAAACTTTTTTTAACTAAAGTGAGTTGTAGGCCTGTTTCCCAACTCTATCTCCATAATGCACATATCGCAGTAAATTAAAGTAGTTTTCATTTCCCATGTTGCTGGTGGACCATCTTGTTTTGCTTTCCTCTACAGTAAATGAAAATAAAATATAAGTAAAACGCAGTTTGTAATATGGTATCAACCCAACAATCATAGCACAGAGATGAAACAATTTTAAATTGTTTTATGAATGCCATGTATTACTTCTTATGGAATTAGAAAGTTGTAATTAGTTTGTTGGCAAAGAAAATCTACTTTTTTTTTTTAAGAGAATGCATATAGCAAATTTTATTAATCACAACTACTTACATCCACGTTCCTCCTTTAACAAATAAAAAAAGAAAGGAGGAATCTTATTAGAACTAATGTCATCCCAAAAAAAATCTAAAAAAAGAGCTAAGTTAGCACATAAATTCGCTAACTTATTACATTCCCTACTAGAGAAAAGAAATAAAACTTGCTTAAAATTACTAAGAAAGCCTAAATCCTTGAGATTTAGGAAGTCCTCCTTCACATCAACCTTATTCAATAAATTTTGGAAGAATTTGATAACATTAAAGTTATCACCTTCAATAATGACACCTTCTGCATCAAACATCCAATCTTGAATAAATCTCTTTAAAGAAAGAATTGATAACATCTCAACTTGTGAGCAATCCCAATGAAGGCAATTGAATCTAAAAGCGTATAAGAACCTTCCTTTACAATCTCTAAAGACTCCACCAATACCAACTTTATTCGTACTTAGCAATGAAGCATCTACATTAGCTTTGACCCATCCAGGAGGAGGAGGATGCCAAGAAGGCCGAGACAGCTTACACAGCTGATTAGCATTCCAATTCTCCCAAATGAGATTAGTACAAAATAAAGCAGCAACATGACTAACAGAATTTGCCGTTATAAAAGAGGAACAATCATCCAAACCATCATGTATTATCTTGTTTCTGCTCTTCCAACAGAAGAACACCACAGAACAATACAGATTACCTTGGAACGGATTAAAATTTGCAAGAAGCTTCAAGTTATAATAACAACCCGCAAGAGAATTGAATACAGGAATAACAAAGCCCCATTTGATGAGAAAACTGAATACTTAATACAACTTAACACAATTGACCGCAACATGTTCTGAGTCCTCCACAGCTTTATAGCTTCTTGAACAACCATCATAATCAGCTAACCTCCTATACTTTAGAAAATGGTTACACGGAAAGGCATTCCTCTTTAAACGCCACCAGAACAAATCAATGCGAGGCCTTAATTTATGTTTCTTCATCCAGCTCCAATCCTTGCCCTCCAAGCTATCTGCATTAGATTTTTCCCCAAGCTAAAGCCGAAATGGACTTACCAGAGCATTTGAACTGCAGCTCCAATTGACCTCTCAGCAAATCAGATTGAATAGGGACGGATAAGATGATCTCCACCAGATGCTGCCCAAAGAATTGCATCAACTTACATTCATTCCACTTTCCATCACAGATAAATCTTGAAAGGAATTCTGTTTCTTCATTCATATTAGCAACAAAAGTAGGACATTTCTTTATACATTTATCCAAAATCCAAGTGTCCTTGATGGTATTAATTTCCATACCAGTCGACACCTTCCATCTCACAATTGGATGAAGAAACTTTGCACCATTTAAGACAATCTTCCATGTGCATGAAGAATAACTTCTGCATTCAGAATTTCACACATCAGTACCATACTTTGACACCAAAGTTCTGTTGAGAAGGGATTTAGGCTTAGAAATGAAGTTCCAAGCAAATTTAGCCCTCATGTATTCAATCTACTAGCAGCTTTTACTAATAGATTTTGAAAATCAGAAAACACCATTCTTCTTAAAGCAATTTTATCCCCCAAATACTCCATTTCACAAACAACTTTGAAACCCAACAACTTTGAGAGAGATCTCCTTATCCTTCTCTTAACCGACTTCCCAAAAATAATAGAAGATTTAAGTACATTGATCTTCTGTCCGGTCCATCTACAATAGTCTCCAATAATGTTCTTCACTTTTTTCATGCTTTTAAGGTTGGCCTCAAAAAAGATAACTATATCATCAGCATACAATAAATGAGAGATCAAATGAGCATTTGGAGCTACCTTAATACCCACATTTCCTCCTCTTTGAGCAAAAGCGTTGGTTAATAATTGAGAGCACATTAAAAAGAGGTAAGGGGACAAACGACAACCTTGTCTAAACCCACTTCTTGCCTCAATCCATTCAGAGTAAACACCATTAACCATAATAGAAAATTTAGGCACCACCACGCACTCCATAATAAGATTTGAAAATTTCCGTGGAAACCCAAAACCATCAAGCACTTGATTAAGAGTAGACCATCCCATGCTATCATATGCTTGCTCCATATCAATTTTAATAGCCATCAACCCCTTCTTTGATTTTGAGTATCTGAATTTGTTAAATAATTCTTGGGCAAGTAAGTAAAATCTCATCAGACATAGACCGACCCTTCACATAAGCATACTAAACTTCTAAAACTATTTTAGGAAATAAAAGAGACATCCTATTTAATAACATTCGAGCCACAATCTTATAAATAGATTTGCAGAGGCTAATAGGATGATAATTAGAAGGTCTCAAAGGGTTTTTCACCTTTGGAATCAATACCACATTAGTCTCCTTCCACTCAGAACACAAATTGCTAGAAGTGAAGAACGAATTAATCGCCATCCAAACATCATCTTTAATAAAAGGCCAATAAGCTTTAAGAAAGGAGTAAGTTATCCCATCAATACCTGGTGACTTGTTTGACTCCAAATGCTTAATCACATACTCCAGCTCATCAAAGGAAAAATCTTTCTCTAGCAACAATCTATCAACATCATCTAACTTAGCCGAAGAGGAAGGCCACCCTTTTAAAAAGACATCTACATTTTCTTCATTTGTCTTTGAAGTAGTTAAAGAAAATACCCTCAATTTGCAATTGTTCTTCAATCAGCTCCCCATCACTATTATTAACTTGATTGATCCAATTGCCATTCCTTCTAGCCGATGCATAAGCATGAAAGAATTTTGAGTTAGAATCGCCTTCTTTCATCCATTGAACTATTGCTTTTGTGCTTTGCTTTACTCCAAAAGAATAAAGCCTTCATAGCTCTTTTAAATTTTACATTAAGGGTTTCCACATTGCTACCCCGAACAAATTTCTTCCAAGAGTGAAAGACGATGGCATAAGATGCAGGAAATGTTGCCCAAACATCCTCAAACATAATTGTTCGACTTCTACAAAAACCAGATGAAAAAATTCTCAGCATTATGGGACAGTGGTCTAAAGCCAACCTAGCCAAATGCCTAACAACTGCCATCTTAATAGCCTCCAATGCAGCAGAGTTAAGAATACAACGGTCCAATCTTTCCAAGATTCGAGCTCCACCAATTTTATTATTACACCAAGTGTATTTAGGACCAACTATTCCCACTTCATGAAAGTTACAATTGCTCATAAAATAATACATATCTTGAGGCCCTTGAGACATAACAAACTTCTTACCACCTTTCTTATCATCTTGAGACAATAAGCAATTGAAGTCACCACCCACAATGGCTGGAATATTTTTGCCTGAAAGCATCTCAAGACTACACAAACTTCTCCTTTTGAAACAATCCCAACTCCCATAGACTGTGGCTATCAACCAAGCACCTTTATTAGCAATATTAAGCTCACCCACCACTACTTGAGAATTTGCTTCTTTAATTGAAAAGGAAACAATATCCGACCTCCAGCAAGTTAAGATACCACCAGATAACCTATCTGCAGGAAAAAGGAAGAAATCTCACTTCTCACCAATAAATTTCTTGAATTCAAATGAATCAATCGAAGAAATTTTAGTTTCAACCAAGCCAACAAACAAAGCATCATAATCTTTCACAATCTCCTTCAAGTACCGAGAGGCTTCAACTTTCCTAGCCCCTTTACAATTCCAAAAAATAATGGACGTCATTTAAGAATGATAGTGGGATTGCTCCCACTAGCATTTCTCTTCAATACCTCATTCCTCCTATTACGAGAATGAAAATTGATTTTCCAAGTGATTGAAGCTCTTTTTGGAGCTTAAACTTGACAGCACCCGATGAAATAGCCTTCTTATTACTAGATGAGTTAGAACAATCAATTAACTCATCACTCAATTCCCCATCTTCTTTGTCGTTTGTACTGAATTCAGCAATAGTCTCCTTAGCATTCAGGTTTACATCAACAATGTCTGTTTCTAATAAACAGAACATATTAGCATCAATTGGTAAAGGCTCCTTACCACCAACTGCTGGGTTGATAATCTTCATCACTTGATTTTCAGAGTATCCACAAACCAAATCAACAGCTTCCACATCCTTCTCAACAACTGGTACTTGTTCTACAATTAATTGTTCTTCTTCATTGATCACCGGCAAAACAACAATGACTTCTTCAAAACTATTCTTAACTTTTGACTCACTTTCACAAGTTTTCGTTTGCTGAACTTTCTTAACATAAATGGGGGCAGATTTAGTTGGATTGACATTTTTCTGAACACCTCTAAAAGGATCATTAAATTTCCTTCTTCTTCCATAGCTAACGTGAATCCAAGGATCATATGACAATCCTTTCTCATCAGCTAACATCTCAGATTTCTCCATATTGGCAATCTCTGAATTTGAAATTCTCGAACTATCAAGAGATCCAGAATTCTTCTCCAAGCTGCAATCATTTTTTAGATGGCCAATTTTCCCACACTTAAAACAATAAGTGAAAACTTTCTCATATTCTATCTTTTGAAAAAAAAAATGACCATCAAGACCTTCCACCCATACCCCCAAAGGAAGTTGTTTGTCTAGAGCAACACGCACACAAACTCTAGCAAACTCTCTTCTCCCCTACTAGAACATATTGCCATCCAAAAACAAAGGTGTTCCCACCAAAGAAGCAATTCGAGATATATTAATCTCATCCCAACAATAAAGAGGTAGATGAGGCATCCTTACCTATATAGGAGAAGTCAAACCTTTCAAAGAAGTAGGAGAAAACTCCGGTGTCCACTTGTCCAGCCCCAGAATATGTCCACGAACAAACCAAGGACCTCCTGATAATACTTCTTCCATAGATTCAGATAAAGAAAATGAGCATAGCACCCAACCTAACCCAAGAATTGTTTGGTGGAACTTCCCAAGCTGCATCCATTGCCGGCATAACTCCTCTGCAATCACGTGTACCGAAATATTACTTCCAAAAACTTTCACAACTATAGAGCATTGAAGTTTATCAGAATTAAATTTGACACTAGGTTCAAACAATTTGACAGCAAGACCGTCTTCAGATAAAATTGATTCATCATCTTTAAAGTTAATTCTGACATTAAGATGTCTAGTCCATGGATTTCCTGCCCTATTATTCCCTGCATTCATAGCAGTAGGATTGTCATCCTTGTCATTCCGAACTGAATTTCCTTCAATTACATTCTTTTGAGCATTTCCGCAACCATCTGAAAGGTCTTGTGCAACATTCACAGCCAAAGAACTATCTTTATTGATAACATTTCCAAATCTATTGACAAACAGCTTCATGTCCGAAGATGACGATGCCTCAAAATCATTTGTTCTATTCAACAAAGAAACGCTCCCAATCAACCAAGGAGTTTTGAAAATCGCTTCATCTAGAACTTGCTTTTCTTTACCTGCAACGGAGATTTCTTCCTTACAACACCATCAACATGTTCATTGATCACCAAAGGCCCTTCAAATCTGCTCGTTACAACTAGTTTGCAAAGTAGTCTGCAAATCATCAATATGAGAACTTGGTGGAACAAAAACGGAAGACTTCCGGCGACCATAAGTGGCTGCCGATCGCCATGAGTGAACGGACCGCCAAAAAAGGCGGGACGGAAGATTTGAAAAAAACGAAGGATTTCTCTCACTAGAAATTAGGAGTTTCTCTCACTAGGTGAAGCGATTGATCATCAAAGAAAATATACTTGCCTAGTGAACACAAGTATTGAAACAAACAAAGCAACTCAATTGAGTATTATAAGTTTTTTTTTTTCCATAAAAATTTCTGCTGTACATGTCATTGTAACAGATCTTTAGTTTATGAATATTCCACGCTTTAATATTTTATTTTTATCTTTGGCTTTTATTTCATCAAATTCTCATTAACATCTACATGATTTGAGTATTTTTTTTAAGCTAGAAACTTTTTTTTTCCTCTCTTTTTTCCCCTCTATTTTTAAGCTAGAAACATGTTTTAAGCTAGAAACATGTAATTTTATATGGTTATAATGAAAAATTCTTTAACATTTTCATCTCTTATAGCTTTAGCAAGCTTATTAATAAGAAAATCAATTTCACACAGAAATTACTAGAAGGCAAAAAATATTGTAATATTTAACATCTACAATTTGGAAGTAAAGGCAGGGGCATTTAACATCAGAGAAGTTGTGTGCAATACTTGTTGCGGCCAAAAAATATACCATTAATGTACTACTTACAATTAAAAAATTTATTTGTAAGTCATTTTTGTGTGTTTCTTTGAATTTAACTTGTTCACTAACTAAACTTCTACCTTCTTAGAACTTCATAAGAGTCACAATAACTCAACAAAGTACTTAAATTAGAGGAGGTTTAGTTGTTGAAAATATTTTGAACTGTGAGAACTTAAAATTGATGAAATTAAGAACTACATGAATGATTGTGTCAATAAATTATGAACAATAATTAACATAATCTTCATTGTATGGTTTGTCACAAATAAGTAGCATTACAAAGGCAAACTCCAAAATAATTTTGAAGTATGATATACACACAATAATAGTACCTTATCGAGGAGGTGAAGAATTAGTGCAATGTGTCATTTGCGTGAGAATAGGGCTCGGGAAAACAAGGTTATTCTGCCTTGGAGGTTTCGATTCATAGGAAAATAGAGTGGGAGGATCCTTGTAGTCGGAAGAACAAGATGAGGCGAGATGCAAAGGGCTCTTGGATGAATCGAGCTGCGATGAAGTCAACTTGGACGCCAGCTGCAAGGGAGCAAAGACTTTTATTTGAACGCGCGACATGGGTGAGGCTAGTTATGACCTTTTGATTGAAGTCAATGCAAACCGTAGTTTGAAAGCAATTGCCTAAGGGTGTTGGAATTAGGCCTTACAATGGAGTTATTAATAACTCCATTTAATAAAGCAGAACTTCCAAACAGCTAATCTTAAATTAACTATATCACTTTAAACCAGAGAAAGCACTAATAACATGGTCCCAAACGAGCCTTGATAAGTTCAAAAAGATCAATCAATGCTGACAGCAGAGTGAAAGGTATAATATTGTGGTACATGTTTTACTTTGTTTCACTTATTGATAAACAGTGCATGATAGAAGTAATCACTATAATTGTGGTGTGGGTCTCCGAAAGGATTCTGCTTGTGGGGAACAGATTTGCTGCCAGCCAGGGCCTGGGCTTGCTGCCAGCCAGGGCCAAGGCCTGGGCATGCTGGCAGCCAGGGCCTGGGCACGCTGGCAGCCAGTGCCCGGGCTTGCTGCCAGCGAGGGCCTGGGCATGCTGCCAGCCAGGGCCAGGTGCTGGGCACGCTAGCAGCCAGGGCCAAGGCCCGGGCAAGCTGGCAGCAAGGGCCTGGGCACGCTGGCTGCAAGGGCCTGGGCACGCTGGCTGCCAGGGCCTGGGCACGCTGCCAGCCAGGGCCTGGGCTTGCTGCCAGCCAGGGCCAAGGCCTGGGCATGCTGGCAGGGCCAGGGCACGCTGGCAGCCAGTGCCCGGGCTTGCTGCCAGCCAGGGCCTGGGCATGCTGCCAGCCAGGGCCAGGTGCTGGGCACGCCAGCAGCCAGGGCCAAGGCCTGGGCAAGCTGGCAGCAACGGCCTGGGCATGCTGGCAGCCAAGGGCCTGGGCACGCTGGCAGCCAAGGGCTTAGGCACGCTGGCTGCCAGGGCCTGGGCTTGCTTCCAGCCAGGGCCTGGGCTTGCTGCCAGCCAGGGCCAAGGCCTGGGCATGCTGGCAGGGCCAGGGCACGCTTGCAGCCAGGGCCTGGGCACGCTGGCAGCCAGTGCCCAGGCTTGCTGCCAGCGAGGGCCTGGGCATGCTGCCAGCCAGGGCCAGGTGCTGGGCACGCTAGCAGCCAGGGCCAAGGCCTGGGCAAGCTGGCAGCAAGGGCCTGGGCACGCTGGCTGCAACGGCCTGGGCACGCTGGCTGCCATGGCCGGGGCACGCTGGCTGCCATGGCCTGGGCTTGCTGCCAGCCAGGGCCTGGGTTTGCTGCCAGCCAGGGCCAGGGCCTGGGCATGCTGGAAGCCAATGCCCGGGTTTGCTGCCAGCGAGGGCCTGGGCTTGCCGCCAGCTAGGGCCAGGTGCTGGGCACGCTGGCTGCCAGGGCCATGGACTGGGCAAGCTGGCAGCAAGGGACTTGGGCATGCTGGCAGCCAAGGCCAGAGGCTGTGCACAGTAACAGCCAGGTCCAGGGCCAGGGCATGCAGCAGGCAGGGCCAGGGCAAGCTGGCAGACAGGGCCAGGGCACGCTTGCAGCTAGGGCCAGGGACATTCGCAGCCAAGGCCTGGGCATGCTGGCTGCCATGGCCTGGGCACACTGGCTGCCAGGGCCTGGGCACGCTGGCTGCCAGGGCCTGGGCTTGCTGCCAGCCAGGGCCTGCATCATGTTTGGACTTCTCTCTAATAGGAAGACTGTGTACAGTACTCCCAGAATGCTCCGGTAGTTCAAAAATGGCCAAAAAGCTTAAAATTTTTTTTGCCACAAAATGCACATTTTCCACTTGTACATGTACAAATGAGTGCCCGGTATACCACCTTGATGCCCAAATATCTAAAATTGAGTGTTTAATAGCACTTTTGCAAGCTCATGGGCACTTTCGCAGCAAGGGCCTGGGCACGTTAGCAGGCAGGGCCAAGGCACGCTGGTAGCTAATTCCTGGGCACGCTACCAAGCAGGGCCAAGGCACATCCAGTTATTCTTGAGTAACCAACAACCGACGGCACAAGCACCAAGTCGCTTCATTTATTCACGATTATGTGTGTCAAGATGCATGAGTCATCAAATATGAAGCAACATTTTGTTCTGAGGACTAGGCACAACCAATCTAAAAAGGCGACTGTTTTATCTCCCACGTGGTGTTGATGTAAAATAGGATTTCACATCCAAACGACAAGCCTTTATATTATCTTTTTAAGATTTATAGCTAAATAGCTATGTTCTGCAGGTTCGCTGATTAAAAGATGACTCTGCATCATGTTTTTCCTTCTCCCTATTACGAAGGCTTGGCAAGTTACATGCAGAATGCTCCGGTAGTTCAAAAATGGCCAAAAAGCTTACAATATTTTTTGCCATAGTAGCCGCAATATTTACTTGTACATGCTCGTACAAGTCCGAAACATGCCATCTTGATACCAGAAAATCTTTTAAGTGAGTACTTATGAGTACATTTACAAGAGGATGTTGGCACGCTCAAGGATTGGGCACGCTGGCAGCCAGGGCCAAGGCCTGGGCACGCTGGCTGCAAGGGCCTGGGCACGCTGGCTGCTAGGGCCTGGGCTTGCTGCCAGCCAGGGCCTGGGCTTGCTGCCAGCCAGGGCCAGGTGCCTGGAGCTTGCGAGCGCGAGAGGAGGGGTAGGGTCCAACTTCAGCGTATAGGGAGCGACGGAGGGGGGGCTCCGGCTTCCTCCTGGTTCGCAAACAAGAGAACGAGAGCAAGGCGGGAGAGGGTGAGGCTTCGGCTAGGTCATGCGAGAGAGAGAGAGTTCCGAGAGGGAGGAGGGTTTTTTTTTTTCTTTGCGAAGTGCCAATCCTTGGAGCGGAAAAATGCGAACTAGGGGAGGTCTCTAGAGAAAGCCAATGTCCGAGCCTGGAGCCGGAAAACCCAGGAAAACCCTGCTCCGAATGCTGCTGCCCCTGCGAATGAAGGGAGTAGAAGAGTCTGCCGGGAGAGTTGCGAACCTGAGGAGATCGGGAGCTTCGCCTTCTCGATCCCATCCCCATACACCGAAATAGCTTTGCCGCGCTCGAGTCCTGCGAAAAAAAATCTGCCTCTATCCTGAAGTGGGAAGCTCACGCGACTGTAGTACTGCGGCGACAACAGACTTCAGGTTTTGATAAAATCGGGACCACTAATTGCATTTCCTGATTTGATATTAGGTTTGAAATGATTCAGAAAGTCAATGGACCTCAAATAGGATTAAATTAGGCTGATCCGGATTAGGTTTGAATGCAAATTCGACTCAAATTGGTTCAAATTAGAATTTGATTGGGTTTGATTGATTTAATTAAATAGAGATAAGCACAAATTAAAAAAAAAACAATTTGGGTTAAATTAGACTGACAGGGGCTCGATGCGGCTAAAATAAATTGATCGAGGCTAAAAGAATCCGGTCGAGTGTAATTCGGATCAATTCGAGTCGATTCGAGCTTACGTTAGACTCGACAGAGTTCAACTAAGTCACTCGAAGACGCTCGAGGGCAAATCGAACTGAAACGAGGTCAACATGTGGAAGTAGCTATATTTATACTACTACCTCCGATTCCGAAACTTTTTCACAAAATAACTTTCAGAAACAGCTTCTCAAACTTTATTTTGAACAAATAGACTTCCAGTATTGTTTGTTTTATTCAGCTTATATGTATTTGATTGCATGATTTGAATTTATAATATTTTGAATTGGTCAAATCTTTTACACAGTAATTTTTTTTACAAAACAAAAAAAAAAAGTTAAAGCCAGTTTTATAAATAGAAAATGTCCTATAATTGATGAGATCAGCATAGCTAATGATGCTCCCAGTCAGAGAAACTTAGCAAGCACACTTACTGACAAAATTTCACTCAAAAGCCATTATTGCTACAGTTTCATAAGAAAAAAATATTGATCATGCTTCAAACTTCATACTCAATGTAGTTTAATTTAACACATCAGTCTGCATGTCAGTCAATTAAGTGATCATCATTCAATGTATAATTAAGGTACATGAAAACCTACTTAATCACATGCAAATTAAAAATTTTAATTAAGCCCGAATCTCAACAAGTCAGTTTGATCACTGAAAGAAGAGATCTTTTTTTTTCCTTGTTACATACTGAAATGAAAGCTGAACAGATCCATGGTTCTTCTTGGTTCGACTTCTCACCATTTTTTTCTACATGTTATGATAGATCTTAATCCAGCTTTAATGATCTTGATACACCAACTAAAGTAGATCCTTGTTCAGCTTTAATGATCTCTTTCAAGCTATTTTTATTTTTCTTCAAGCTAATGTGCAAGCATTCGAAAAAAAAAACCCTAGGTTAGGGGACAAACTGGGCAAGGAGATCCGGAAGAGCTGGACACGAGCAGATGGCCATACTTCAGTCTTTGACGCAGATGACTCACTCTCCGATCGAAGGCCACGCATGCACGGAAGAAGGAAAGAGGGAGATCAATCGAGCTGCGTGCGGAGAAGGGGCCGAGATCGAAAGAGAAAGGAGATGTCATGATTGGCGAGAGTCTAACCGGCATAAGTAGGGTTTCGGCTATAGCATCGGTTAAAACCGGTGGTTTTTGCACCGGTTTAAACCGCTGCTAATTCCTAGTTTTGACGGCGGTTTTTAAACCGCCCATGACAAGTGCTGCGAAAAGCCACCTTTTTTAGTAGTGAATATGCACCTTGATGAAAGAAAAGTTAATGATACAAGTCTAAGATCTCACAACAAATTAAAGCCGTAACAAATATGTATGTTAAAAGATAAAAGAAACAAATCCAAACATTTACAAGTGGTAGAAGACTCTTAAGGTTTGAATTTCAGAAAAAGAATGGTCTTACATTTTCACTCTACCCTGATACTTCAGAAGTGCAACCTTCGAAGGAAAAGTAAAGCGCTATTGTGGTTCAATATATTCCATATAATAGCAAATCCACTACCAACAATCACCAAAGGAACCCTTAATTTCTCAATAACTTAAAATAATTGATAAAATAGCGAATTCTAAAAGGATGGGTGCTTCAATTTGATTAGAATTTTTTGCAGAATCCATCATTAAAATTATAAATCGAAGATGGGCTTTAGATTGAATGAAGTCCTTTAAGGTTTACACCAGGTTTATAAGGTTCAAAATTGGATCGATTGGAATGCTTAGGCGGTATAAAAGAAATAAGAAAGATTAGAGATCCTTTGCCACAATTTCACAAAATAAGTAATAAGTGATTGCTTTGTGAAGATGTCTAAGGAGGTTCTCCCGAATGGGGGAGCAATTTGAAATCTAAAATGACAGATTTACCTGTATGAAATCTGGCCCTGAAGTGACGTACGGCCTCTAATTTATGACAAGGATGATGTTTGCCGGAAGCATCATGGAGTGCTGTTGCGAGGAGAGCATTGGTACTGATGACAAGAATGAGTATTGTGGAACGAGTTGAGAAAGGAGATGTAAGGAGCTAATAATATTAGCTATGAAGTTAGGGTACTTTCATCATTATCGAGCCTCGAAACAACGGGAATCAAAAGAACATTAAGGCCTTTGTTGGTTGCGGGCAACAGACGTTAAACATAAAAATCTTTTTGACTCCGTTTTCATGCAATACCCAAACAAATGTTCACTTTATTTTCATAAAGTAAAGTTTTAAATAAGCCAATCCAAGATGAACCTTGTTTATCTTGTTCCTAGTCTGGATGGTTTGAACCTATCCTTGCTTTATGTCAAGCATGAGAGGCCTATGTCTTTATAGCATTAGCAAACCTTTGGTCAAACCTGTAGACTATTGTTTTATTTATAGATTGTTAATCTTTAAAAAATTTTCCTAAAGGTTTATAACTAAAATGTAAATTTGAAAGGTTTATAAATGTATAGAGTTGTGAATGTCTAAAATGAAGTTGTTTATTATAAAATAAAGACATCCAAAAGAATGAATCTTCTATTTGAAGATAATGTCTTGTGGAATTGTGAAAATAGCCTGGGAATAGAAAGAAATTTTCGTTGAAATATGTAAAAGCATTGAAAAAGGATGAGTAGGACCTGGGAGCACACAATATCCTGTGCTGTGATGTCTTCAAAAAAGGCCAAGCTTGTTCTTGGGAACAGCATATTCATTGCATTAGCAAACCTTTGGTCAAACCTCTAGATTATTGTTTTATTTGTAGATTGTTAACCTTTAATAATTTTTTAAAGATTGATGGTATATATGATCTATTGCTGGTTTCCAGTTCGCTTATTGAAAAATTTACTTCATCATCTTTATTTATACTTATTGCAAGGTTGGGTTAGTAATTTATGTTGTAGAAGGCCATCTAGTGCTGATTTTGATATGACACTATGCAATTTTGTTACATCTCCATCACTCCTTTCCTTCTTCTCCATTTTCTATTGCATGATCTGTCTTATGAGATTACTGTACATTATTGTGCAGGCAATTGAACTTATGGTTGTTGATGCACTAGTAAAAGCGAATGATCATCTTGAGATTTCATCTTACGTTACTGACCCGGCTGAATATTGGAAGGTTCTTTGATTGTTGTTTATTATTCAAACTATCTAATCATATGCATAACATGCCAAATTTATGCTGTACTATTTTGGCAGCTTGGTGATAATATTCTTAAAATTATTGAGACATCACCTGATCCAGAACTGAAGGAGTCTAGAGAACTTATCCTCCGAATTAGGAGGAGGGATTTATACCAGGTAGTGGTCTGTCTTTAGACTTCGATTCCAACAACCAAGTTTTCATTTTTAATCAGCTGATAAAAAGAGATGCTTGTATCAGATGGCGTATTATGCGATAGATCTATAATTTGAAATATGTCAATTTACATTTGCATGTAATGGCAGTTTTGCAATGAATATGCTGTTCCCAAGAACAAGCTTGACCTTTTTGAGGACATCACGGCACAGGATATTGTGTGCTCCCAGGTCCTACTCGTCCTTTTTTAATGCTTTTACATATTTGAATGAAAATTTCTTTCTATTCCCACGCTATTTTCTTAATTCTGCTGTTCACAAATTTGTAGAAAGCTAGTGGAGTGCAATTGAGGGAAGAGGATGTTGCTGTTAGCAATGTTAAAATTGATCTAACTTGTGGAAGAAATAACCCTCTAGAGAGGTACTCGATGCTTTGTATTGCTACAGTTATTTCTTATTTCTGGAAATTACTAGGTAAAGATTCTAATATCTTCTTTTTTTGTTTCCTTTTTGATCGTTTTTATTCAGAATCAGTTTCTTTAAGGTAATACTCATCCATTTTTTGCTTTAGTAGTTAGCCTTTATCATTCTTTTTCACTGTTCACCTTCATAGAAAAGAACTAATCCGCGTGTTCCTAATTATCTACAATTCTCCACATAGATGAGTTCTCGATGTTTTAGAGAAGAAACAAGCTTTTTTCTAGTGATATGAAATTTCGTAATTAGAAAACACCTTAAACTCGGAACTCTCGACGATGATGTTCTCATTAACAACTCTTGTCTGTCTTATGTTTCTTATCTTGTAATTGGCATTCTTTGCATTCTGTGAGCGGAGAATTCTCTTTGTACGTTCGATGTGTTTGTTAATGTATTGCTAGCGGCCCAGCTTAAACCCCCCTCATCAACGGGTTTGAGGGGAAAAAAGCTCTAATTTATAATCTAAGTAGCAAAGCTTGCTTTCATTTACTTTTAGTTCATGCATCTTGTAGATTTGGAAACTTCAGAATTTCCTGGAACTCTTCAACGAAATCATAAAAAATTTCTTCTTTCTATATATCACTTAAATTATGTATTTCCATTATCAGGATTATGAGAGCAAAGAAAAATTTTATATATCTGATGACCGCATCAGCCACCTTCTTCCTGCATCTTATCAAGACAGAATTGTCAGGGTGTACGCTAAAAAACCTGAGCTGGTTGGTGTTCTCAGTCCAGTTACGTTCATGTATTTGCATCTTTGTTTGCCTCAAGGCATGAAACTATATTATTTTATTGCAGGTAGAGGCAGTATCTGAAGCATTTGAGAACTTCCAGTTGAGAATGTATGGAATAAAAGCCCAGGTGCATGAAACTCCTGAGAAGAAGAAGCGGAGGAGGTAGTCATTTCTGCAATCCCTTGGCCATATATGAAAACTTTTTACACTGCGTAGTCTTATCAATTTGTACGTGGAAGTGAATATTTTCTGAAACATAACATTCCCTATACCTAAAGAGTAATTGATGCGTTTTTTTTTTTCCAAAAAAATGTGAAGGTAAAAAATGTAAAGGTTTGGAGATTTTATATGAAGAGATAAAATAAGATGTCTAGAGCTGAAGATCCATTACTAGTTAAAATTCATTGAAAAACCTAATGAATTTTCTTCTTTTCCTTTTTTTATTTAACTGGAGAATTTATATTGTTGTGATGCTTGGGGTCTAATTCTCCCCAAAAAACTAACATTTCTATAATTAATTATATTTCAAGAATATTTTAAAATAATCACAGTGAAGAGTTACGTCTGTGTTCTAGTTTCAATCAAGATGTTAAAAAAGTTGACCCAAAAATTATTCCAGAGGACAATGGCCCTAAAATGATTACAGGGTGTAAGCACTAAATAAAAAAAGATAGATATGATCTTATCAAAATTTCATGGTACCATTAATATGGGTTATTAGATTGCAAATCTAATTAGTTAAGTAGATAGACGACTCAATATGATAATTTTTGTCAACAATCAGGAAGTATGTCGTCTTGAAAGTCTCAGACTTAGGGTTAAAGAAGATAAAAGAAATTTTCAAACTTTGTCTAGTATATAGATGAGTAAACTAATTATTCTTATATATATGGAATTTTCAAACTTTATCTAGTATATAGATGAATATATTACTCTTATAATGTAAAGAGATGCAATGAAAAAAGATGGCATAGAAAATTTGATGGTACAGTGAAACTGCTAAACTAACCTTAGAATTCCACTAAAATTTCTAAGCATACTAGATTGCCATTTAAGTGACTAAAAAATCCTGTCATCATATAAAATGTACATAAGGATAAGGCAAGTATTTTTTTGGAGGCATGAATGATGCAATATTGCTAGCATGCAGGAGAAATTGTTCGTGCCATGACTGATACATCAGCTAGACTTGCCTGGTCACGAATTGCCTTTTGTGATGAGGTTTATGCAACATTGTTTGTTGATTATATTGTCATATAAACACAAATGTTGCAAGTTTATTTTAAAAGTGGTAGGTCTTGAGAGAGGTTATGTATTAATTCCTAAGAAAAATATTTTAGGATTAATTTTAGAATTCATCAAAATTTTGATTAAATGTATATAAAAAATTCTTAAGAATTTAATATTTTCTTGATTCCAGGTGATCAAATATCATTAATAAAAGAAAAAGCAAGCAACTACAAATACATACCTATATAAATATAATATATGTGACAAGATAGAGGAAAAAGTCATGTGTGGTTGGGCCAAGGCCAGAACTAGCCATTCTTTTGAGGTTAGGCAAACTCGTTGTATATAGATATATAATTAAAAATAAAAATTTATATTTCATTATGATGAATTGAGCAATGCTTACAAGCTTCTCAACTTATTTTATATTTTTTTTGATAAGATTGCATTATTATTTTCAAACATGCCTTTCAAATTATATCTCTCTAGTTGACATCATATCTCCAAATCAAAGATCAAGTCCTACTGTAAGCTAGAAGGCCTCCACATAACTCTACATGTTCTTTCCTCTTCTAATATTGATTCTTTTAATAAACCCTCCACATAGGAAAATCTATAAATTTGATGTAAATAATTGGGAATCCCTAACCGTATATCTATAATATTTATATTAATATGAATTGAGTTGAAAATTAATAAGTACAAAATAATAAATTTTTTATGCTATCTTTTGAAAATAATTCTTTTGAATTTTTTTATATAGAGAAAAATTCAAAATCCAAATCAAAGTATAACCTTCTCAAAAAGGCTAGAACTTTCTTTTTTCTCCCCAAAATCTAAATAAAAGGAAATCTATATTAGGAAAGTTTGACCCTAAATCTGATAAAGGAGTTTTCCTAGGATACTCAAATATTGGAAAATTATATAGAGTTTTCAATAAAAGGACCCTAGTGATAGAGGAGACCACTCATGTGGTATTTGATGAATCTGATAATTCTGAAGGGTCTAGGATAGAAGAAGAAAAAGTGGTTGAAATCACCCAATGAGTAGAATCTGTAAATCTAGAAGAAAGGGTAGAACATGAAAATTCTCTACCTAGAAAATGGAGATATTCTTTAAGTCATCCTAAAGAACTAATCTTAGGAGACCCATCTGAAGGTGTAAGAACTAGGCACGAACTTAGAAAAGAAGCTAACAACTCTGTCGTTATCTCAATGATTAAACCCATAAACATAAATCAAGCATTATTTGATGAATTCTGGATCCTAGCTATGCAAGAAGAATTGAATCAATTTGTTAGAAATGATGTTTGGGATCTAGTTAAAAGACCTAAGGACTAGAGTGTTGTTGGAATAAAATGGGTTTTCAAAAATAAAATGAATGACTCTGGTGTAGTGGTAAGAAACAAAGCAAAACTAGTACATAAGGGATACAACCAGATAAAAGGAAATGACTTTAAAGTGATCTTTGCCCTTGTAGCTAGACTAGAAGCTATAAGGGTGCTACTAGATTTTGCTTGCTTTAAGGGATTCAAATTGTTCCAAATCGATGTTAAAAGTGCCTTTGTTAATGGGGTAATAAAATAAGATATGTATGTTGAACAACCCCTAGGTTTCAAAAATTCATAATTTTTTAATCATGTGTTCAATTTAAAAAAGACATTATATGGACTAAAATAAGCACCTAGAGCATGGTATGAAAGGCTAAGCACATTTTTACTAGATAAAAATTTTATTAAGGATAGCGTAGATACCACCTTATTCCTAAAAAAGGTAAGAGAATAGCAATTCATTGTCAAAATTTATGTTGATAATATTTGGTTAGGATCCTCTAATAAAAATCTATGTGATGAATTTTTTAAAATAATAAGTAAGGAGTTTGAGATGAGTATGATGGGAGAACTAAACTATTTTCTTAGATTTAGTATAAGGCAGAAGGATGATGGAATTTTTCTTAATCAATCTAAATACATTAGGACATCCTTAAAAATATGAAATGGATAAGGCCAAAGAAATAAATACTCCCATGAGCTGTATGGTTCAGCTAGATAAGGACTCAAATAGAAAATTAATTGATAAAAAAATATAGAGGAATAATTGAATCACTTCTTTACTTGACTGCTAGCAGACCTGATATTATGAGTGTTTGTCTCTGTGCTAGATTTCTAGCTGATCCAAAAGAATCTCACTTGACTGCTGTTAAGAGAATCCTTAGATATCTCTTAGGAACCCAAAATATAGGAATCTAGTATCCTAGGCATAGCACTTTCTTTGAAATCATAGGATAGTCTAATTCAGACTTTATAGGATGTAGCAATGATAGGAAAAGTACTTCTAGAATCTATCAATTCATAGAAACATCTTTAGTCTCCTAGTCCAGTAGAAAATAGAACTCAGTAGCCCTATCCATTATTGAAGTAGAATACATAGCCTTAGAAAGTTGTATGGCACATCCTTTGGTTACAGTAATAAATACTGAATTTAGGACTACCTATAAGCACCATTCTAATCTTGTGTAATAACATTAGTTATATATATATATATATATATATATATTTCAAAGAATGCAATCCAACCCTTTAGGTCCAAACACATAGACATAAGGCCCCATTTTATTAGGGACCATATCACCAAAGGAGAAATAGAGCTACATTAAGTAGCCACTAAAAATTAACTTGTAGATATCTTTACAAAAACATTAGCTTTTGAAACCTTCAGCACCTTAAGAACCAGATTATGTGTCATAGATATTCATGCTCGAAATTGGATGCTTTGAAAATTTGAAAGCTCAATTTTGTGTTTTTGTTTTCTATTCTGTCTTTTAGTGTTTTATATTTTTGCTTTTATGTATGTGTTTGCTTTTATGCATCATACTATATGATATATGATAATTATGCCTAAATTGATCCTATTATTAGTGGAATAATTATGGTTAATTTGTTCAATCAAATTGTACAGGATGATTAGTGAAGATCGTACTGTATAATCCGAGCGATGCATAGGATCATAATTTATCGTCGCCTATCGTACAAGATGAAATATCATAGTTTTTCAACTAATCGTACAGGACGACCCCCCCCCCCCCCCCCCCCCAATTTTTTTACTGTTCAAATATGGAGCTGCATGGTACGATAATTTATCATTATCTATTATACTAGATGATCAGTATAAACTCTTAAACTGATTGTATAGGACAATGTAATTTGTATTATCTAAAAGGGTTATTTTGTACTAATCATACTGGATGATGTTCTAAATCGGCCTGGACGATTAACTCATTTTTTGAACTGATCATACAACATCTAGCTCTTCGTATAATACTAACAGGAGTACTTTGAACTAATCGTACTGTACGAACTTGTATCATACTGGATAATTAGAGTATTCATAATTGAAATTAGGGCTTTGTGAGAGGCCTTATATTTAAACTCTCACTTGGTCTTATTTTTAAGCTTTTTGACTACTAAGTGTCTTGAGAGGGAGAATAGAGAAGGAGTTTATGAGAGCTTTGGGAGAGAAGAGAGGGAGAGCTTATTGTGAGGGAGAGTTATGAAGGATTCATAAGATTACTCTAAGCAAGGTTCTTGCCTGTCTTCTTCAAATTTCTGCCTTAATTCTTTGGTTGCTCTAGGGAGACATTCTACAGCACTAGGCCATGGTTCTCTTCCATCACCTAGAGGGTGAAAAAGGATTCAAGGTACTATGCTTTCTCTTGGAAGGAGAAAAAGATTGAAGGACGCTGTCATCACCTATATGGTGTGAAAAGCTTCTGGTTCTCCGACGTATCGGGTTGGTAAAAGTGATTTTGTAAGGGCTTCTTTACCTTTCTATGGGGGTAAAAAGGAGAGACTTATTTTATTGCAATACTTGGAATGGAGGTTTTTAAGGAGTGGACGTAGGTCAGGTTAGACCGAACCACTATAAATTTTGATGTGTTTATTCTTATTATTTTTTGCACTTTATTTTTTTGTTATTAACTGTGTGGTTGAAAACTCTGATCTTTTTGTTATTGTGAAATTAATATGCTTTCACATCAAGTGATAAAATTGTTTATTTTTACATATTGAAATAGTTATAAAAAGTTTTTCTTTTTGTTAAAAAAAATTTTAAATATCTTATTCACCCCCTTTCCCTCTCTTGGTTAGCCTTGGGCTAGTTCTTTGAGGTTTAACAACCTTCGCGAACTTTCATCTTATGCTCAATGATTAAAACACCAAATGAATTCCAAATTTTATAACACTTGGTCAATGAGTCATTACTGACCAAATGATTAATTTATAAAAGTTTAGTCATTTAGAATTATTTAGGATTAGGCGATTTATGAAATTTTAAATTTCTTGAGGGGTTCACCTATGTTTGACTTAGGCTTTAAAGATAGAATTTTAACTATTTTTTATTTTAATGGTTTTTTATATTTATTTAGAGTATAATACAATTGTATTTATATTTTTAAAATTTCTAATGAATTATTTATGAATTTCTAAAGTTGGTTTTGTTTATTAAAGGTCATGTTAAGTGTAAATTATATACTATTTATTATGTTTGAATTTCAGTAAAAATATATTATTTTAGTCATTTTGGTATAGGAAAAACTCATAAAAAGGAATAAAATACAAAGAGACAGTAAGCACCGTGGTATAGGATGAAATATCATTGTTGTGCCCCGTTCAACTCTACCAAAGAGCCAACTTTAGGATATTGCAGCACCATCTTCTCTATTTATGGCATCACAGGCAGCACTGGAGTGTTATAGGTGTCGTTGCATTAGAAAATTAGCTTGGCAGTGCTAAGGTCTCAAGAAAATCAATGTCGCGGTGCCACACCTTTCAATGCATAAGTGCCATTTTTTCCACTCGGTTGCCGCAACGCTCCAATTTTCATAGCATCGTAGCATTGCATTTATAACTTCTAAAGGGCACATTGCTTTAGTGAAAGGTCATGATTGTTCAGTTAATAACCATTCCACATCATCAAGAACCACGGTGGAGTAAACATGTCAGCCCCAAGGTGCTAATTCTCAGCATCACATTTCAAGCATCATAATGCTATATACCTTTTTTACATTTTTCTATAAATAAATGTTCTATTATATTTGTATATGAGTTTAGTCACTTATGTAAAACATAGTACTTTTTAGTGTACTTTTATAGTACCCTATTAGAGTAAGATCTATGGGAGCCTAGGGAAGTACATTATACAATCTATTCGAGTATTTAGCCTATGTTTGTTGAAGTAACTTTGTAAGTGAAAGAAGGAGTGTAGATAAGATACTTTGATCCTTTCTAGTGATAATATTTCACTACTACTCCTGTACTTTGATTCTTCTATAAATATAATAAAAATGAATTTTCTTGACATTTATTCTATGTCTGGCAAGATATCTTATTTTGGATTGATGATGTAAAGTGCATATTAAGTACTGATGAAGACTCTTGTCCATTAAAGATTTAATGATGTTCTCAATTATTTTGGATTGATGATTTAAAGTGTATATTAAGTACTGATGAAGACTTATCCTTTAAATATTTAATGAAGACTCTTGTCCTTTATTTAATGCACATAGTGGCCATATGTGTAGTTAAAATCTAGTGTGTGATGTATAACCTCGATAGAAAAATGCAAGAACACTAAAAAATATTGAGATGGAATGTTGGCATGCTTAAACATAGGATGTTTGAATATTAAGGTTCTAAAGGAGATATTACAACTGTAGGAGGTCAATATATATCCTTTTTACCCCTACAAGCTTGACAGAAATTTCGGGATGCGCATGCTCTGAATCACATTTACAATTAAGAGTCTCTTTAGAAAAAAAATATGATATTTGTATTCATTAATCCAAAAAATTTTATTAAACATTGTATCAACTATTCTACTATTTTTATCGAGCGATAAAAACTCCTAAAATATTAATTTTATTTCGGTAGGATAACTTATGCATTGAGAGTAAGTAGTAGTAGTTTTGCTACAAGTAAGCATAATGCTTTCTCATGGGTTTGAGACTCTACTTCATCACTTTATTACTTGATTTAGAATATATACTTGCGTATATTTAAGTGGGTTGTCATTATTGACATATCAAAGAAAACCTAATCATTATTTAGCATAGATAAAAAAGCACTTATTACATAATCTGTAACAAAGCCTTGCCCACACACACATCAATCATTTATAAAAAGGATTAAAGTTTATTGTTTAAAGTAAAAAATGACCTCAAACTATCATAAAATTTTCAAATAGGTCAGGGATGACCTAATATGAAACCTCTTAAATTTTGGGACTATTTAAATTAATAACCAAGTTTTAACATTTTATTGAATTAATACTAACATGGTGTGTAGGGATGACTTAAGTCAATCCAATAGTCAAATAAGTTTAATTGAACTGTTATTGACACAATGGGGCTAAAATTAAATAAATTAATCCTGGAACCATCTCTATATATAAGTGCCTTGAAGCCTATTTTAAACTCAATATAATATAATTTTGGGAGGGTTGGCTATTATATATAAAGCTGAGGTAAAGAGTTGGTTAAGTGGATGATAGTACGGCTAGGAAGTTGGTGATGAACAGTTAGTGATAAGGTTAAGAGTTGGATAAGTGGATGATAGGAATGTTAGGAAGATAATGATGCATGGTTAGGGATAACACATGGCTTAAGAAAGGCCAATTTGTAATGATTAGGTTAACTAAATTTAATTAAGTTGGCTAACTTGATTTTTGTTGGGTTAGCAGGTGTTAAATGGCTAGCTAAGGTTAGGTTATTTCAACAGGAAATTAAAGCACATATTAGTCAGGTTTAATTGGTGAAAGGAATAGGTTTAGTTTTATATGAATTTAATTGGGTCAATTTATTATAACTTGGGTTAGGTTGGTCCAAATGTGAATTATGTTCGGTTAGGATATGGTTGACCATATGAATTAAATATGGGAGGTTAGTGCACTTAATTGGTCAATTGGACCAATATGGATAGTATTATGTTAAGGGCTAATTTAACTTAAGTTAGAGTTTGATATTTATTAAGCATGGGACTAAGGGTTGACCTAAGTTAATCCAATGGTCAAACAAGTTTACCTAAAGTGTGATTAACACATTAGGATTAAAATAAGATAAGTTAATCCCCATTTTGATTCATTGAGTCAAGGTGGTGTAGCTTTGGCTATGATTTAAAGTGAACTTAGGTTGACTTGTTCAAACCTTGGGTTAGTTGGTGAGTTAATTAAATTCATAGAAACATCTTTAGTCTCCTAGTCCAGTAGAAAATAGAACTCAGTAGCCCTATCCATTATTGAAGTAGAATACATAGCCTTAGAAAGTTGTATGGCACATCCTTTGGTTACAGCAATAAATACTGAATTTAGGACTACCTATAAGCACCATTCTAATCTTGTGTAATAACATTAGTTATATATATATATATATATATATATATATATATATATATATATATATATATATATATATATATTTCAAAGAATGCAATCCAACCCTTTAGGTCCAAACACATAGACATAAGGCCCCATTTTATTAGGGACCATATCACCAAAGGAGAAATAGAGCTACATTAAGTAGCCACTAAAAATTAACTCGTAGATATCTTTACAAAAACATTAGCTTTTGAAACCTTCAGCACCTTAAGAACCAGATTATGTGTCATAGATATTCATGCTCGAAATTGGATGCTTTGAAAATTTGAAAGCTCAATTTTGTGTTTTTGTTTTCTATTCTATCTTTTAGTGTTTTATATTTTTGCTTTTATGTATGTGTTTGCTTTTATGCATCATACTATATGATATATGATAATTATGCCTAAATTGATCCTATTATTAGTGGAATAATTGTGGTTAATTTGTTCAATCAAATTGTACAGGATGATTAGTGAAGATCGTACTGTATAATTCGAGCGATGCATAGGATCATAATTTATCGTCGCCTATCGTACAAGATGAAATATCATAGTTTTTCAACTAATCGTACAGGACGACCCCCCCCCCCCCCCCCAATTTTTTTACTGTTCAAATATGGAGCTGCATGGTACGATAATTCATCATTATCTATTATACTAGATGATCAGTATAAACTCTTAAACTGATCGTATAGGACAATGTAATTTGTATTATCTAAAAGGGTTATTTTGTACTAATCATACTGGATGATGTTCTAAATCGGCCTGGACGATTAACTCATTTTTTTGAACTGATCATACAGCATCTAGCTCTTCGTATAATACTAACAGGAGTACTTTGAACTAATCGTACTGTACGAACTTGTATCATACTGGATAATTAGAGTATTCATAATTGAAATTAGGGCTTTGTGAGAGGCCTTATATTTAAACTCTCACTTGGTCTTATTTTTAAGCTTTTTGACTACTAAGTGTCTTGAGAGGGAGAATAGAGAAGGAGTTTATGAGAGCTTTGGGAGAGAAGAGAGGGAGAGCTTATTGTGAGGGAGAGTTATGAAGGATTCATAAGATTACTCTAAGCAAGGTTCTTGCCTGTCTTCTTCAAATTTCTGCCTTAATTCTTTGGTTGCTCTAGGGAGACATTCTACAGCACTAGGCCATGGTTCTCTTCCATCACCTAGAGGGTGAAAAAGGATTCAAGGTACTATGCTTTCTCTTGGAAGGAGAAAAAGATTGAAGGACGCTGTCATCACCTATATGGTGTGAAAATCTTCTGGTTCTCCGACGTATCGGGTTGGTAAAAGTGATTTTGTAAGGGCTTCTCTACCTTTCTATGGGGGTAAAAAGGAGAGACTTATTTTATTGCAATACTTGGAATGGAGGTTTTTAAGGAGTGGACGTAGGTCAGGTTAGACTGAACCACTATAAATTTTGGTGTGTTTATTCTTATTATTTTTCGCACTTTATTTTTTTGTTATTAACTGTGTGGTTGAAAACTCTGATCTTTTTGTTATTGTGAAATTAATATGCTTTCACATCAAGTGATAAAATTGTTTATTTTTACATATTGAAATAGTTATAAAAAGTTTTTCTTTTTGTTAAAAAAAATTTTAAATATCTTATTCACCCCCTTTCCCTCTCTTGGTTAGCCTTGGGCTAGTTCTTTGAGGTTTAACAACCTTCGCGAACTTTCATCTTATGCTCAATGATTAAAACACCAAATGAATTCCAAATTTTATAACACTTGGTCAATGAGTCATTACTGACCAAATGATTAATTTATAAAAGTTTAGTCATTTAGAATTATTTAGGATTAGGCGATTTATGAAATTTTAAATTTCTTGAGGGGTTCACCTATGTTTGACTTAGGCTTTAAAGATAGAATTTTAACTATTTTTTATTTTAATGGTTTTTTATATTTATTTAGAGTATAATACAATTGTATTTATATTTTTAAAATTTCTAATGAATTATTTATGAATTTCTAAAGTTGGTTTTGTTTATTAAAGGTCATGTTAAGTGTAAATTATATACTATTTATTATGTTTGAATTTCAGTAAAAATATATTATTTTAGTCATTTTGGTATAGGAAAAACTCATAAAAAGGAATAAAATACAAAGAGACAGTAAGCACCGTGGTATAGGATGAAATATCATTGTTGTGCCCCGTTCAACTCTACCAAAGAGCCAACTTTAGGATATTGCAGCACCATCTTCTCTATTTATGGCATCACAGGCAGCACTGGAGTGTTATAGGTGTCGTTGCATTAGAAAATTAGCTTGGCAGTGCTAAGGTCTCAAGAAAATCAATGTCGCGGTGCCACACCTTTCAATGCATAAGTGCCATTTTTTCCACTCGGTTGCCGCAACGCTCCAATTTTCATAGCATCGTAGCATTGCATTTATAACTTCTAAAGGGCACATTGCTTTAGTGAAAGGTCATGATTGTTCAGTTAATAACCATTCCACATCATCAAGAACCACGGTGGAGTAAACATGTCAGCCCCAAGGTGCTAATTCTCAGCATCACATTTCAAGCATCATAATGCTATATACCTTTTTTACATTTTTCTATAAATAAATGTTCTATTATATTTGTATATGAGTTTAGTCACTTATGTAAAACATAGTACTTTTTAGTGTACTTTTATAGTACCCTATTAGAGTAAGATCTATGGGAGCCTAGGGAAGTACATTATACAATCTATTCGAGTATTTAGCCTATGTTTGTTGAAGTAACTTTGTAAGTGAAAGAAGGAGTGTAGATAAGATACTTTGATCCTTTCTAGTGATAATATTTCACTACTACTCCTGTACTTTGATTCTTCTATAAATATAATAAAAATGAATTTTCTTGACATTTATTCTATGTCTGGCAAGATATCTTATTTTGGATTGATGATGTAAAGTGCATATTAAGTACTGATGAAGACTCTTGTCCATTAAAGATTTAATGATGTTCTCAATTATTTTGGATTGATGATTTAAAGTGTATATTAAGTACTGATGAAGACTTATCCTTTAAATATTTAATGAAGACTCTTGTCCTTTATTTAATGCACATAGTGGCCATATGTGTAGTTAAAATCTAGTGTGTGATGTATAACCTCGATAGAAAAATGCAAGAACAATAAAAAATATTGAGATGGAATGTTGGCATGCTTAAACATAGGATGTTTGAATATTAAGGTTCTAAAGGAGATATTACAACTGTAGGAGGTCAATATATATCCTTTTTACCCCTACAAGCTTGACAGAAATTTCGGGATGCGCATGCTCTGAATCACATTTACAATTAACAGTCTCTTTAGAAAAAAAATATGATATTTGTATTCATTAATCCAAAAAATTTTATTAAACATTGTATCAACTATTCTACTATTTTTATCGAGCGATAAAAACTCCTAAAATATTAATTTTATTTCGGTAGGATAACTTATGCATTGAGAGTAAGTAGTAGTAGTTTTGCTATAAGTAAGCATAATGCTTTCTCATGGGTTTGAGACTCTACTTCATCACTTTATTACTTGATTTAGAATATATACTTGCGTATATTTAAGTGGGTTGTCATTATTGACATATCAAAGAAAACCTAATCATTATTTAGCATAGATAAAAAAGCACTTATTAAATAATCTGTAACAAAGCCTTGCCCACACACACATCAATCATTTATAAAAAGGATTAAAGTTTATTGTTTAAAGTAAAAAATGACCTCAAACTATCATAAAATTTTCAAATAGGTCAGGGATGACCTAATATGAAACCTCTTAAATTTTGGGACTATTTAAATTAATAACCAAGTTTTAACATTTTATTGAATTAATACTAACATGGTGTGTAGGGATGACTTAAGTCAATCCAATAGTCAAATAAGTTTAATTGAAGTGTTATTGACATAATGGGGCTAAAATTAAATAAATTAATCCTGGAACCATCTCTATATATAAGTGCCTTGAAGCCTATTTTAAACTCAATATAATATAATTTTGGGAGGGTTGGCTATTATATATAAAGCTGAGGTAAAGAGTTGGTTAAGTGGATGATAGTACGGCTAGGAAGTTGGTGATGAACAGTTAGTGATAAGGTTAAGAGTTGGATAAGTGGATGATAGGAATGTTAGGAAGATAATGATGAATGGTTAGGGATAACACATGGCTTAAGAAAGGCCAATTTGTAATGATTAGGTTAACTAAATTTAATTAAGTTGGCTAACTTGATTTTGGTTGGGTTAGCAGGTGTTAAATGGCTAGCTAAGGTTAGGTTATTTCAACAGGAAATTAAAGCACATATTAGTCAGGTTTAATTGGTGAAAGGAATAGGTTTAGTTTTATATGAATTTAATTGGGTCAATTTATTATAACTTGGGTTAGGTTGGTCCAAATGTGAATTTTGTTCGGTTAGGATATGGTTGACCATATGAATTAAATATGGGAGGTTAGTGCACTTAATTGGTCAATTGGACCAATATGGATAGTATTATGTTAAGGGTTAATTTAACTTAAGTTAGAGTTTGATATTTATTAAACATGGGACTAAGGGTTGACCTAAGTTAATCCAATGGTCAAACAAGTTTACCTAAAGTGTGATTAACACATTAGGATTAAAATAAGATAAGTTAATCCCCATTTTGATTCATTGAGTCAAGGTGGTGTAGCTTTGGCTATGATTTAATGTGAACTTAGGTTGACTTGTTCAAACCTTGGGTTAGTTGGTGAGTTAATTAGAGTAATTTGATCATCATGAAATACTTTATTATTATTATTATTTTTATTATTATTATTATTATTATTATTATTATTATTATTTTTTTTTATTATTATTATTTTTATTATTATTATATATATATATATATATATATATATATATATATATATATATATATATATATATATATATATATATATATGCCCAATAAGGTTAAAGCTTAAATTTTAGCTAATCATGATTTGCTTATTCTTGGGCTTATATGAGGTTTTGATTATTTTAACTAAGAGATTAACTTAGGATGATCATACACTATATAGAATAATTTTGGTAACCTCAAACTTAGAGAACTAAAATTGGATTTATTTTATGCTGGGATTTTAAGTTCTCTAAAATCCAAGCCTGTATGGTTAATTACCTCCCACAAGGAGCTCTTGAGACAACTCTCAATTAAAGTGACTAAATATTTTTGGATTTACAATGATTTAGGTAAGGATTTAAACTTATGGATTTATCAACAGGGAATGAATGAATATTGACCAATTCTTTCTAGAATCTTATGATGAAAGGTAAAGAAAAATGACATTCTAAGAAGCTTATAAGTGCTATAATAAATTCTATAAATTAGGCTTTAATGTTTTATGACATAATGAATTTTTTTATTTTAAGTTGATTAAATTATTAGAATTATGGAATTATATTCTTGGAGGATGAAGACTTATGATTTTAAGAGAGCCTTGGAACTTAGAGCTAAGGTGAACTGTTACAAAATAATGATTCAATCCTTGTCTAAAGAAGTGCAGGAGTTTGTGCATTGGGACTTATGACTTTAAATATTCAAAGAATTTAGAAGGAGCCCCAACATACTATTGAACTTATATCTACCTTGAGTGGAATGCCAGCTAAACCACATAAAGCACTTTAAAACCATGAGTTCAGGTTTAAATGAAATATATGATAGGTAGGTTATTATTTACTTAGGAATGATGGGTTTATAATTTAAAAGTTCAAATTAGGGTTCATTGAATATACTATAGGTTTTAATGCACCTAACTAATGTAATTCAAAATATTTTTCCTAACTTCTAAAATTTTTTATATGAACTAATGCAAATCTACATAACTAATTTTCTAAAAAATAGTTGTTAGCATAACGACCCTATACCAACATGAATAGTAAGCTTAACACCATTGCTTAGGTTGCCCCTATCTTTCCTCTTACATGTGTGAGTTTTGTGTATATAGCAGAAAGTAAATATGCGTGCTATACTCACAGAAAAGTAAAGATGGGTTGATAAAGCTACATAGATCCTATGGGCATAATGTGTACTTAGGCTAAATTATATAAAACACCAAAAAACTTAAGAAAAGTAGGCGGGTTCTAATTCACAATCATATGATAGTCAATACCATAATCAAAGTGTATAAAAGAAATAGTATGTGGCAAGCTCCACTTAATATACAACCTAGTGCCTGTAGGAAAATAAATAGTGGCCAAGCTCTACCTACTAAGGCTTAGATTTTTACTCCTATACATCAATGCTAATCTATACAAAATGAAGTTGTTTACATATATCTTCTACTCTTCTTCAAACTCTCTAGGATATAATCATCCTTTTAAAGAATTCCAAAAGACATAATCTTCAAAGAGAAAATTCATTCTTTGGACTTCTTTATTTTATAATAAGTAACTTCATTTAGACTTTCACAACTATCATTTATAAAGCTTTCAAATTTATATTTTAGTTATAAAAGAAAATACTATATACAACTATAGAGATTAGTGTACAAAGTAGTATTTATAATATCATCATCACATCACAAAACACTGCAAAGAACTTTCCCATTCATGAACAACCTATAAAATTGGGCCATAATTTTAATTTTAAAGGGGATAATCAAGCTGAAGCACTTGTAGAAAATATGGTTATTTTATAATCATGGCATTTGCCCCTCTTTATTTAAAGCCCTTCATAAGAATGATCACCTATAGAAAATTTGGATTAGTAAAATGAGATGCTCCTAACCTAGAATAATCTAATCCAACCATCACATCATCATCACATAAACAAAAGTGTTAGAAAGTAAACACTAACATAATCACATATCTACCACAATACCACTCTGTAATTAATAACTATATAAGAAATATTAAACACACATACCGAAACACCACCCTAACCTAGACCAAGATTTTGTTTTCCTATCAAATAATGTTATGTGTGTGCTACGTTATGTGGCCTGGTTTTATCCTAAGTGGGATTAAGGTTAAGTTATCTATAAATTGAGTGTGTTGCGGCCTAAGGGTCTTAATTCAAGTTTAAGTATTAGTTGCTTTGTCGTTTATTATAAATTTTAAATATTACTTGAGTTGATCATTAACTTTATGTTTTAAGGAACCATGCTAATTAATAAATTCAAAGTTCTTTCAAATTATTAATCAACAAGTCATGGACTTTAGGAATAAATGCATTTGTTTCATTCCAAGGGAATAAAGCAAACATATAAAGCAAATTATTTTAGAATTTATTTATTTAATTTAATTTGTTTAACTTAAATTATTTAAAATGATTTAGTTGAATTTAATTTATGAGTTCATTCATTTAAATTTATTTATTTATATTTAATTGGTAATTTTAATAAATTATTTTATTTAAACTAAATTATTTAAATTTTATTTATGCATATATGATTTGTAATAGAAGAAAATATATTAGAAATGGATTATTTAACATTGTTTTATTTATATTTAATTTAGATTTTTATTTATTGATGATTTTTTCATTATTAATTATTTATAAATTTATGGAATTTAAATTTATTTTTTGAATTGTTTAAAATTTATTTTAATTTTTTATGATTTAATGAATTAAATTGTGTTTAAAGTCTATGAAATTTTATAAATAAATCATAAATGATTCATTATTGAAATTCTTGATGTTTTAAGACCACTAGGAAATTTAGGATGTTTCGTTATTTTATTTTATTCTTATTACTTAAGGATGATCCTTTAACTTAACCAAAGTTTGACTTTTGATTTAGATTTTTAATTTTTAAAGATTCTATGTTTTATTTAGTGTTTAATTGAATTTAGTTTTGTATTTTTTTTATTTTTTATTTATTTGGTTATGAATTTTCAAAGTTACCCTTATTTTTATTTAAGTTTATATATATGGAAATAGGGTTTGTTACTTAATAAACCAAGTGGACTC
This sequence comes from Dendrobium chrysotoxum, assembly GCA_019925795.1. Taxonomy (NCBI): domain Eukaryota; kingdom Viridiplantae; phylum Streptophyta; class Magnoliopsida; order Asparagales; family Orchidaceae; genus Dendrobium; species Dendrobium chrysotoxum. The sequence continues at coordinate 45,512,097 of CM034315.1, forward strand.
TAATGATTATGAAAGTTCATATAATCTCAGAAATGACCTAATATGACTCTCATGAGAATTTGAGCCTATTTAGATTTATATTTTATTTTTAATGATTTTTTGAATTAACTATTGATTGGATTTTCAAAAGACCAATTTAGGATTTTTCATGAAGTGTGTGATAGAGCTTTTTTTACCTCTGATTAAGCATTTCATTACGAGCACAATGTCATTTGCTTTAATTTTTAGAATTTTATTTGTTTATTTATAATTTATTAAAAAATATCTTAGATGTTTTGGGGGCTGATATTTAGTGTTTACAAATTAACTTAACAAATGAATTCAAATGCTTATGAAATTTAGGCCATAGACCTCTAAGGACCTTAGGAGCATCCCATAAAAATTTAAATATATTGGATCAACTTATAATTTCATATAGGTTTTTTAAAGTGATTAATCATAAACCTCCAAAGTATTTACAAAGTGATATGAATTTTTGAAATTTTATGAATTAAAATTCATTTGTCAAAGTATTTACATAGTCAGCTACTGACTATGTAAGCACTCCCCTAATGGCAACATCTGATTAGTCACCTAAATAGTTATGAGACATATTTCCATAAGATCACTCATTCTAGCCATTCTATTAAAGGTGGAATGGTTGGGATTAAAGTCCCAAACCACAAGATCAGCATACTAAATTTAATATGATGAAATAATTACCCCCATATAAAATTTTAAGGGATAGATGATCCTGATTATGTCTTCAACCTCCCACAAACATTCTTATCCATTCACACTATTTTCTTTGATTCATGCATTCTACTTCACTAATCTCTATCAAATTGATCAGGTAAGATCTACATGAGTAGAATGATCAATCTAATGATTAGATTTCCATGGATTGATCATCCTCTTCATAATATCCTAGACCCTTAAAAATGAAAGCTTAATTTTGAAGAATACCTTTGTGTAGTGTGAATTAGAAAGGACAATTGCTTGTGTTGAGTTTTTGAGGTCCTAGAGAATACTTCTCCTTCAATTGGCAGCAACTGAGGAGGACTTGATGACCAAGTTGATTTCCACCAAATTGACCTTATAGTATCTTTCTTGAGCTCTAATAAATATAAATAATATATTATTTTATGTGTTATTTTTTTAGTGAAAATGCATTATTTTAATTGTGTTGTGCAAGAAAAGTACAAAAAGGGCATAAAAATTTTAGTCTTACTAACACCGCAACATCAAACAAATCAATATCGTAGTGCCATCAAAGGCATCACTGAAGCGCCACAACATTGATATTGTAGTGCTAACGCCTCTATTGGATAGCACAGCGGCATCCAAATGGTCAACTTTGCAGTGCCATGCTCTCTATCTTCAAGCACTATAGTGTTATAACCTATAACGCCTTGGCACCAATAATTCCCTTCTGGCACCATAGTGTTCGAAAGTTAGCATCGTTGTGGCATTGTAGTTGTAACTTCTCAAGGACACAACCTAGCAGTAAAATGAAGCTACTATTCACTAAATAACTAATCCATATCTGTAAGCACCACGATAGAGCCAAAATAGTAGCACAATAATGTTAGTTTATTTATTGGGTGCAGTGAGACAGATCTTTTAAGTATCGTAGTGCTAGTTGCCTACTTTGTGTTTTCCTATAAATAGCTATTATGTTAGGTTTGTAAGGGAGTTCAGTTACTTATTTAATTTTAATACATTTCAGAGTACTTTTTTAAATATCTCTTAGGGTAACAACTAAGGGAATTTAGAAAGTACTTGATACAATTATTAAAGTGTTTAGACTGTGTTTAATTGACCAACTCCACACATTAAAGGAGTGTAAAGGAGATATATTAAACCTTCTTAGTGATATAATTCTCTTTTATTTTTTTTTTCTATTACAACTCGGGCTCCCGAGTTTATAATTTTGATGATAATAATATTATTGATTGCCCCTTATTTCTCCTAATTTTTTTTGTGCATACCTGTTTGTGTGTTGACTAATATTTCAGGTACAATATGCATCGTTCTTTGAAGATTCAGAGCTCAAGATTGGGTAGAATAGGTTATGTTGAAAAAGTCTGTAATTTTTATTTATTTATTTTTAACTTCTTGAGTCAAGTCTTGTAAGGGTGTATGATAACCTGGTAACCGTGCACACACACACAAGGGGAGAAAATATAATGTTAAATATTTTAATTTTTTTGTACATCGTATTGTATGATCTAGATCGTACTGTATGATCTAGATCGTACTGTATGATCTCGTGTTATAGAAATTAATTAAAATATTTTATTTTTTTCTAGAAAAAATAATTTTAAAATATAAGTATTTGAATAGTACAAAGATCACATCGTACTGGACAATCTGTTATAATTAGTAACCTCACCGTTCATTAAATTAGGCAAAAATTTAAATTTGAAAAGTAGTTCTATTCATACTATACAAACCTAATCTTATTATATGATGTTTAAAATACTACATAATTTAATCCTATGATTAGTCAATCGAATATGCTTAATTTTAATATTTTGACCATACTATATGAACTGGATTGTATTATACGATCAATAGAGATGATTTTAGCCGTCCCATGATTCATCCTGAATGAACTGCATTTCAGTTGAACTAATCATACTGTACGATTGGTCATTCATACTAATGATCGTAAAGCACTAATAGGCAAATTGAACTATTCGTACTATTGTTCGTACTGAATCGTACAGTACTAATAGGTTAAATTATACACATCATACTGGATGATCCTTCGATTGTACTGTATGATCTTTGACGATTGAATTAGTTTTTTAGGGTTTCTTGAAGCCCTCTATTTAATCTTTCTCATAAGACTTTGTATGAGTTTTTGAGCATTCATTGAGTTGTTTTCTTCTAAAAAAGCATAAAGAGAGAGCTTTGAGCTAGGGAGAGAAAGGGTGGAGTTTGTAAGAGAGGGAGAAGATCCTTGTGGGCTTCAAGGGAGTGTGAGAAGGAGTTTTCACACGGTTTCTCCGGTGAACTTGCACCTGAGTTCCTCTAAGAGTCAAGATTTATCATGAGGGATGCTTTGGGAAGAAGGCCTCTTTAGTGTCAAAAGACCCGGTTACTCCGTCGCACAGGGGAAGGTGAAAGTGATTTCAGGTTCTCTACCTCACTAGGAGGGTGAAAAGGAGTTCAGGTCCTCTTCCTCACCAGGAGTGTGAAAAGAAGTCAAGGTTCTCTGCCTGTAAAAGGAGTATGGTCCTCTGCCGCACCGGGTTGGTGGAAGAGAGTTTATAAGGGCTTCTCCTCCTAGCTGTGGGGTTAAAAGAGAGACACTATAGTGATAGTGAAATACCCAAAGAGGAGGACTCCAGGGAGTGGACGTAGGTCTTGGTTTGACCGAACCACTATAAATCTAGTGTGCTCATTCTGATTTTTACTTTCGCACTTTATTTTCTGTGATAATAGCTTGGTGAAAATCTAAGATTAATATTTTGTTGTGATAATTAGAATATAATCACCATCTTTGTAATTATTTATAAATCATTAGCTTTCACATTTGATTAGTTAAATCATTCTTTTAAAAATCTGAAAAATCCTTTAAAATCTGAACTCTTGTTTAGGATTTATTTTTAAAATACCAATTCACCCCCTTCCCCCCTCTTGTCACATCTCATACTTTAATATTCTTCTATGATTTTAATGGAAATGAGTTTGCTTATCTTTTCTTCTATATTTAACTAATTCCTTATATTTGGATTGATGATGTAGAGAATATATTAAGTGCTAATAAAAATTCTTATGCACTAAAGTTAAAAGTTGTTTTAAATATTATCTTGCTCTTTATTTAAAGCATATAGTGGCCATATGTGTAGTTAAACTCTAGTGTGATGTATAGCCTCGATAGAGGAATAAAAGAATAACAAAAAATATTGAAATAATATGTTTGCATACCTATACATAGGATGTAAAATATGTTAGGTTCTTAAGGAGATGATATAACTATAGGAGGTCAGCCGATATCTTTTTCACCCCTACAAGCTCGATAGAGATCTAAGGATGCATATTCTCTAAATCACATCATAATTAAGAATTTTATTAGGAAAGATATGCAATTTACATTCATCAATCCAAAATATTTTATTTATATATTGTATCCATTATTTAACTATTTTAATTCATTAATTGAATCTCCATAATAAATATTTTTACTTAAGTAGGATAATTTTATAATTAGAGTAAACAAAAGTAGTTAATTGCTGTAAAACATACTTCCTAATGGGTTTAATATTCTACTCTATCACTTTCTTATTTGATTCGACACGTATACTTGTATCTATTATGTGTCAAAGAAAATTTAAGCATTATTTAGGGGAGATAGAGCCTTAAGCATTTATTTTTATAATTCAAAATTACACTCCACCTTACCTTTTTACCCCCATCAAGTTTTTGGCATCATTGCGAGGGAATTATTTTGCTTTTTGCAAAATTTTAACTATATTATTGAATTAAATACATAGTTAGACCTACTTACATATTTTTTAGTTTATTTTTGCTTTTATCACAAATTATATATATATATTCTTTGTTGCCTGCTTTATAGCCATAGAAAGGAACTTTTATCATTTGATCCTAAAATTGAGAGAACCCTTTCTAAAATTTGAAAATCTAAAAAAATTTTAAAAAAGGCTAAACCTAAGTTAGAGCAAAACCATTCTAAACCTCTTAAGAATTATGCAAACCCTTTAGTAAACAAAATTTATTGGAGCATAAATATACCTACAATCCAAGCTAATAATTTTGAATTAAAATCAGTTATTATTTAAATAATTCAAAACTCTCAGTTTGGGGAAACTCCTGTAGAAGATCACAATTTATATTTAGCAAGCTTCTTAAAAATTTGTGCAATATTTAAGTACAAAAATGCAGTGATGATGCAATTAGACTTAGATTATTTTGCTTATCTCTAAGAGATAAAGCTAAAATGTGGTTGAATTCTTTATCCCTGGGCTCTATAAATACTTGGAATGAGTTGACTCATAAGTTTCTTGCTAAGTATTTTTCACCTTTAAAAATTGCCAAACTTAGAAATGACATAACTTCTTTTACTTAATTTGAAGGAGAATCCATTCATGAGAGTTAGGAAATATTTAAGGAAATGCTTAAAAAAATGTCTGCTTCATATATTACCTGATTGGTTGATTATTCAAACATTTTATACTGGACTAGTAGAATCTCTTAGAGCTATAATTGATGCTGCAGCTAGAGAATCATTAATGTCTAAGCCATTTAAGAAAGCTTATGAATTAATAGAGAAAATGACTACTAACAATTTTTAATGTACCGTTGATAGGGTAAATCCTAAAAAAGTAGCTAGAATTTATGAATATGATCTTTATCAATCTTAACTACACAAGTTACAATAATTTTTAAGAAGTTGAATATAATAGAAATAAATTCTAGAATAAGAATTGAGTCCTCTGGAAATCAAAATTCAATGAAGTTAATAGTATGCAACAGATTAAAAATATGAACATAATTAAAAGATAAAATAATCCCTATGTAAATACATATAATCCAGGTTATAAGAGCCATCCTAATTTTAATTGGTCAAATAATATTTGTGGTAGTAACTAATAGAATAATGGGCAGAATAATCAAGGAGTAAATTGAAACACTTCTCAACAGCCTACTATTAATCCTAGACTTATATATCCTCTAGGATTTAATCAAAGTAATTAATTTGGAAATAAAAATTAGCATTGGAGGACGTAGTTATGCAGTTGGGGACTCAATTGTAAAATCAAGCTGCTTCTATTAAAAATTTGGAAACTCAATCGAGTAGGCTTGTAATTTCAATTAGTAGTAGACCCCTTTGATCTTTACCTAGTAATATTGAAGTTATTCTGATAGAAAAAAAAAAAGATCATAATGGAAGCTATTATAAGAATGGAAATAAATACCACAACCAAATTGAAAAATCTAGGCAAGTTTGCCTAAAGACTATAAACTTAGCGCTATGTGGGAGGTAAACCAGAATTTGGTTTAGTTTATTATTAAGTATGGATGGAGACTATATACTTAGTGTTTCAAGTGAGGAAACCTAGTTTATAGTTTAGGTGTGATAAATAGGGATTGTTAGTTTTATTAATTATCATTGGTTACTTAAAAAAATCTTAAGAGATGAGAGAGCGCCACAGCTCTATCTTTAGCATTGCAGCACTGAGTGGAGCCTTTATGGATTAAAATTTTAAATTTTAAATCTTCCTTTCACTTGAAAATTATAAAAATGGCATTTGGAAGTTTAATTCTCAATCCTTATTAATTCTTGGGTATAGTGCTATCTTTTTCTTCCTAAAAATTTAACTTAAGTAATGGGTAGAACTAAGCAAAGACATTCCTCCTCTAGGGTTAAAAGTGAAGAATATTTGAAAAATGAAGTTTCCTTTTCTCTTCTCCACATGCAGAGTTCTGCTATCATCAATAAACCTCATAAGTTCAATGATGAAGTTCATTAAGATATAAGAAGATACAAGGCAGAAATGAAGAAAATCCATAAATGTAAAGTTTTAAAGCATGAATTTCATCCTGGTAAAGATAATCGACTATTTAATTACAAGAAAAAGTTTTGCCATTGAAAAATTAAATCTAGATGGGTTGGCCCATATTTCATTATTAAAATATATCTCAATGGTGTCATCAGCATTCAAGATAAGAAAACTTTTCATATTTTTAAGATCAATGGTCATAGATTAAAACCATGTGATTAGATGAAAAAAGAAATCTTGAATTTGGAAGAATAGAGGATGTGTGTTTGTATCTTGGTTATGCTTCAAATCTTTTAAAAGAAAATGCACTTATGTTAGTAATTGATATATATAGTTGGAGCATTACTCATTATTTTGGCTTTTTGAAGCTAGTATATTATGCATGGTGCCTAGTGCACTACTTATCTTGTAACCTTTGTTATGTTATGTTATGTTAACACATGTTTTATGTGCCTTTTATCATTTATATGAAAGCATGTGTAGTGTTAATTATTTGTGTTTCTTCTATTTACATTTTATTGAAATTCCCCTCATGCTCACTATAATTTTTATATTTTGATTATTTAATCAATATTAGTAAAAATGATAAATAATAATTATGTAAAATGAACATAATAATAAATCTCTATATTATAGTTGAAGCGAACATAATTTCTATTTCATAGAGTGGAAAAATAAATAATTAACTGACTTAGACCATTTAGGTTATCGCTTTAATTTGAAATCATAATTTATACCTTTATTTAATTAATTTTTGAAATAAAGATGAATAATTAAAATTAAATATTAGATATGAGTAGATTAAAATTGAAATTCCTAAGCAATCCAAATTTGGAATTGGTAATCTGATTAAATCCTTACATTAAATTTATTAAGATTATAAAAAGGTTCAAAGCAAAAAAAATTGATATTCAAAATTATTAACTATGTACTCCATTTAAAAAGAAGGAACTGTGAAAATAGTTATAACATAAAAGAAAAGAGAAGATGAGTACATTCAAAAATTGGAATCAGTCAAAAGCTTAAAATTCAATTATAATCTTATACTTAAATTTATAAAGGATAAAATAAGAAAACTAGTACAAATGATGGCGAAGTAATGAAAGATTTAATTTTAATGACTAACATATCTAATCATTAAACTACATTATTCACTTCAAAATTCAAAAATTAATAATTAAATCAAAAATTAATAATAAATCTATAACCTGTTAATTCAAATTAAGCAATAATAAGGATGACTAATTAGTGTAATTATTAAAATTTTTTCTAAACTATAATTATAATCTTATTCATTTTTACTACTTTTAGACTATAATGTATTATCCTATAATTTAAGATTTTTAAATTGTTAGTTTTTACTTTGATTAAACATTTAATTAGAATTATAATATTTTTCTTTACTTGAGGATAAGCAAGAGTTTAAGCTGGGGAGAATTTGATAAGTGTAAATAATGTATTATTTTATATGTTATATTTTTAATGAAAATGTATTATTTTAGTTATGTTGTGTAGGAAAAATACAAAAAGGGCACAAATTTTTGAGTCTCATTTAGCATTACGGCGTCAGATAAGTCAATGCCATAGGGCCATCAAAGGCAATGCTAGAGAGCCAAAACATTGAAATTGCTGCGCCAACTTCTCTATTGGATAGCGCCATGACATCTAAATGGTCAGCTTTATAGTGCCATGCTCACTATGTCACAGCACCGTAGTGTCACAATCTATAATGCCTTTAGACCAAAATTGCCCTTCTAGTACCACAGGGCTCAAAAGTTAGTAGCCCTACGACCTAGTAGTCATACTTCCTACGGACATGACTGATCAACAAAATGACGTGATAATTCACCAAGTAACTAATCCACATCAGCAAGCACTGCGATGGAGCCAAAATAATAAAGCAACGACATTAGTTCATTTGTTGGGCATAGGGGCACTGATCTTTTAAGAGACACAGCACCAATTGCCTACTTTGTGTTTTCCTATAAATAGTCTTTGTGTTATATTTGTAAGGAAGTTAAGTCACTTGTTTAATTTTAGTACATTTCAGAGTACTTCTCTAAATCTCTCTTAGGGTGACAACTAAGGGAATTTAGAAAAATACTTGATACAATAATTAGAGTGTTTAGTCTGTATTTTTTTAGCAACTGCATACAATAAAGAAGAAGTGTAAAGGAGATACATTGAACCTTTCTGGTGATATCACTCTCTTATATTTTCATTCTTCTATGATTTTAATAGAAATGAGTTTGCTTATCTTTTCTTCCATGTCTGGCTAAGTCCTTAGTTTGTTATTGAAGATATAGAGAACATATCAAGTACTATTAAAAATTTTTGAGCTCTAAAGGTTAAAGACCTTTTTAATATTATTCCGCTCTTTATTTAATACATATAATGGCCATATATGTAGTTTAAACCTAGTGTGATGTATAACCTTAATGGTGGAATGTAAGAATCACTAAAAATATTAAAATAGTATGTTTGCATACCTAGATATAGGATATAAAATATACTAGGTTCTTAAGGAGATGATATAATTATAGAAGGTCAGCAGATATCCTTTTCACTCCTATAAGCTTGATAGAGATCTAGGGATGCATATGCTCTGAATCACATCATAATTAAGAATTTTATTAGGAAAGATATGCAATTTATATTCATCAATCTAAAACTTTTTATTTATATTTTGTATCCATTATTTAGCTATTTTTATTTAGTGATTGAATATCCACAACAAATATTTTTATTTAAGTATTATAATTTTATAATTAGAGTAAATAGTAGTAATTAATTACTAAAAAGCATACTTCCCCGTGGGTTTGACACTCTACTCTATCACTTTATTACTTGATTCGACACGTATACCTGCATAAGTTAAGTGGAGTTTGTTAATTTATATCAAAGAAAACCTACACATTATTTAGGGAACATAGAGCCTTAAGCTTTTTATTTTTTTTTACAATTAAAAATTACACTCCATTATACCTTTTTACCCCCATCAATCTCCTACTCAGAGGCTATAGGAAGGTAAGGGAAGCTTAGGGAACTCTAAAGAGGCTTCAGAAGATAAATTAATGACCTAAGCTCATACGAAATGAGGGTATTTATAGATTGAAGTTGATTCAAAATGGATGAAATTTTGGCTTATTGAGTTTATTTTAGGTTGTTAGATCAATTCAAATCCATCCAATAGAATGTAGGTGTATATTCAATAGGAATTAAGGGCTTATGGTGGACTATTTTGATCATATGACTCAAATTTCATGCACATAGGCATAATTTCTAGAAGATTTCAACCATCTTAGGGTAGGCCAGTGGTTTTGTTGGGTTGGCCTAAGTCCAGGGAGTCAAGGGGTAGGCTAAGCAAGTATTGGTTCACGTTATAGTGCATTGGATATGATGTTTGGTAAGTCTAGTTTACTTTGGGCTAGCTTAAGAAAGCCCAATTAGGTGACCCATGCTACCCCAATGCATGAGTTTAAAAGCATTAGTTCCCTTATGCAGGCTTATTAAATTAGGCTCAATTGCATGCTTATGAAATGAATTTTATCAGTCATATGCATTGGTTCATATGGCTTATTTGGTCAAACATTATTAACTTGGTCAACCATGGTTAACCAAACCTAATGGTTGGGTACAAGGGACATGGGGAAGTTATGGAAGTATTTAGAAAGGTTTAGAAGGCATGCCATGATCTATAAGTGCTCGGAGGTATGAAATGAACATTTAGGTCAAGAAGGGTCTATATGGCAAACATGGTAAACCATGGACCAACATGGGTTCCATTGGGCTTATTTATGTTTAAGGGTATGTTTAAAGGTCTTGGGGATCAATCCTAGAGTTTATGATTAGGTCTAGACAAAGATTCATACAAAGGTATTCATTTTAGGGTTGAATAGGGTCTATGGTTAGGTACTTAAAGTTTAGCCTAGGGTTTTCTATAGACTAGGTCTATACAAAGGTGAGATATATTAAGCACTAATGATGTGAGGCACGAAGAGTGAACTTAAACTCATACAAAATAAGGTCAAACTTGAAAAAAAAAGGTTCAAATAATATGTGGAATTATAAATATTTTTTAGAACATAACATCTCTTGTATACCTATAGAATATGAATATATAGAGGCAAATGTATTAGGATTCTATTTATTAGAAATATATGTGGTTCTCCTCTATATTATAAAATGTATATCTCTATACTTTAAGACTTAGCTACAAGCACCCAAGTTGATCTAATTTACTACCCGAACAAATATATAAATAAGGATGGCTTATTAGTAAGTGAAATAATGTAAGTTGAACCTCCATTTCCAATGCATTTGCCTTATCATAATTTTTTGCTTATTAGTAATGGCTTGGATCTTCATGGAAACATTTAAGGTAGCATTCTTTTTGATCTAAAAGTACTTATGCCTTTGCTTCTTTCTCATCAAAGTTTTCATTAGGTGGGTTGAGAGGGTCTATATTATATTAAGACCCTCATAAATTTGATTATATGCACAAAAGCTAATTTTAGTTTAGTGATAAAATGTACTCATGGATTTATTCATAAGGATAATTTAGATTAATATATACCAAACTAAATTTTATTTTAAGCTAGATCAAAATCCAACAGAATATGCATCCTAATGATTATCTGATCCTTTTGAATTTTTAAGACATCTCCTTTTTTTTGTAACGAAGAAAATAATATTTGTTACTCTTAACATAAGAAATTAGAGTAAGTGTGTGTAATCACCTAGGTTGACTTCATTGGAAAATCTTCTAAACATGGATGATGGAGGCCAAGATCTTAAGAGCTAATCCAACTTGCACATTATAATGAAGAAGCCAATCTAACCTAAGGACTACTTGTTACCATTAACACGACCTTCAAAACCCTCAATATCCTCATGATCAATACTCCTTAAGTCAACAACATTAGTTAATATTTTAAGTTTAAACCTTTTGATTTATTTAGCTCCAAGACCATCAAATAAAGCTACAGGATTCCATGCTGATACAACACTCATGACCTCATTTAGATACTTATTCTCCAAAGAAGTGCTAGAAGTCTCATACGTATAATATTCAATGCTAAGAATACTCTATAACCATAATTGATAGGATCTTGATTTTTTTCTATAGTATACATGTTATCCTTTTCTTCCATTGAGGAAAAAACTAGCTCCGCGATTAATCTCTTAAAAATCATAGGCTTCACTTTCCCTCAAGAAGCATCAAGAGGTTGTCATCATTAGTTTACATTTTCTCTCCTACCTTCTATAGAGGATCATATTATATAAGGTGATTTGCCCAAATAGTTTACTCTTCACATCATTGGGGGCTTAAGATCTAGTTACCCTTACTATAATTTCCTTAGGACAATTATCCACCTTTGTTGCTCCACTATTCTTAGATAGGGTCAACCCTCATTCTCTTACCCAATGGGATTATGTAGATAGGATTAAAATTCTCAAACACTTTATCTACAAAGGCATCCTCAGGTATTTAAAGTTTAGGGTAGCTTGACTACCCTCTCTCCAAATTTTTTTCCCCTTATATTTATCTCCTCTAAGGTTAATATTATCTTGAATACTTCCATGCTGGTAAAATCCAAATTGGATGGGCATTTTCAACCCATTATAAAAAATATAAATAAATATCTACTCTTCTATTTACTAAAATACGATAAGCTAATGACTTTGAAAATGATATATGTAGTGATTGGTGAAGTGGTGGAGCCCCTATAAGCTGCAAACTCCTAAAAAGTCCTTATTATTTGGGGGGCACTTTGTGTTTATTTTTGTTTCATGTTTGTGTTTATGCTAGTTGTTAGGGGGCTTTGGGCTGGTTTGTGGTGGTTTGATGGGGTTCTCTATGTCTGGTTTTGGCTGGCCGGTTTATGGTTCTAGTTTGTTGCTCTTGTTGAGGTTTTTTGCTCATTTTTTTGTTGCTGGTTGTTTGGATTTGTTGATGATTGGATAGTTGGTTTTCTTCTTTCCTCCTTTCTGAGCTAGTTGTTGGGAGTTTTTGCACTGGTTGCTTGACCTTGTTGGTTTAACCTGGCTGGTTGTTGGGGTGGCTTTAGTGTTTGTTTTGGCTTGTATTTTTCTGGCTTATTTTTGGTTATTTTTTCTTTCTTTCGAATGGTTGAGGCATTTCCTTGGGCTTAGATTTGGCTGACAAGATTGTGGATTGTCCTTTGTGGATCTGGATTGCTGCTCTCATTGAAATTGCTTGTTGATTTTTGGCTCTTCTCTGAGAAGGGCTTAGTTCTTGGCTGATGCAGGATTGAGGAGTTTCTCTAGGCTTGGATTTGGATGGCAGGATTGTAGTTGTCCTTTATTATTTTGGACTACTATTCTTACTAAGGTTACTGGCTATTTTTGGCTCTTCTTTGAGAAGGGATTAGTTCTTGGTGGTTAATTTAGATGCATGTTTAAATGCTTGTGTTTTGGTTGCCTATTGTTTGGGTTTGTAGTTGGTTGAACAGCTGGTTATCTTCACACCTGATGGGTTACTTTTGTATGGGTAGCATTAGGTTTTTTAGGTCTTATTTTCTTTGATATCTTTCTAATATTTTTTGTAATTTTTTCTTTTATTTCTCAATTGGTTGTAAGTTTTTCTGATTTTTATTAGAACTATTGAATTTCTGTAATTCCTTTTTTTGTTTTGATGAAAATTGGGCATGTTTGCCCCTAAGTTTCCCGAAAAAAAAATAAACTCTTAAAAAGTCAGAAAATCATTTGGTAGACTATTATACTTTATACTTTCCAAAAACCAATTGATGCCTCATATTAGAGAGTAGGCATTAGGAGAAAGTTATGCAAGTATAAAGAAGAAGGTTGCCAACAATTATTAATGATATCTCCAATGGAAGATCCAATCTCATGTCAAAATATTAATTAAGGAAGCAATTCTCCTTTGAGTAGTATTTGGATGTATTTTCTGTTGCAAATCTGGTTTTGATGATGATAAATATGTGTCTATTGTGTTTTGCTTGGCTAACCCATTTCAGGCACAAAAGATCACGAGCAACTCAAGCCAACTCAAGATCGGGTCCAAGTGTGTCCAATGTACTATTTTTCCTTTTTCTTGAGTCAATTCTAATTTAACTGATCCCCTAGCTAAGTAACCTTGCACACACACATTCAGGGGGAGAGCTTGAGTGAATTAGAGTTTCTGTTCAAGTTTTTATTCAGATCGTCCTGGACGATAGTCACATCATCCTATACGATCAGGTAAAAATAGAAACCCTAATTAGGGTGACCAAGTTAAGAGGATCTGATTAAGCAGATCGTCCTGGACGATCTTTGGATCGTACGGGACGATATGCTCAAATCAGAAATTCTCAGCCGCCAGATCAAGTTATGCAAGTTCTTTTTTTTAGATACTTGGTCTGATCGTCCCAGATAATACGTGTATCATCCTAGACGATCCAGTACAATCATACCTAAATTAGTCTGGTAATTAAGAAAAGTAATTAATACTTGATTGATACGATCATATCATCCTGGACGATCGCAGGATCGTCCCAGATGATCATGATCGTCTAGTGCATTTCAGCTGTACGACCCGAACTGTGTACAGGACGATTTGGGCACTTTTTGAACTAATCGTACAGGACGATATCGAGATCATCCTGGACGATCAAGTCATTTTTGAGTCGTCCAGCACAAGTTTCTATGGACGACCCGAATTGTCTCCTGGATGATATTCCTCAATTTATACTACTCATCCCGGACGATCGCAGGATCGTACGGGATGATATGAACAACTTTTTGAACTAATCATCCAGAAGAGCCAAATCGTCCAGATTGAATCAGCTGATTTTGAACTGATCGTACAGGACGATCTATCGATCGTCTTGGACGATCTTGGCCGACCAGTTGAGATTTAGGGCTAGTTTTGAGCCCTCATATAAAAGATCTTTTTCTTTATTTAGAAAAAATCTTTTACCACTTTCCTGTCTAGAGAAACCCTAGAGAGAGAGAGTTTGGAAGAGGGAGAGAGGATCTTGTGAGGGGGAGTTAGTAAGGGATTCACTAAGGTTGCTCCAAGCATGGATCAGAGTCATCTTCTCCGCTCATCGTCTTTCATCTAGTTGGTGTTCGTCTTGGAAGAATCGTCGCAAGAAGATCCGGGTTCTCTGCCCGCTTCAGGTGGAAGCAAAAGAAGTCCGGGTTCTCTGCCCGCTTCAAGAGGAAGCAAAAGGAGGTCAGGTTCTCTGCCTCACTATGTGGTGGAAAGGAGGTTTTCTTGTACAGGCTTCTCCGCCTTGCTGTGGGAGCAAAAGGAGAGTCACTTTCTGTTTAGTGCAATACCTGGAGGGGAGGCTCCGGGGAGTGGACGTAGGTTAAGTTGATCGAACCACTATAAAATCTGGTTTGCTTTTCTGATTCAGTTTTGCACTTTACTTTTTTGATATTAACTGCTTGGGTGAATATCTGTGATTGATCTTTTCGTTCTTGTTTACTTGTTTCCGCTGCTAAGTGTTGAAAAGATTTTTATTATTGTCGTGGAATTTTTAAATAACTAATTCACCCCCTCTTGGTTAGCTTCGGGACTAGTTCACTAGGGCTTAACATCCCTATCGAACTTTCAAGTGGTATCAGAGCGGGATTCAAAATTTCTGTTTAAAAACTTTTGAATTTGATCCATGGCTAACTATAATAATCATAATACTGCTGAAGGTTACTCAATCACACGACCGCCATTATTTGATAATATTCCTTTTGATTTTTGGAAAACACGCATGTCCACTTTTCTGCAATCTATTGATTATCGTATGTGGATGTTAGTTAAGGATGGTTATGAAGCACCACATAGACTTGTAAATGACATTAAAATTGAACTCTCATTTACATATTGGACTTTTGATGATCGTGACTTAGCACAGTTAAATGCAAAATGTTTGAACTGTTTCGTTTGTGCTTTAAAATCTGAAGACTATATGCGTGTTTCTACTTGTACAACGGGAAAAGAAATCTGGGATAGATTATGTATAACATACGAAGGTACAACTGAAGTCAAACAGTCTAGGTTAAACATCTTGTTACATGATTATGAACTTTTTTGCATGAAACCTAGTGAGTCTATTTCAGAAATGTACACAAGGTTCACTCAGATTGTTACCTCTTTGCATGCTTTAGGTAGAGAACTTACTAACTACGGAAGAGTGAACAAAATTCTTAGATGTTTTCCTTCTTCATATGATGCTAAGATTACTACGATCACTGAATCTAAAGATTTAAATACTTACTCTAATGACAGCTTACTTGGATCACTCATTGCTTACGAGCAAGGGGTGAACCAAAGGCAACTTGATGCAGGTGAATGAAAGAAGGAGAAAACAGTGGCACTGAAGGCCAACGAGAGTGATTCTAGTTCTTTCGGGTCTGATAGCAATGATGTTGCCTTAATCACTAGGCAATTCAAAAGCTTTCTAAGGAAGAAACATAAGAACTATCAGAAGTGGAACAAGGGTAAGTCCAGTAAAAATTTTAAGAGTTCATCTGATACTGTGTGCTTTAAATGCAGGAAGCCTGACATATTAAGGCTGATTATCCTACACTTAAAGCTCATCCAAGCAAGGAGAAGGGTGAGGAGAAACCAAAGTTCAGAAAGGATAAGAAGCAAATTCAGAAGGCGTTCTGGGCAGACTCTGCATCTGACTCTTCTGAGACTGAAGCTGAAGAGGAGGAAATAAACTTGTGTTTGATGGCTGATGATCACCCTGGTTAGTCCGATTAGGAAGAGGTATGTGAGCTTACTTACGATCAGTTATTTGAAGTTTCTGAAAAGATTCATACATCGTATAGGAAGCTTAAGAAAACTCATGCTAGTTTGAAATTAGATTATATGACTTTGCAAAAAGAGCATGAAGTTTTAATTAAAGATCATTCCATTGTTGATTCCAATCACATGTCTTTGCTTGATGAATTCGATGAGTTGAACAAAAAATATTCTAATTTAGTTTCTGAGCATGATTCTTTGAAAACATCGCATGTTGAATTAGAAATTGCTTTTAAGAAATTGAATGATATGGCATGTGATTTAGAAAGTAATAAAAGTGCAAGAACTTTTGAAATTGCAAGTTTAAATAAACATATTGAGTTTTTGAAAGTGAAAATCAGTGCTTTTGAAAAGAACAAAACACCGCCTACTTTTGAACAGTTTTATGCACCGCCACCTTTTGAAAAATTTGTTGGAAATTCATCAAAGCATGTTTCATACACATCTAGGAAGAGACACTATCACTCACGACGTTTAGTTAATCCTTTTCCTGGTGTTAGATGTTTTTCATGTGGCATGTTAGGACACATCTCACACACTTGCACTATTCACCGTAGTACACATTGGGTGTGGAGACCCAAACTGCCTGTTTTACAGCATAGCACGCATGCATTGCATTCTTCTTTTCATAAGAAGGAACCCAAACCTGTTTGGGTTCCTAAGACTGATGTTTGATGATTTTATAGGTGTGCTCTCACACAAGACCTCATGAGGCATGTGGTACCTGGACAGTGGATGTTCTAGACACATGACTGGAGATGCAAATCAGTTCATTTCGCTGGAGGCCAGAGCTGGAGGCAAGGTTACACTTGGAGACAACACCACCAGGAAGGTGGTAGGCTCAGCTATAATTGGTGATTCAAAGAATTTTATGATTGATAATGTTTTGCTTGTAGATGGACTGAAATTCAACTTGCTGAGCATCAGTCAACTTTGTGACAAAGGATACAACATCAAATTCCTGCCCACTGGCTGCATTTTAAGCTTAAATGATAAAGTTGTTTTGCAAGGGCAAAGGATCAACAACGTCTATAAGCTGGATGTAAGTTGCATTAAATTTGAGAATTCAATTTGCTTAAAAACTGCTGTTGATGAGTCTTGGTTATGGCATAGGAGATTGTGTCATGCCAGTATGAAAACCCTTAGGAGAGTAACCCAAAAGGACTTAGTTAGAGGTGTGCCCAAGCTTAAGTTTACTAAGGATCACCTGTGTGATGCCTGTCAGTTAGGGAAGCAAGTCCAGTCCTCCCTTCACTCTGTTAAGGACATTAGCACCTCTAGACATTTAGAAGTTCTTCACATGGACCTCTTTGGACCCATTAGCACTGCCAGCTTAGGGGGGAAAGTCTATGGGTTTTTAATTGTAGATGATTATTCGAGGTTCACTTGGGTCAAATTTTTATCACATAAATCTGAGTCATTTGATGAGTTTAGATCTTTCTCTACTTGGATTTAGAAGAAGTTAGGATGTGAGATTATTACCATCCATAGTGATCACGGAGGGGAGTTTGAAAATGAAAGATTTGGAAGTTTCTGTGAGGAGCAAGAGATTAGTCACAACTTTTCAGCTCCTAGGACCCCTCAGCAGAACGGGGTAGCTGAAAGGAAGAACAGGACCTTAGTGGAAGCCGCTAGAGCCATGCTTACCGAGTATTCACTTCCAAAATACTTTTGGACTGAAGCGGTGAACACTGCCTGTTATGTGCTGAATAGGGTGAATGTGAGATCAAAACTGAATAAGACACCTTATGAGATCATTAAGGGTAGAACTCCAAATCTGTCCCACCTCCATGTCTTTGGCTGTAAGGTTTTCATTCTGAACAACGGGAAGTCACCCTTAGGGAAGTTTGACCCCAAATCTGATGAAGGAGTGTTCTTAGGATATTCTAGTGTGGGGAAATCCTTTAGGGTGTTCAATAAGAGGACTTTGGTGGTGGAGGAGATAACCCATGTTGTGTTTGATGAATCTGATCCTAAGGAGTCTAGATCTGAAGTAGAAGATGAAGAGATTGTTGAGGTTACCCAAGGGATTGGAAATGCAAATCTGGAGGAGAGGGTAGAACCTCAAACCCAACTGCCTAGAGATTAGAGATATTCTTCGAGTCATCCTAAAGAACTGATCTTAGGAGACCCTTCTGAAGGTGTTAGGACTAGGCATGGACTTAGGAAGGAAGTGAACCATTCTGCCTTTATTTTAATGACTGAACCCACCAACATCAATCAAGCCTTGTCGGATGAGTTTTGGATGTTAGCTATGTAGGAAGAATTTAATCAATTTGTAAGAAATGATGTTTGAGAGTTAGTAGAAAGACCTAGAAATCAAAGTATTGTGGGAACCAAGTGGGTCTTTAAGAATAAGATGAATGATTATGGTGTGGTGGTTAGGAATAAGGCAAGATTAGTGGCTAAGGGGTATAATCAGATAGAAGGGATTCATTTTGAGGAGACTTTTGCCCCTGTAGCTAGACTGGAAGCCATTAGGGTGCTACTAGCCTTTGCCTATTATAAGGGATTTAAGCTGTTTCAAATGGATGTCAAGAGTGCCTTTTTGAATGGAGTGATAAAAGAGGATGTTTTTGTAGAACAATCCCCAGGTTTTGAGAGTTTCCAATATCCAAATCATATTTATAAATTAAAAAGGGCCTTATATGGATTGAAACAGGCATCTAGAGCTTGGTATGAGAGGCTTAGCATATTTCTGTTAGAAAGAGAGTTTGTTAAGGGGAGCGTAGACACGACCCTTTTTCTGAGGAGATTAGGGGATGACTTACTCATTGTCCAGATTTATGTTGATGATATAATTTTTGGATCTTCCGATAAATATTTATGTGATGAGTTTTCTAAAATAATGAGTAAGGAGTTTGAGATGAGTATGATGGGAGAATTGTCCTATTTTTTAGGGTTTAGCATAAGGCAAACGGATGATGGAACTTTTCTCAATCAATCTAAATGCACTAAGGACATTTTGAAGAAATATGAAATGGACAAAGCCAAGCCAATCAATACTCCCATGAGCTCCTCTGGTCAGTTAGATAAGGATTCAAGTGGAAAATCTGTTGATCAGAAGAAGTATAGAGGAATAATAGGATCACTACTTTACCTGACTGCTAGCCAACCTGATATCATGTTTAGTGTCTATCTTTGTGCTAGGTTTCAGGCTGATCCTAAAGAGTCCCACCTGACAGTTGTTAAGAGAATTCTTAGATATCTTTTAGGGACCCCAAACCTAGGAATCTGGTACCCTAGGCACAGCACCTCTTTTAAAATTATTGGATATTCTGATTCTGACTTTGCGGGGTGTAGGGTGGATAGAAAGAGCACCTCTGGAACTTGTCAATTCATCGGACAGTCTTTAGTCTCCTGGTCCAGTAGAAAATAGAACTCAGTTGCACTTTCCACTATTGAAGCTGAGTACATTGCCTTAGGGAGTTGTGTGGCCCAAGTTCTTTGGTTAAAGTAACAAGTCTTAGATTTAGGATTACCTATGGGCATAATTTCTGTTCTGTGTGATAATACTAGTGCCATCTGCATCTCTAAGAATCCAATCCAATATTCTAGGACCAAACACATTGATATAAGGCATCACTTCATTAGGGACCATGTTACTAAAGGGGACATTGAGCTACATCACGTAGCAACTAAAAATTAGCTAGCTGACATATTCACTAAACCACTGGCCTTTGACTCATTCAGCATTTTGAGAACCAGATTAGGAGTGATTGATATAAATGCTTGATTTTGATGACTGCTGATTTCTGATTATTCTGATTGTTATTCTATTTTCTGTTAGTTAGTTTTTGATTTGATTATTTGCTTTCAATTGGTTTTATTTCTTCTGCTGATTTCTGTATTAGCCTTGTTGTTAGTTTGATTTGAGTATTTACCTTGATGTGATTTTCTACCTATTTTTTATTCACTGGTTCATCTCTTTTATTTACTATTTTCTATTTTTTTTAAAATTTGATCACTGCTCACTACTTCTGCTAAACTGAATTTCTGACTAAGAGTTTTACCTTATTTTTATTTGGAAGCTGGTAAGCAGTGATTGATTCCCCTAGATCTGTTAAAGGGAAGAAACATTGATGATTGTTTCTCTTCCTCTAACTCCTTTACTGGTGCATTGTCTCTTTTGGATAAAAATCTTTTTCAAAATTAAAAAGTTGGTTTTTGAAATAGAGATTTATTTTATCCTCCTACAGTAATCTACCTCATATAAGTAGTGTTTTCAAAGTTTGAATCAGTGTTAGATTTCTTAATCAAGTGATCGCACTTATCATATGACTTATGGTTTTTATTTTGTGAATTATCTTCCCTACTGTAGAGAATGTGTTTCTTTGCCTTCTCTTAAGTTTGGACGGTATTTTCACAGCTGAGATTCTTTAACAATTATGAAAGGAAGCAAGCTTACAAAAGATGCACAGTGCACCAACCAAATTGAAAAAGAGGCATAAAATGAGCCCAAAACTGAAAAGATGCGAAAATGCCAAATACACAAAGTGTATCAAAAATCAAAAGATGCGCAGTGCGCCAAACAAATTGAAAAAGAGGCACAAAATGAGCCCAACCTAAGCTTTCTTCTCTTTCAGATCTTTAAATGTCTTAAAAAAAATTAGTGTGCCACTTAATATGTTCAAAAGCTTGAGATTGAAAATCATGATTTCTGATTCCTTACTTCGTAATACTATTTTATCAGTTATTTTTCTGGAACGAGGCTTGAAAGGATCTCTTTTCGAATCTAATTTCTTTTCTTATGAATTGGATTTTTGTTTAAAAAGAGATTTGCATCGATGAGGTGCCCGAGGTGGGAGTTACGAAAGTTGATATTTTCAACTTTTTTTGGTTTTCAGTGCTGTCAATCTTCTCTTTCTGGTTTTTGAATCTGAAATCAAGGAAAAATTTTGATTTACTGGAGCAGTTTGATGAAAAAAAAAATTGATGTTTTCTCTGTGTTCTTGTATTCTTTATTTTTATGTTTTGTTTGCACTACCTTATTTTGTACTGCTTGGTTCTGTTGGTTTTGTTTACCCTCCTCCTTTTTGTGATGTCAAAAGGGGGAGTCAGTTGTAGTCGTTTCTGTATTTTGTTATGTGTTATGTTTCCTGTATTGCTTTAGTTGTTAAATGAAAATTTGAAAAAAAAATATTTGGTTTTAAATCTCCTAGCTATTTTATTTTTCAAATTACTGTACAAATATTTGCCATCATAAAAAAGGGGGAGATTGTTGCAAATCTGGTTTTGATGATGACAAATATGTGTCTATTGTCTTTTGCTTGGCTAACCCGTTTCAGGCACAAAAGATCACGAGCAACTCAAGCCAACTCAAGATCGGGTCCAAGTGTGTCCAAAGTACTTTTTTTCCTTTTTCTTGAGTCAATTGTAATGTAACTGATTCCCTAGCTAAGTAACCTTTCACATACACATTTAGGGGAAGAGCTTGAGTGAATTAGAGTTTCTGTTCAAGTTTTTGTTCAGATCGTCCTGGACGATAGTCACATCGTCCTAGACGATTAGGTAAAAATAGAAACCCTAATTAGGGTGACCAAGTTAAGAGGGTCTGATTAAGCAGATCGTCCTGGACGATCTTTGGATAGTATGGGATGATATGCTCAAATCAGAAACTCTCAGCCGCCAGATCAATTTAGGCAAGTTCTTATTTTTAGATACTTGGTCTGATCATCCCGGAATATAATGTGTATCGTCCTGGATGATCCAGTATAATCATGCCTAAATTAGTCTAATAATTAATGAAAGCAATTAATACTTGATTGATATGATCATATCATCCTGGACGATCGCATGATCGTCCCGGATGATCATGATCGTCTAGTGCATTTCAGCTGTACGACCCGAACTGTGTACAGGACGATTTGGGCACTTTTGAACTAATCGTACAGGATGATATTGAGATCGTCCTGGACGATCAAGTCATTTTTGAGTCGTCCAGCGCAAGTTTCTCTGGACGACCCGAACTGTCTCCTGGACGATATTCCTCAATTTACACTAATCGTCCCGGACAATCGCAGGATTGTACGGGATGATATGAACAACTTTTTGAACTAATCGTCCAGACTGAATCAACTAATTTTGAACTGATCGTACTGGATGATCTTGGCCGACCAGTTGAGATTTAGGGCTGGTTTTAAGCCCTCATATAAAAGATCTTTTTCTTTGTTTAGAAAAAATCTTGTGCCACTTTCCTGTCTAGAGAAACCCTAGAGAGAGAGAGAGTTTGGGAGAGAGAGAGAGGATCTTGTGAGGGGGAGTTAGTGAGGGATTCACTAAGGTTGCTCCAAGCACGGATCAGAGTCGTCTTCTCCGCTCGTTGTCTTTCGTCTAGTTGGTGTTCGTCTTGGAAGGATCGTCGCAAGAAGATCCGGGCTCTCTGCCCGCTTCAGGTGGAAGCAAAAGAAGTCCGAGTTCTCTGCCCGCTTCAGGAGGAACCAAAAGGAGGTCAGGTTCTCTGCCTCACCGTGTGGTGCAAAGGAGGTTTTATTGTACAGGCTTCTCCGCCTTGCTGTGGGAGCAAAAGGAGAGTCACTTTCTGTTTAGTGCAATACCCGGAGGGGAGGCTCCGGGGAGTGGACGTAGGTCAAGTTGACCGAACCACTATAAAATCTGGTTTTCTTTTCTGATTCAGTTTTGCACTTTACTTTTCTGATATTAACTGCTTGGGTGAATATCTGTGATTGATCTTTTCGTTCTTGTTTATTTGTTTCCGCTGCTAAGTGTCGTAAAGATTTTCATTGTTATCGTGAAATTTTTAAATAACCAATTCACTCCCCCTCTTGGTTAGCCTCGGGACTAGTTCACTAGGGCTTAACATCCCTATCGAACTTTCATTTCCTTTCCTTTCCTGAGATCCTAAAATAAGTGTAACTAGAGGGGGGACAACTTTTACTTTGTAAGCATTTCAAGGTTGTAGTATTCACTGTGGTGGCAGGAAAGGAAGTACCTATAAAATTAGTGATGAATGGAGGTATTTAAGCTGTAGGAAGCACTGTTGTTAATTTACTCCTAGCTTTTTTGGGTCAAAATTTTCAAAATTACATTATTTTATACATGGGATACAATAAGAAGATTTCACCCTTATTTTATGAAGACTACAAGATATGGTTCCATGTTCTCCATGGACACAATCTCCTTAATTACTAATCTTAATAATAAAAGACTACTTACTATTTTGCCTAGTTGGTAGGTGCTAAATACTTCATGATGGTAGCATAAATTTTGGTTTTAGGATTAAGTACAATATATATTATTTGGATTAAAGTGGATGGTTTCTAGGAGAAGGGGGGGGGGATAATTAGATCACAAGGTTATATCATTCTAGGTTATCATGGACACAAATCTATTTTGTCGATGGTGGTAGTTAACCCAACCTAACTAAAGTGTCCTTTTCAACAACTATGTGTTACATTACGTAAAGAGAGCTTATAGAACTTATGTGGATGCTTACTAATGTGGATAATTTTCAGTCAACTCTAGTAAATGAAGTCTTCGTCATGGTCTTTCATATAGATCAAAAATTCCTTTTATAGATCTTTAATTCTAAAATAGGCATATATATACTTTTTATACCTTCATAAAAAATTATAACATAGAACTTCCCATCATGTCAAGGACACATACATGTACTTATTTTTGGTGGCTCGAGTATTCATTCCTATCATACTAAGAAGGGTGCTTATATGTATTTTAGCATTGCAATAAGCTTTCTTTGCATTAATAAGTTTTCTCATGAGGTAGTGTTTCTAATGATTAGGTGATTTTAACTCTTGTTTTGCTTCCTATTTTATCAAGTGACATTTTAAAAAGGAGAGAGGAAGAATTTAGAGAGATAAAGATGGTGATATTGAGATTGAGGAACAATATACATGAGATGTAGATAAAGAGAGTCATAAACATTGAGTAAGAGTGGAGAAAAAGAGAAATTAAGGTGAATGAGAGTGATGAGAGGATTATGGAGAGTAGGTGGTCCTTTGTTTATGTTGGTTTGGTGAATAAAGGAGTGATTCACTAATCATAGAGGGAGAGTGGTCATCCTCAATGATGAGGCCAAGAGAAACACTATAAGTGGTGCTAGTGAGAGTATTTACTAAGATGAAGTTAATTGGGGGGTCACTAGAGGTCAAAGATTTATAGATGATGAGCTTGCATGATCAGTGATGAGAAGGACGGGCTTATTATTGTCTCTAATAGGTTGGGATAAATTGAGAAGTAGGAGGCAATATCGAGTGAGGGTGCTCATTGGAATCTAGAAGGTTCCTATGGGTTTAAGAGGAAGGATCATTATACAGAGTTCACAGGAGAAGAGGATCAATGGCTAATAATATGGAAGACTGTGTGGTTAAATAGATTTAACATAACCCCATAAGTCTCATAGGAGGCAATGTCTAGTGAGGGTTCTCATTAGGATTTATAAGTTGCCTGTGGGTTTGAGAGGAAGGAGAATTATTGATAGTTCACTAAAGTACAGGTTTAATGGCCACCTAAAGTGGAGACTAAGTGGTTAGATAGATTTAATTTAACCCCACAAGTCTCACAGATCTTTCTTCTTTACCATATGCTAATGTTTTATTGATATGCATAACATTAATCTCCTATTTATTCTTACTTCTTGACATATTATTCCATTGATGCCTTCACTAAGGAGTTATCATATGACTTTTTACGTTTTCACATTCTATTGGACCCATTGATGTCTTCCTTCTTTAGTGAGCCCTCTTCACTCCCTCATTTATGATTTCTAGGAGTTTTAAGAGTTGGGAAGGTGTTAAGTGTAAATTTTATAATATTTTTCTATCTTAAATATCAGTAATAATATTATTTTTTAGTTATTATTGTGTAGGAATATCTCCTAAAAAGGATAAAGATTCATAAGTATTGAACCAGCTCTACAGCACTTCAACTACCAGCACTACAATAACCACAATACACCAATGCTAGATCAAGACATCAAAGCATCAGAAACTTAGGAAAAATGGAAATTATTTCAGCACCACGGTGGATCCAAGATTAGTGGCACAATACTTCATAATGCCACAACATAAAAATTAGCATTGTAATAACAGTTTTGGGAATTTGAGTGCTAAAATGTTGAACTACATAATGCTGCTATGTCGGATTACACATTCAAGTGCTGTGGTGCTCAATTTTTTAAGTGTTATGTAAAAGAAGTTAAAAAATGGAGCCATGCCAATTTAGCCAAATTATGCACCAATTTAGCCAATAGCTGCGTCGGGCCAATGAATGTTGCAGAGGAGCAAACCTAGTAGCATCGAGGTGCTAGTTCATTCTATAACACCATAGCGCCACCATGTCAAGCACTGCAAAACCTAAGTCTATTAATATACTTAATATAAGTAGTTTTTCAATCTTTTATTATGGGAATTCATTATTTTATAGGAGTTTAATCATTTTAGTGAGTCTCGAGAGCTTAAACATCGTGTCACCTTAGAGTAAAGTGTAAGAGAGGCCAAGAGAGAGAAAGATGCATAATTTGGAGATCATTGAACTATCTTATTATGATCAAGCAGACTTTCGGAGTAAGGAATGAGTGTAAAGAGTGAACTTGTACTATACAGGTGATACTTATTTTTACTTTGACTCGTACTTTTGCTTTTATGCAATTAATAAATTAAGTATTATTATATTATAATTCCATATCTTGCTAATTCTCTCATTTTGGGCTAATGGTGTGAATCCTTTGTTAGTACTAATGTAGTCTTTTATGCTTAATGAATTAATTGATATTTTCAATATCTTATGTTCTTAATTTAATCTATATAAAGGCCATGTATAGAATTAAAACATAGTGTGATCTATTACCTTAATGGAGGAATATTAAAAGAATTAGGAATACTGAAATGGAACACTTGCATACCTAGATATAGGATGTTAAGGTTTTAGTGTCTATGGAGGAATGATAATGGTAGGAGGGACATAAACCTTACTTAATTTTCTTAGAAGATTGGTGGAGATCTAAGGATGTATATGCTCTGATTCACAACCAACTTATAAGAGTACTTAGGAAAGCTTTGGAACTTCACGATAATTAGTCCAAAATATTTTATAAACTATTATCTTATCTTTTCTCTTAAATTTTTTAGTAGAGACATAATCTAACACATAATTTTTTATTGGTAGGATAAATATTATAGCCAAAGTAGACATTACTTGAACATTTGAATTGTCACAGAACACTTTTTCATGGGATCGATACTCTCTCAAATCACTTTTATTGCTTGATTGACATGTACACTTGTGTTATCTAGTGGGCTTTTATATTTAAAAAAACCTAGAATATTTCACACACATTTACTTATTGCACACACCTAATTAACCAATGTCATGACACATCAAGTTTTAGGTTCCATTGTTGGGGAAGTAACGTGCTTTAATACAAAATTATTTTATATTATTAAAAGAGTTTCATATTTAATCCTACTTGTATTATGTATCTTGTATCTAGTTATTTGTTGCTTATTATTTGTTTTAGTTAAAATTTTATAAATAAAGGATTTGTTTTCTTGATATCATATTTTTTTATAACTTAATTCTTGTATTGTTGGTATATGTATAGTATATCTTGTAAAAAGTCCTTGTTATTTGATTTAGAGATTGAGAGGACCCTTACAAAAAATAGAAAATCCAAAAAGACTATATCCTTAGGAATAGCTGAACAAAATCTAGATCAAGAGCATCCTAGACCTCTTAAGGAGTATGCTAATCCTATAGTAGATGGAATTCATCAGAGTATCAATAGACCTACTATCTAAGCCAATAATTTTGAGCTAAAACTTTCCATAATTCAGAAGGTTTAAAATTCCCAATTTGAGGGGACTCTTGTTGAGGATCCCAACCTACACTTAGCTATTTTCTTATAAATCTATGCAAAATTTAAGTATAAAGGTGTCAGTGATGTTGCTGATAGGCTTCATTTGTTTTCATTTTTTCTAAGGGACAAAGCTAAGATATGGTTAAATTTCTTGCCCCTAGGCCTGAGTTGGCACATAATTCCTATATAAGTATTTCCCACCTTCTAATGCCAAGCTTAGGAATGACATGACATCTTTTCCTAGTTTGAAGGAGAATCAATTTATAAAAGTTGAGAGAGATTTAAGAAGAAGCTTAGAAAGTGCCTCATCATGCTTTGCCTTATTGGTAAGTGATTTAGACTTTTTATATGGGCTAGTAGGATCCCTTAAATCAATTTTTGATGTTGTAGCTGGAAGATCATTAATGTATAAACCTATTAAGGAGGCCTATGGATTGATAGAGGAGATGGCTATAAATAATTTTAAGTGGCCTTCAGATATAGTTAATCTTAAGAGAGTAGCAAGCATATATGAGTTGAATTTTTTTGTCTAATTTAACTACTCAAGTAGCTTCTATCTCTAAGAAAATGGGTAATTCTGTAGTTTAGGATTTGGATCATATATGCTTCTGAAAGAGAAAGATTTGAATTTTATTGGTGAGAAAAGTGCTCAAGGGATTGAGAATGTGAATCCGATGGAAAGACAAAATAATCCCTATTCCAATACTTACATTCCAGGTTGGAGGAACCACCATAATTTTAGTTGGAATAATAATAATGATGGAAATATTCAGTGGAATGTTCGTCAATTAAATCAAGAATAAAATTGGAGCAATCCTCTGTAATCTATAGTAAACCCTAAACCTTTTTATACCATAACTTTTAATCAAAATTATTAGTTTTGAGATAGGAAGAAACCTTTGTAAGAGGTTATAATTCAATTGGGAACTCATTAAGAAGTCAAGATGCTTTGATTAAAAACTTAGAAAATTAACTTGGATAGCTTGCAATCTCTTTTAATAGTAAACCTCATGGAATATTACCTAGTAATATTGAAATTAATCTAAAAGAGAAAGGGAAGGATCTTAGTGTGGACCACTTGAGGAGTGGTATTGATGCAACCTAGCAAAATAATATATCCAGGCAAGTCTGGCAGGAGTCCATAAACTTAGCGCTACTTGGGAGGTAACCCAAATGTGTTGATGTTAGGACTTAATTTTATTGTTGTAATTTTTATTTATTTATTTATTTATTATATTTTTATTATTTATTTCATAATTATGAAAAATATAATATGTGTGATAAATTTGTATTACTAAGTATGGTTTTGACTGAAAAATAACATGGCAATTTTTTGAGAAATTTTATAAGATACAAATTTAACATAACACCTCAGTGTTAGGTCTTAGATCCTTGTAGAGTTTGGTTGCCAAGTACTACATCATTTAAATTTTTTCCTACTGTGCTGAAATCTAAGGAAGTTGGTTGCAGTGCTTTCTAATTAAGCATCATAACGCTAATCAATGTAGCATTGTAGGGCCAAATTAATATTTTTTTTAGTACCGACGCACTATATTCAATGTTATTCTACAACACATATATTTTCATTATGATTCTTTATGAAGCACCACAGCATTGCCCGCAGCATTTCGTCAAAACTATAATTAGTTTTTATGCCACCACAACGGTGGTTTTTCCTTAGGGTTGTAGTGCTCTCACAAGTTAAATTATATATTAGTTCCTTGGTTAAAAAGCTGTCATTCTATTTTTTTATTTCTGTGCTATAGTGCCACATGTTCTTCATGCATGGTGCCATTATATTTTCGTATGCTGTCATTTAGTGCCTTCTCTAACATCGCAGTGGTGCCCATCTCAACACTGTAATGCCAGTCACATTAATAAATAGGAAGTGCAAGCGTTTCTTTTCTTTTCACCAATATCCAAGATTTTTTTCTTCCCTTACATGTATTTTTATGTTCGTTTCACTTTTAAGTCAAATTTATGCTAGTAAGAAGAGGGATGGCTTTTCTTTTGATAGAAGGAGATTTATCTCCATTGAGGCTAATTATGCCTAATTATTTATGAATAAGCAATTTATAACTAAGGGAGGTTTCCAAAACCTGGGAGGGGCAGTCATGCAGATGATAGTGAATAAGGGTTGGGAAACCCTTTATGAGGAACCTCATGCTACTATAATAAATATTATCTGAGTTTTTTGTAAATGCCACATTGTGCTTGATGGATTTAACTCTGAAAATTTATATTTAATAGATTTATATTTTGAAGTTCCTTTTCCCTATGCAAACTTTAATGAACTTCAAGAATGAATTTAATATTTTAATTCAATAATAATTCTAGTTTTATCTTAATTCTTTCTTGAGCTAAAACCATTCAATTAATTTTTTCTTGGCTTATTAATTAATTGAGAAGAACATAAGGTCAGTTGAACCATCATGTTAGATAAGTTTGGAACTTGATATCCATTATCATTAAATTGATGAAATATAGGCTTTTTACCATGTTTGTTCTAATGGTTTGCTTGAGCAAGATGTGTCATAGGCAAATTGTCCATACTTAGTCCTGTTGAGTACATCCTTTTTGACCTAATTAAGTCTTAAACTTAAGCCTTGAAGGACTTTCACTTTTCCAACTTATTCTAATGAACTAAGAGAAATTAAAAAAAAATAGTTTTTACATCTTTAATGATTGCTTATTTGGAAATATCACTATTTAGTTGCACAAATGCTTTCTTTAATTAGAACCATCTCTTTAGCTTTGCCTTGACTTCACCAGTTGAGAATATATCATGAATTAGTGAACTCATCAAGTCAAACATGTTTAGAAATTAATATCGCTTGCCATCAAAACTATGAAGTGTGAGCTTTCTTACTATACCATTTTAATGGATTAATTAAGTAAGAAAGCAAGTGACTCGATAATATGTAAGCATGTTGAGTATCACCTTTTGGACCACTTGAATTTTATACTTGAGTCATGCACAACTTGTACTTCTATAATTGATTGATTCAAGCTTCAATACATGGAAGTCTTCTTGCATGACTTTTATATTATTAGTGCTTGCATATTTAGAAATCTTTTTACATGGGTTCATTTATTCAAAACAAACCTCCCTAATCCAAGTCACTTGAACTCAAAAAAGACAAGTAATCTTAAAACATGATAACTATTCTCATTAGACAAATAAAGTTGTGACTTTTTTACCATAATCTTTCTTATGACTTGTTGAGTAAGATATTTGTTACAAATCAAGCATTTTAAGGCATGTTGAGTCCCATTTTAGCCACTCAATTCCTATACTAGGTTATGAGGACCTTGTGCCTTTGACTTGATTTCTTAAAGCTTATATATGTGAAAGCCACTTACTTGATCTTTGGAAGCTTGTTTAGTCAAAGAGAGAGACCTCTTACATTTAAGAACTACCTTGTGCAAATTTTACTATAATTGTTTTTGTCTAGTTCAATTGGGAAAAAATTCAAATCAATTGCTTTAAGTATTTATTTTTGAAATGTTTGGAAAAAGAAGATATACAATATTTAAAAACACCCCTATATCATACAAAAAATTCTAGAAATCTTGAAATATAAAACTTTAGTAATGCCCTATTTTTTTCTAAAGGAACTTATATGAAATTTAGACATCCAAGATATAATATATAAAGTGAGTACTTAATGTTTTATGAGGGACTCTAGGTATTGAAATTCATGATTAGGTCATTATGTGTAATATTTCTTCAAGTTTCTACTTTTATGCAGTGTCATTGGCCATTGGCCATCTATATTAAAACGTTGATAGGATTTTCCTTATATACCTTCTTGATGATGAAGGATCCTTCCAATATAGGCTCAAACTTTCCACCAACATGTTTTATGGGAAATAATTAACTTTTGTATCACTAAGAACAATTTCTCTTCTTGGAATATCTATTGATGCATCATTTAATGAAAATATATAGAATATCTATTGATGCATCATTCAATGAAAATACCTAAACAACATTGCTAAAACAATTTTCTGTTTTCTCCAACTTGGAGTCTCAAATAATAAGTGTATCAAACTCTTCTATTCATAGAAGAACACTTTTTCTCTTAAGTGAAGTTATAATGGACAACTACTCAATGTGATGGTAACTTAACCTTGAGTGTCAAGATTATTCATCATTAATCAATCAAGCATAAGGAATAGCTTAAGTTACCTTTTTGTAGATGGTGTAATATGACCATAAACCTTATATCATTTTTCTATGCTATTCCTTTTTATTCTTTCTAAGTATCTTCTTGGGTAGGTTAACCAATATCTTGTTAAAACTTCTACCAAGCAATTTACTTTTGGATTATAGATTAATGAACATAGCCATCAATCATATATTGATTAATGATATATATATATATATATTGAATGTTAAGAATTTATTTGAGATAATATGCATGGCCCGCTAAATTTTTGGAGAATACTAGAGGTGCAAAATTTTATTTTTTTACTTGATACTGAATTCTTTTAATGGAGTATCTTTGAATCATTTAATAAAAATCAATTGTTGTTAGGTTAAAGTGATGCCCAACAAATGATGGTGGGCTAATGAATTAGACGATTATCATACCCCAACATTTAAATGAATTGGATGCTACTGAAAGGTGCATTGGATTTTTAGTTTAATATATTATATATCCATGATATTGACATTTATCATACTTGCTGGCATGATTAATTTGATTTTTGTACCATCGATGTCCAATTGTAATATATATTTTCTTATCTTCATTGCCATCTTTAAACTAGATTGTGTTCGTGGGAAAATAAAACCACCATGTAGATTTTGGTGAAAACTACTACATTTGTGGTCAAATGCTACCATAAAGAATATTCTACCATCTCAAGGGAAATGCATAACATTTTATAATGGATTCAAACACTAAAATATGGTATTGAAAATTTACTATTCTCATGATCAAACTTAACAAAGAGAATAATATATTATCTTTGGAGGCAAACATGATATTCTACAATGATGATAAAAAATGAGAGCATTCTCTAAAACCTTTTTTATTTAATAATCAAATACTATAAAAGGAATGATATATCATTACGGGAGATGAACATGATAATCTATATGATATTCGATAATAGAAATGGGGTTTTATAAAATATTCAACATACTTGAGGGTTTTTCCCCTACCTTGAGGAACTAAGATTTTTGCTTTGGTTGCAAGTTCCCCATGAAGGCAAACCTCTATGATTAATTACATCTTTAGAGGGGTAACTCTGAAGAACACTGTCAATTTAAATAGTGGTTGAACTTTTCTTGATTTCAAAGATTTAGACAAGGTTTAGAAGTTAGAGATTTTCAAATGGGATAAGATTAAGATTGAATTGTTCTTTTTGGAAGCCAAAGGTTGAGAGCTAGGGAATACTAATATTTTGAGAAGCTTAGAAGAAATATAGTCTATCGTATGATGGGCTTTAGTATTTTTGAATAAGATGAAGTTTTAAGTCAGATTGATAGTTTATTATAATGTTGGGACTATATTTCCCGTGGGAAAGGTACAAAGGATGTTAAATTATATAATTTTCAAATTATAATAACATTTTGAATTTATGATTGATCTAAAAAGTGTGACATTTGGAATTTGGATAGAAGGCATGAGTGGAAAATTTTTCCAAAAAATTGAATATGAAAATATCTCTACCTTATGTTACAAGTGTGGCAAGATAGGACATAAAAATTCTATTTGTCCTAATGACCCAGAAGAAGTGAAATTTGGAAAGGATCATTTGACTATGTTGGGTTTTAGTCAGGGAAATCCTTGATAAAGTAGTTCATAATGGCCCTTTTAAAGCAGATAATGATTTATCTTATGGTCCTTATAGGCATGTTAAATTCAAGAATAACATGAGAAGGAAATTTTTTACTATCAAGAGCAATTATCAAGATAATTTTGTGATGGATTTTGTTGGAATTGGTGTTCATAATGACCTAGATGGCGGATTGGCTGAAATTCCTATAGAATTTGGTTCGAAAATTATTGTGGATACTTGTGTTGTTGACAATGGAAAGGTTATTGATAATGGTACTATTATTCATGGCAATAAATCTGAAGGAGTTGTTGATAAATTTGGTGCACTGTTTGTACTCCTATATCATATTTGTTAAAAGATAATAAGTTCAGTTTATTATCTCATGAGTATGATGTCAATGAATTTGTTGAAGCTTTTGTTAATAAAGATTTAAACGGTGATATGGCTGAAATTAAACCTAGTTTTGTTATTGAAAGTGGACCTTATGTTTTTGTTAATGATAAGGAAGACAATTTGAATATTGGTGCTAAAGTGTTTAATGTATATGGTCATGCTGTTAAACTTGAAGAAAAATCAGATGATGGATCAAAAAAGTTTACTGAAAATGGAAATGCTGTTGCTCTGTATTTTCTGTCTACTAGAGATGATATCAGGTTGAAAGGGTATGAAGTTCAAAATCCAAATGCAAAGTTGAATGATGTTATGGGTTTACAAAAGGAGGATAGCTTGAAGAATGGTAATGAGTTAAATTCTTCAAGTTGTAAAATAAAATTGTTTAAAGATTTGTAATCTTTAGGTCCGGTGGAAGATCTCCCTAGAAGAAGAAAAGTTAGTTTGGGACTGCACAATAGTGATGGGGATCCTTCCCCTTCTATTATCTGAAATGACTTCTTGTGTTGACAGGATTAATAGTGAAGCCGTTATTGAGGCTTCTTGGTACCATAACTATGGCATTTGTGATGAAGGCTTCATAGTCTTGGTTTATTTTTATTCACATGTAACTAAAGATGAATTATATTGGCTATGCAAGTTCTAGTTCATGAAGAGTACTTGTTTGGAAATCTTCAAAGATGCTTGTCCAAGGATTGAAGTGGTAGCTATATGGCTGCTCAGATTTTATGTTATCTATAATTTTTTTATATATGCATAGTGAAATTAGAGTAATGGAGATTAAGATTCTTACTATTTTTCAATTTTTACCTGTTTGGGAACTCTAGGATACTAACTAACCCTTTGGGTTGTCTAATTTTTGGTGTCCCCTCCACGCCATCTAGTTCAAAATGAGGAGTAGTGGATCTTATTTCTATTATGCTTTTTTTCATTTTGACAAATATTTTCTTTCTTAGGTTCTATTTGCTTTTCAATAATGGCTAGCTTCCTTTTGATAGGAAAGGTAACTTTGTTAGTTTTTTAGTTTTTTTTCTGATTGTAATTATTTTTTTCTAGTTTAATGCAAGTTGCATTCCTTCAAAAAAAAACAAACAAATTTGTGTGACATAGAGGTGTCTAATCAATTTAGTTATGGATCAAAGGTAAGTGATTCCTAGTCTTTATTTAGTTCATTAGAATCATAACAAATGAATGATCAACCTTAGTTAATGACTTCTTTACTGCAAACTAAAATACCTCCTTATTGATCCTAAAATTCTTGAAATACATAGGTCTATGTTTTCCAAAAATGTATCAATGCTACTCTATTTATTCCACTATACCACTATCAAGGTCATAGATCACACTAGATATAATTTTCTAAATGGACAATCCATAAATAAATGAAGTCTTATGCAATATGAAAGCACTAGATTATTCAATTAGGTACTTAGACCTAATCTATGTTACACATGCATCATCTTATCACATCATGAATTTAGAATAGAAAAACCAAGCAACTAAGATTCATAAGACACAATAATACCATTAATAGCTAAAGTAAAATTTGAACAAAGGAGTTTGAGAAGGAAACCACATATTCTTTGCAAAAGATATAGTAACCACTCCTCTAAAAGAGATCATGTTCTCCTTGCCCGCACAGTCTATTCCATACTACTACCTACAAAATTACAACATAAATATATAATAAAGTGATAACAACCACCTTATGAAAATTTCCCCTCTTTTTAGACTAGCATCCCCATGAATACCCACATCACCGTGGTGGTTGAGCTCCTCATGTTGTGGCTCTCTAACAAGCACACTACTATTATGTTGATTGTTGTTTACTATATTGTGATGTAAATCCTATTCTACTAAAGTATATGTGTCATGGAAAGTTATAAAGTGATGAGAAAATTATCATTTGAATGAGTATCAGGATTATCTTAAAGTCACTCTAGTACTTCCTAAATGAACTACTTAAATTATCTTATCAAACGAATCAAAGGATGTGTAATTTAAAGTTAAATTTACATATTTAAGAGAAAAATTCTATTTTTTTTTTAAATACTATGAAACTGTGATATTTAAAATAACATTCTTACAATAGTTAAATTTTTTCCTAATGTTACAGTGAATCAGTGCATATTTACTCTTCATCTCTATTGAGTCCATTGGGGTATTAATTACCTAAGATTTCTCTCAACTATAGTTTTAATATCTCCTTGAGATCCCATAACCCTAACCATCATATGTTTATACATGGCAAAGTTAAATTTTAAAATTGCTCATTATTCTTCAACTCCTTCTCAAGGCTATAGATCACACAATATTTCAAGTTCCTGCAAGGCATCTACACAAACTAAATTAAGCATGAAGGATTTAAAAATAACATTGAGTAATCTGTGAAATTATAAATCTAATCTAAATTAAAACATGTTTCTAAAATATCATAAGACCAAAGAAAAGTTTTTTGTTAGACATGAACAAGCTTCATTATAGTATATAAATAAAAGGTATAAATAAAACAAGCTTCGTTATAGTATATAAATAAAAGGTACCTAAGATAAGTAAGGGCATAGATACTCATAAATTCTTAACAATATAGTTGTTAACTCCTTGCACTTGTTCCTCCATTCTCTAGACTCATATGGACTAGAACAACATGAGCATATGGCTAACTCCCTCTAGACGCAGCCTCACACACACACACACACACACACACACACCCTCCATCATGCCTCTCCAATAAGCTAACCCCTTCACATGAGATGTAAGCTCCGTATTTATAGATTTTTCAAATAGCTAAATGTGCACCACAACACTGACCTGGTAACATTGCGGCACTACTGATTAGATGTGTTGGTTCACCATTTCTTATAATGGTTCACTAGTTTAACCATTTCTAACTGTATTCTACCATAACACTGTGGTGATTTTTCATTACTGTGCTCAATCTATCACTATGGAGCTCTCGGCAAAGCACGTTGGTGCTAAGCTCTCTAATGAAATTCAATCCTTCTATTGTTGTAGTGCTAATCATGTAGCACTCTAATGTTGGGGGAACTATAGCGCAATGACACTATATCTATGGTGATGTGGCACTCCATCAATTTGAGAATTTTTAACGTAATTTTTTGCACAAAAAGATAGAATTAAAGAATATTTTTATAAAAATAACCATAATTTGGATTATATAATTTTTCTCTTTTCAAAATCCCTCATACTTTAAGATATTTCTTGTCCTCAAGTAATTTTATTTCTGCTTGAATAAAAAATTTCTTGGGCTAAAATATGATGTTTTAAAATATTAAAATTAATCATCTAAGTATTTAAGTAGTACATAAGTTGTAAAATGTTCCTATAAAATAATTTATAACAACCCATTTATTCATTTTTAATTAATATACTGCTTCTAAACTAAACTCTTAAGTATAAGTGAACATTTTGACTAACTCACTTAGGATTAATGATTTTTTAGTTAATGTAATTTACAAATTTAGTTAACTCAGTAATCAATTTATAAGCTTTCTTTATGTATTATGATTCCAATAATTCCTCTTAGAAGTGTATAAGTGGGGCTAAACATTACATGTATTAATTTTTTATAATCCAGTATTTAGCTTTTCCACTTTAATTTGTTTTTTTTCTTTTTCTTGGGAATTGGATAAGTACCTAATAATGATTTTGAGTACCTATCTATTACCTCTACTTTTTATTTAAGTGGGGTTAGACATTATATGTACCAATTTTTTGTATTATAGTACTTAGCCCTTTTCACCATATTTATTTTACTTAATTTTTTATTTGAGAAGTACTTTGTATTGATTAGAATATCTGTCTATTGCCTCCACTTTTTATTGTATCTAAATTTCATTAAAGTTATCATAATTCCCTAATTACTTGCTTATTAGATGAGTTAAAATTGGTCTAAATAGTTTATTCACGTTAATCCTTAGATTGATTAATGATGTATAAGTAGTTAGGAGTTTAAGTTATTCTAGAAATTTAGGCTTCCTTTGGTATAATTTTCTTACTGCTTCTTAAAGCAGTTTTCTAATATAAAAATTTTACATTTATATAGGTATAGAAACCCGGGCTTATTAGTTGTAGAGTCTAGCCACATTTACTTTACAGCAGACCTGGGTTGTACTCTGAAATTATCAATGAATAAAATTTTTATATACATTATTGTTCATGCATCATTTTATTGTGTAATCATTTGCATATTATAGAGTCCTGATTATAAAATTTTCTAAATTGTAATTCCTTGATTTCTAGGATAGAGCCTATTTAATCCTACATTCCTATGATGATTAATTATGCTTAGGACTATTAACTGACAGCTTACTCAAAGTATATGTCCAGATTGAACACACCCCTCAATATCTGCATATTCCCTTCCTATTCTTTCTTTAAAATCTAAAATCTAAAGTATGAATCTAAAATCTAAATCCAAGTCAATAATTTATAATCTAAAGCTTTTGCATTGAAATCTTAAAAGCCCAAACCTTTCTTTAAGTCTATATAAATTTGAAAACTTTAGTCTTCACTTTAATCAAGAGTATTATTTTAGGAGATGTATATAATTATAGCGACTTGCCCTTATAGGAAGTCTAGAACTCATAATTAACATAAACCCTACCTTAGTTCCTTTTCAAATATAGGGAAAACATTTGTGGATACAGATCTAAGCTTTAAACATTGGTTTCACTTCAAAATAAAAAGATAGGTAAATATTCCTTTTACCCTTAGGGATAAATTGATTATTCCTTATGTGTTTGATTATGAAAATACATATATGAATTTAATTTAATGATTAAATAATAAGTGGATATTTCTTTTATCCCTAGAAGAATTGAATATTTCTTATAGAGTTTGATTATGAAAAAAATTCACTAATTTGGTTTCATTATTAAAATGATAAATGAATATTCCTTTTATCCTTAGGGATGAATTAAATATTCCTTATGATGTGTTTGATCATGAAAATAAATTGAAAATTTTTCCTCTCAAATTGATAGTGAAACATTAGTCTATCCTTTGGGATGGTATAATGTAAATATATGCAAAATTGACTAAAAACCTTAAGACATTTAAAGCAAAACATGTGGGCTCCAAACCCAAAGTTCAAATTAAAATTTGTCCACAACACCAAGCCACTTTCCACCTTTTCAAGTCAGTTCCATACTCCCTAATGACCTATTCCACTCGACAGCCATCTAAGAAACCTTTATGATTAATCCTATCCAATGGATGGGTTAGGAAGGGTTGAAATAGGGGAAATACTCAAACTTTTGATACCAACTTTACTCCTCAATCAGAGCTCCCTTGGTGATTTCTCTTTTTTTATTCCTAAAAGCTTCTCCATATTTCTTAGTGTTTTCCAATGATTTGGAGGTCACCGACAGTAAGATTCAAGAAGGTTTAAGCATTCATCCATTCCAACTCCTCATACTCATAATCCAACCTTACTCCAATCTTCCATTCTTCAACAAACTTGTTATCAAGGAAACAACAAGCAAAATAAGCCCAAATACATGTTAAAACATCTAATGAATTGAAGTAAAATTTAAACCCAAGGTCTTGGAATAGTTTCTAAAATAGCTTTCTATACATATTATATAAAACTATTAAACTTCATGCAATGGTGCATTAGATCCCAAGCAAGCTTTACGAATAGTTTTAGTGCTTGGCCTAAATTCTAATATGAGTTTAAAGGGCTTTCTAAAACTAGGGTTTTTGCCTATTTATTGGGGAAGAAAAATCTCGATCATCTGTCAAATGTGTATTTGCTCAAATAGTCCATATCTCATCATATCATCAAATTATTCTTACCCCCTTTTAAAGATGAAATTGTGGGCTTGAACTTAGCCGATCGATCGATACTATATGAGATCAATTGGCCGAAACCCTTTCTCATATGTTTAAGTTGATGATCGCTGCCATCAAGATGGCTAATTCACAAGCCACCATGCTTAAAATAATACCTCATCAGCGTCACCACTACTAACCCCTTTTAAATTAATTATAAAATGTTTTCCTAAATGTCTAGAATTTTGAAAAATAATAACAAATTAACCACCAAACTATTTTGAATAAATTGGGGTTATATGAATTCAAGATAAAATTCTCTATTATTTAAAAATAAAATTGAGCAAAATTAATGAATATTCACCAAGTAATTTAAGTTAAGTCCACTAATTCTCATAAATTACTCTATGAGAACACACTCAATTGACTAAAATTTTGGCTAAGTGACTCTATGGAATGTCCATTATGTTCCATAATTTTCTCAGCTATTTTGAGGTCGCTACAATCCTGACTAGAATTTCAATTGTACATATCATATTTTGACCCAAATATTTTAAAATTCATGGTGGAAAATTCATAAAGCATTAGGGTCTATGATTGGTGTGGATTGTTTACTTTCATGCAAGGGTTAGAGATATTTGTAGATCAACTTAGTGATATGTCTAGCCAACATAGAAAAATTCTAGAAAATTCATTCCAATCTAATAGGGATGGAACTCAAACCTAGCACATTTAGTGACATCATAAACCATAGGAATTAATTTGACATTAATTAGGATTCATTAAATCACTTAAATCATAAGCCCTAAAATAAGCATCCATTTTGGGGTTGAAATTTATAAAATTCATAATAAATTAAAGAAAATTATAAAAATATAAAATAAATTGAATTAGATCATAAATCAAACCAACAATTAAGGAAAAATAAAAGTCCTATCCGATTTTAATTAAAATAATTTAATTAAATACTAACCTTAATTAAACTTTAATTAAATATAATATAAAATTAATCCTCGATCCAATTGAACCCAGAATTTATAGTGATTTTATCATAGGTTATCCCTAACTTATGGTGTCAATCATCTAATTGATTAAGGTTATTTGATCAATCAATCACATATGTCAAAGTTCTTCAATTAGGGAGGAATTTAATAAATTAAATAAATCCAATAAATTTAAATAAAATTAAATAAACTTTAAATAATAATATTAAAATGAATAAGATTTAAATAAAAAAATAAATTTTAAAATCAAAATAAATAATTAAATTTAAATAATAAAAATTAATTAATTGAAAATTAATTTAACATTTAAATAAATTTTAAATTTTAAATTAGAGAATTAAATAAAACTAATATTAATTTAAATTGAATAATAAATCAAACTAAATTCAATTTAATTAAATTAGATAGCTTTAATTACATTTAAATGACTAATTCATTAATAAATATTTAATTAAATACATGGCCTTTATGCATATGCTTGATTCCTAAAATAGAAAAGGAAGATATTCCACTTCTCCATAGCATAAGAATACCTCCAATTCTTCCTACATCAGGAAAAAGGAAAAAAATTCACACTCCTTACCAATAATTTTACCTTTGTAGGAACCCTCTAAACCTTCCTATTTTGTTTCCACCACTCCAACAAAACAAACCTTATTCTCCTGAAAAACAATTCTTAGATAGAAGCCCTCCTGCTTCTTCCAGACTCCTCTGTAGTTCCAGAATAAGACATAAATCATTTAATAACGATAGGCAAAGCATCCCCGCCGCTAAATTTATCAACAACTTCATTTCTCATTTTTCTAGGACAAGATTCTATTAGCCCCAGCTACTTTAATTTATTATTAAGGTGACCTTTAGGATTCACAATTGCTACCAATGAATGTTTTCTCAGCTAAAAATCTTTATTCTTATCCAATTCCCACCATTCACCAAAAGGCTTTTGCACTTTGAGATTTATCCCAGTTGACTTATGAGACAAAGAATCCGTATTAAGAGGCAGCTCATAAGAAGTAATATTCTAAGACAAACCCATTTTTCTATCGCCTACTAAGATGGATTGAGTTGCACCATCTATTTTGGAAGCAAGTTTTTTGAACTTTCTTCTAGAAGGGACTAGAATCTATAGCCCATAAGAGTTTACATCAAGATTGTAGGTTGATGAAGAAGCATCTTCTGCAAAATCCTTAGATAAAGAGATAGTTTCTTTAACAAAATTTTTAGGAATATGGATAGAAGATTATTAAGGTGACCTTTAGGATTCACAATTGCTACCAATGAATGTTTTCTCAGCTAAAAATCTTTATTCTTATCCAATTCCCACCATTCACCAAAAGGCTTTTGCACTTTGAGATTTATCCCAGTTGACTTATGAGACAAAGAATCCGTATTAAGAGGCAGCTCATAAGAAGTAATATTCTAAGACAAACCCATTTTTCTATCGCCTACTAAGATGGATTGAGTTGCACCATCTATTTTGGAAGCAAGTTTTTTGAACTTTCTTCTAGAAGGGACTAGAATCTATAGCCCATAAGAGTTTACATCAAGATTGTAGGTTGATGAAGAAGCATCTTCTGCAAAATCCTTAGATAAAGAGATAGTTTCTTTAACAAAATTTTTAGGAATATGGATAGAAGATTTTTCAACCTGACTTGGAATTACAATTGGCTCAACATTTTGGTTTATTAGAGGTACAAAATTATCTATTGTTGAGTTATGAATAGGAATACTAGTCTTCAATATATTAGAATGAACAACATTTGAAAATGCTGAGGAACAACAGCTTGCTTATGGTCTAGCATACCATATTTAAAGCATAAATTTGATATACCTTCATAAATGACAGGTTGGTAAAATTTCCCATTAATGGCTTCCCCCCAAACTCTAATAAGCAATTTGTTGGATAAATCTATTCTAACATAGCATCTAGAAATTCTTTTTACTTTTACATTTAAACATATTATCATCTAGCAACATTAGCATACCCACTCTATATAACATTTTGCTAATATTCTTTTCATCCCAGTATAATAATGGAAGGTGGGACAACCTACTAGAGAGAACAATCCCTTCAAATTGAGAGGAGAATATAGAGGGTTCAATTTATTTAACCCAACAATGTGTCCACCAGAAAACCATGGCTTAAAATAACATTCCTCGTTGCCTTATTTTGAAACTAAAATAAAAACTAGTCCATCCCAATAGAAGAAATGAAAAACTCACCAAATTGATACCATTGTCTTTTAAGTCAGAATTAATTTCATAAAATGACATGTCATTCCCATAATTTTGAACACCAAAGCATTCTCCAACAATTTTATGTTTTGATTTACAGATGCTAGATCCATCTCGACTGTTGTTCTATCTTCAAAAAAATAAAGAAATAGGTTCAGGATTGGAAATTTTGATATGCACTAGTCTTTCCAATACATTTGTCTTATTAACATTTTCAACATACTTATTTGAATAAGATCCCATCACAACCTTGTAAGGGTTAATCAGGTTGATTTCATCTTGGGAATTATGAAGAATAGTTTGGAAGCTATCCTTAGAACTAAAAAAATTAGACCTATTGAGACTCAAGTTTTGCACAAGATCAGAATTAAGATGTTCTAAGGATGAATCATCATTCTTATTAGAAGAATTCTTTGCAATTCCACAGAAACCCTTTACAACTTCAATATTGCTAGTAGAAACCAACACCTCCTTACCTTTGAATTGAACATCCAAAGATTCCTTAGAGATTCCAACTGAGGAAGAAAGTATTCCTTCACCAGCCTTCTCTTACTATTGACTATCAACATGAACCAACCCAAAAATCGATTTCCTAAGAGAAACTTTAGAAGCATCACCTCTACTTTTGCCTCCCTTATAGCCATTCAATATAACACTTGACCCCCAAGAACTGATTAATTTCCAACAACCAAGACCACCATCGACGTCGTAGATGAATCATGATTGGCAATCCCTACCCATCTTTTTCTCACCCGACAAACAAACCGAGAAAGTTGAAATTTAGAATGGCAATAATCTCTCTCCTCACAAACCATGGATTTTCTCTCTCAACACTCCTCTATACGCTTTACATATGCTTGATTCTTATTGAAATTTTCATTTAGCATATGTAAAAAGAAATTAGAAAAGATCTAAAAAGAAAAAGAAAAATCACTATTTTTCCTCAATAAAGACAAAAGGGATAAGGGAAGGTTATAATTAGCAACATTTTCCAAAGAAAACCTCCTAACAAAGAAAAGGAAGAACAATTATCAGTAACTTTGATACTTTCCCTAGGAATAAAATGAAAGATAACATGATCAAAATTTTCAAATAAAGATAAATCATGTTGGAAATAACATTTAATTAACCAACTCTTATTCTACAAAGATTCCTACAACCATTTAATAGCATTTTTGTTGTCACTTTCAAATATAACTCCTTGCACATCATACATCTAATCTTCCATGATATATCTGATGGATAGTAAAGCAACTAATTCTAGTTGGCCAATATCCCAATACGACAATTGTTTACCCGAGGCTAAAATAAGCTTACCAAAGTGATATCTTAAAATAGCTCCTATACCAGCTCGATGAGAAGGGAGGAGGGTTGCATCAATGTTAATCTTGATCCATTGAGGAGGAGGGGGACACCAACTAATGTTTAATTCTTCATTAAACTGATTAGTAACCCAGTATT
This sequence comes from Dendrobium chrysotoxum, assembly GCA_019925795.1. Classification (NCBI taxonomy): domain Eukaryota; kingdom Viridiplantae; phylum Streptophyta; class Magnoliopsida; order Asparagales; family Orchidaceae; genus Dendrobium; species Dendrobium chrysotoxum. The sequence continues at coordinate 45,555,903 of CM034315.1, forward strand.
CCTTAATAGGCCAAAATATAAGATAAGCTTAAACAAATATGATTTAACATTAATATAACATATGCTTGATTTCAAAGGGAGTGTATAAATGCTTTAAAATGATATCGTAGGTTATTTTGGTTAAATAATTCAAAGAAATTTGGAATCTTTGACTAACATATTCTTTAAAATAGTTATTAATAAATCACCTGATAAATGGTTAATAAAATGAAGGTTGTTATGCAATTATTTTATCTTATAAAGGGAAATGAATGTATTATAATCATGAGCCTTAGGATTTGATAATTTTTAATCCTATACTTTACTTTGGGTTATTGATTTGCATGATTCTTTATAACTTAAAATTAAATAATTTTAACTTTAAAATAAAACAATCTAATAATAAGAGAATAAATCACTAAAACTTTTAAAATTAAAGCTTTTTTTTAGCCTATAATGAAAAAATAAATTAAAATTTAGATAACTTAAACATAAACCTTTCATAACCTATCGAAAGCCACACAACATCTTTATACACATTAGATGATTTGTTAGGATAACCAACTCTAGCCTAGGCTAGGCTGGTGGTTTGTTTATTTGGTATGATACAGATGCCTTTGTTTGGAGGGTATCCTTTGTGTGTTTTCTTACTTTCTATAGTCTAAACATCATACATACATGGTTACTTCTCTTATTGGTTCACTTTAAGCTCTTTAGGTTGCATTAGGCTCTCTAGGGTGCTTTAGATTCTTTAAATAGCATCAGCTATATTGCACTCATAAATGTTTATATACAAATTTTATTTACTATCAGAGTTAAAATAGAATGTACCTAAGCTCAAGTGTAATTATAAATGCTAATGTAAATGCAAAAGTCTAGATTATAAAACTAGATCAAGTTGTAAAGATATAAAGAGTTGTAAAGGATTTAAAGGTTATTGATCATATACATTTCTAGCTTCCACAAGATAATGTTCTCTTTCATTTTGAGAGACATTCTCTTTTGGAATTCTATAGAAGATCTAGAAGCCAAAAGACCAGAAGATTAAAATAAGAAATCATATTTAAATCTAAATTGAATAGAGTAAAAATCCAGGTTAGTTGTGGTGGAGCTTGGCCACCTTATTTTTCAACAAACCCTTGGTTATATTTATATTATTTTATATAAATAAATTTCCAATTTTCTTTTACATTGCTTCATATATCATGCATTATACTAGTTAGGTGCATTGTCATATTAAAATTTTTGATTAGATTTTGAGTTAAAGCTTCCTTGATTCTAGTTAAATAAAGCTTACCTATCTTGCATTCATAAGGCATTAATTAGCATTTAGGATGTTAGTTGGCATTCCACTCCAAGCAGACATAAGCTTAGATTGTATACACGCCTTAGTATTTCTTCCCAGGGTGGGTTATCAAAATTCTAAATAAATCATTATTTCAAACTAAATCTAAATCCTATCTTAAATAATATAGTGTTTAATAAATTAATCATCAAGTGTTATTCATCCTTATTGTTATAATAAGAAACTCAAATCCTTAATTAAAGATTTACAAATTTTCAAAAATGTCTAATCTCCACTTTAATCAAGAGTCTTCTCAAGAATTCTCTTAAGATGTAATTAACTATAAAGCCCTGCCCTTATAGGAAATTCATAATGCAATTACAAAAATAAAACTTGCTTTAGATTTTTAAAGTAGGGGAAAATCTTTCTAACATAGACTATAGCATTCCTTGGTTTATTTCATTTTCAATGTGATAGATAAATGTTACTTTTTTTCTTTTGAGATGAATATAACATTTCTTATGTTGTGTTTGATTATGAAGTAAATATCATTTCTCTTTTCAAATTGATAGTGAAGCATTAGTCTATCTTTTAAGGTAGTATAATATTTGGCTATAATTTATTGGTTAAAGAAACATGAAGCAATTCAGTGTTCCCACAATTTTATTTGTACATAAGATTTTTTTTGGTGACTCCATTGTAGACTAATTCTTCTCTTCATCTTTTGTGCAGGCTAGACTTTTTTAAATATATAAAAATTTAATCAATCATTTAAGTTTCTTTCTCTACTTTTAAATTGCATTTATTTTTATTTAATTCTTTTCTTATAAAACCTAGATTCAAACTCTCTTGGGCCAACATACTAATTAAACAGCCCTAACCTATAAAAAATCTACAAAAATTTTCTTATATTGATTTAAACTTGTAAAATATAGATTCAAACTCTCGTGGGAAAATATATTGATTTATATGTCCTGACCTTTAGAAACTAAGCCAAAATTTTCTCTTTTTTTTAAACTATAAAATCTTTTGCAATATAGGAGCCTGAGCTTAGGTTTTGATGATAACAACTAGTATTGGTCTTTATTTGGATTTTCCTATTGGTTATTATTATAGATATTTTTTTGTATGTACTAATATTTCAGGTACAACATCACCAAGCACCGCCAGAGCATATATGCTTAAGACTGGGTAGAATAAGTTGATGTATACAAGAGTCTGTATTTTTATATTTCTTGAGTCTATCTATTATAAATGGTGTATGTTAGTGTAGCTACCATGCACACACACACATGGGGGAGTAAAATAGATGTTTTATTTTTTTTAAGATGGTACAGGATGATCGACATTGTATTGTATGATTCGTTCATTTAGAAATTAATTAAGACATTAAATTAAGAAAATGAAAATTGAAATTAAGATGAACTAATTGTACCATACAATTTGAATCATATAGGACGATCAGTTTTATTTAGAAATCCCCGCCACCATCTTTAATTAGGCAATATTTTGATAATTAATTTTTTTCTAATCATACCATACAATATTTAAAAATCATACACAATTACTCCCTTAGATTGAGCAATCGAATAAAAAATTAATTATTATTAGTAATTGTATTGTATGAAGTGAGGATCATACTTTATGAATTGAGTGGCGACCAAGATAATAATTAATTGCAAGGCTTCATCCACAATGAACTATTATTTGATTGAACTAAACATAATATATGACCATAAAATTATATTGGATGATCAGTTAAAACCTTTGAACTGATTGTATATGGATATAACTATCATACATTACTAAATGAAGAATTGAATAAATCATGCTATATGATTCTCTTATAGTACTGTATAAACTTCGATGGCTGAATTGAACATCAGGATTTTTCTTGGAGACTCATATTTAATGAACTATTACTTCATTTTGAAGTGTCTTTAGCAGTCAAAGGGAGTGATTCTTCTATGAGAGAGAGTTTGAAGAGAGGTTTTGAGCAAGGGGGAAAGAGAAGTGAATTTTTATGCAGAAGAAGAGCTTTGTGAGATCAAGGGAGTGTGAGAGAGGGAGTCTACATATTGTTGCTCTAGCCAACATGCATCGTCTTCCTCCATGTGTCAAAATCTTGCTTAAGGGAAACTCCAGGAAGAACCTCTTAGATTAAAAGGGCCACCAATTCTCCTCTACAACATTGGTAAAAAGGATTTTGGTTCTCTACCTTACCATGAGGGTGAAAAGGATTTCAGTTCTCTACCTCACTAGAAGGGTGAAAAAGATTTCGGTACTCTGTCACACTAGTTTGTTGGAAGAGATTATGTAAGACTTCTCTACCATGTTGTGGGGGAAAAGGAAAGTCACTAAGATTTTAGTGTAATACTTAGAGTGGAGGACTCTGGAGAGTGGATGTAGGTCAAGTTTGGATCGAACCATTATAAATCTGGTGTGTTCATTCTTATATTTTAGTTCCTCTTTTTTGCATTTCATTTTTCTACACTCTTATGTTCTTATAAAGTCAAGTGAAAATCTTTGTGATTGATTTTGTATTTAAGTTTTAATTGTTAAAGAAAATCAAATAAAACTTTGAGAACTAAAAGGAGATTTTTTATCATATTAATTTTTTCTACAAAATCAAAATCAAAAGAAAAATTACATTTGATTTTTCATATCATTAGCTTCCACATTGCTAGATACCAATTTTAACTTAAGTTTTGAATTTAGTTATAATTTTTAAAGGGAAGTAATTTTGAAAAAGAATTTCTAAAACATAATTCACCCCCGTCTTGGTGTGCTGCTATAGTTCAAGTGGTCTAACACCCACAAATTGCATTTTTAACTAGTATCAGAGCAGGTTCTCTGAATTGGTGGCTTAAAAACCTCAAGAAAATATCCATGGACCACTTTGGGAAGTGAATACGATGGATGATTATTTAATAACCTATCCATCACTGCTTGATAACATTTCTTTAGACTTCTAGAAAAGTCATGTCCAAATTTTTAGAATCGATTGACTATTGCATGTGGCATATGATACAAGCAGGATATTCTATACCTTCCCAATATGTGAATGGTGTTAAAACTAAAATTCCCTTTAATAAATGGATATGGCAATGAGGAAATATGCACAAAGTAATGATAAATATTTAAATTATTTTTTCTATGCATTAAAATCTGAGGATTACATGTGAGTTTCTACTTGCACTACTAGCATGGAGATATGGGATAAGAATATATTACGTATGAGGGTACAAATGAAGTAAATTAATTCCATTTGAATTTTCAATTACATGAATATTGATGACCTCACTTTTAGCTGAGGTTACTTGATCCACATCTACCCACAATTAACCATGATTTATAATCACTTGATTTATAGCTTTTTAATTCACAATCAACCAACTTGCAATCATTCAAACTACGTACACTAAATAATCTTCAAGAAATCAATATACATTTAATAAAGCTTCAATCATCTCTAGATATCCAACCATATCGATCAATAATTACTTATATAGTCAACATCCACTAAATTAAAATTACCTAGCTACACTGCAATTAGGTAGCTCAGTGCATCGCCTATCTAACTGCATTAACTCTTTGACCTCAGTCACAACCCAAATCACTTTACTAGGAGCCTCTTATGGTAAAGCATTCATCATTGGACCTTTCAATCATTAACTGATCCATCTGACCCTGATGTGCTTGCTCAAGCTAGCCCAATTGATCATGCATATCAATTACCTCCAATCAAGCTCAAAATGAACCATCATTTTCACAAAATTTCCCTGAACATCACTCCTAGTAGATTGGACATGACTGGTTACCCTAACCCTATTAATAGTTAACTTAGTCAATTGAACCCATGCTTGGTCAAACTAAGTCAACTTGGTTTACTTCAATACATACAATCAAAGCAAACTCCCTATCCTCTCATGATCACTCCCTTGCATACAATCAAAGAATGAACCAAGGGTATTGTTACTCTAAGCAGGCTTATTCCCCTACTATGCAATGATTTGGGATGCCTCTCTATCATTGAGGTAAGGTGATACATCTAGCCACCCACGCTCCCTATAGGAGTTGGAATAGGACAAAAACACCCAAAATATTCATTGAGATGACATTCACTCTAAAATCACTCTCCAGCTATTCTCTTATTTTGTTTTGCATTCCCAAATCCTTTTAAGACATTCCCTGGTGTTTCACATTTATTTGGAGTTTGTTGGTAGTGAGGTTGATTAAGAACCAAAGCCCTATCCATCCCAGTTAGTCAAACTCTTCATCTAGCCTTAATTTGAGCTTCGAGCCTTCTATAAACTTACAGAGGAGCTTCAGAAAAGGAGAAAAAGTCCTTCACCATACTCTGAGACCACTAGAGGATAAGTAAAACATAAACCTTAAATATTTATTTAGGTTCTTAATTAGGGTGTTAGACATTACATAGATGGCCATACAAAAGCCTCCCCACTCTTGCTTTAACCCTATTCCACCTTTGCCTAAACTTTAAAACCATTTTATCCATCGTACTGATCATATAAGACCAAACCAAATTCTACGGTTTCTAGCGAGCTCATTAAGAAGACAAAATCACAACCGTCCGTTCATTCTATTCGACTCGGATGGTTGGAACTTGCCATCTTTGGATCCCATTTGACGATGCTAATTAGACTATATCATGGGATATGATCCAGACTGTTGGATCATAATCATTATAGATCTGATTGCTAAACTAATGGCCATGTTGGATAAGTGGATGACTCAGCTAACCGCCACCTTCCGTGTGACCTAGTCACCAGTCGCTGCATGTAAATAGCCCGCCCCATCAACGCCATTGCCGTGTGTGTGTGTGTATGTGTGTGTGTGTGTGTGTGTGTGTGTGTGTGTGTGTGTGTGTGTGTATTAAAATTTTGAAAAATCATAACTACTTTTTTTCGTCATAATTTTAATGAGTAAACCCTATATGGATTCGAAATAAATAGCCCTATCTTATAAAATAATTTCAGCCTAATTTGATGAGTATTTTTTGACTTATTTCAATCATAAGTATATCCTCTTTTCTTATATAAAATAAAAAATACTTATCAAACTGAGCTAAATTTTCATATAGGTGAATTAGGGTATATCCTTGACACTTTATGATTTGTCTAGGGCTATTTGATGCAATCATAGATCATAAATGAATTTACAAAAACCTAGGTCATGATTTGATATAGCTTTTAAAAATTTATAGCTAATTCATTTCTGGCCCAATCATTGCATGCTAAGGCTCTATGAATCACTATGATGGGCTCTTTCAATTAAAGATAAATTTAAGTTATCATCATGCATAATTTTAGAGTAAGTGAATATTAAATGTTTAAGAATTTTATTATATTACCCCCAGAATATGCAAGATAATAAGCTCAAATTTGGAATGGGAATGTCTGAAGATGTCTTATATATCCTCCAATGTTCTTAATTCTGTTTGATGCACATATTTCTTATAGTTCAATTTTAAAGTTTATAGGTTATTATGTGACCTATAACTTTGATAATTCACTATAATTATTCCATAGAGCATTGGGACACCAAATTATTGTGGTTTGTTTATATGTAGCAAGAATTAGTCACACATATTTTCAAACCCATTTGAACCTTAGCGACACCTAGGGAAAAAAACTAATATTTGTGTCTAGTGAACTTAAAAAAATTTTAGAAATTCATATACACATCCAATAGGTATAAAAATTCAAATAGTGAACATAGACACATTATACACCATATGAATTAAACTCACTATAATTTGACATTAATTGACCATTGAACAATTTTAATAAAATAATCAGCCTTTATTTAAGGGCTTATTTTTTTCAAAAATCACAGTAAATCAAAAAATATATATATAAATACAAAATCAACTTCAATCAATTCTAAATCAATTCTAAAATCATAAAAAATAAAATTTAAATCCAAATTTGATTATATTTTAATTGATAATTATATCACTCTTTAAAAAATTAATTAAATAAACTCATTAAAAATTAAATATTTATATCAAACTAATCTCAAACTTTTATAAAATTATACATTGGTCATCCCAAATCAATGTTATTAATTTCATAAAGTTTGGAGTTAATTTGATAACAAAACTAAATAATCCAAATGTTAATAATTAATTCATTTAAATAATCAATTAAAAACATAATTTGATATATATTTAAATAAATAAAATAAATATAAATAAAATAAACTTAACAAATACAAATACAATAAAATAAAATTTAGAGATTTTTAATTCAATTTAAATAAAATTTTGAATAAATTTTATTAAAAATTCACTAATAATTAATTAATAATTAATTTAAACTCATAAAAATAAATAATTTATTAAAAATTCCAAATATTTAAATAAAAATCACACAAATTCAACAAAAATATAAAACATAAAAAACCAAAATTAATTTGATAATTTATTTTAATCAAATAAATTTGATAAATAATCTTAATTAAATAATAAAGTCCTTTCAAGCTTAATGCTTAGTTCCTTTTAGAGGGTATTTTAGCATTAATATTCAAGGTCCTTAATACCTCCTAAATCACAGAATAATCCCTTTATGTGGTGCATGATTCCTTTCAGGAGGGCACACGCATATTTTCTTAAAGGATTTTAACAATTTTTAATTAACCAATTAAGGGTTCATGCACCATGTTAGCCTCCACTTATGAAAGTTATGGTTGTATAAAATTTATAACCCTTAATCAAACCTTAATAAATCATTGACCTTATTTATCATACTTAATGCCACTTGGAGGGCATGTGTATTGATTTCAAAGGTCCCACTTCTATCCCGTCATAAATCACTAATAACTCTTAAAAGCTTCATGTGATCATCTATCTTATATAGGGGATGATTACATTTACTTATAAGCCTTAGGATCTGTTAGTTAGTATCCCTCGCACTTGGGGTTATTAACTTAAAAATTCTTTATAATTAAATAACCAACTTTAATCATTAAAACTTAAATATTAAAATCCAAATCTACACAAGGTAAACTCCAATTAAAAATCCCTTTTTGGCCTTAATGAATAAACACTTTAAACTCATGCAAACTAAATATTAAACTCCTATAGGACATACTCAAGCCACACAGCCTCCTTCACATACTTAGATGATTTGCTAGGATAACCAACTCTAGCCTAGATTAGGCTAAGTAGTGTGAATTGCTTGTTGGGTGCTTTGCTTGGAGAGCACTCTATGTCTATTTACTTATTTTCAACAATTTTGATGTCATGCATTTTAATTTCTACTGGTACACTTAGGCTCTTTAAGGACTGCATTAAAAATATTAGGATATTACACAACTGCTCTACACATTCTATTTTTAAATGTTTATTACTTTTTATAAAATGCTTTATATTTCCTATAAGAGTCAAAGTAGAATACACCTAGGAGATATTGTTTACATGTATGGATCATTATAAATGTAGTTTATATATATATAAAGTTGTACAGTGTCCCGAGTCAGAAAAGAGACAAATACACTTGCTTACACCTATAAGATGGGCTCCAAAAAATGATATCCTCTCCTTTGGAGGATAATCTCTTTTAGAATTCTATATAAGACTTGGAGCTCAAATACCTTAAGCAGATGTATTGATTCTATATATACGGTAAGCTTAGAAATATGGGTTTGTTATGGTGGAGCCTGGCCTCCTTACTTTTCTATAGAGTTTGGTCTCTTCTAAACATTCAAATTAATAAATGAATAAAATTTATTATTTACATATAGTCTTTTTTATTTACATCATCTCATACATTACATTCATATGGGTGGCAGCTTACTTTAATGGGTAGCAGTTTTCCTAGATTTTCTCGGTGTGTATGTTTCAGACTTTGTAGGAATATGTATACAAGTTCAAGGATGATGTAGCATTGGGTATGTTAAACACCAACCCCTTTACCTATTTAAGCATACATGCATGCATATTTTTAATTCTGCTATGTATGCTAAAACCTAGGACTTTTATACCCATCATGGGTAAGTTAGTGGCATCCTCATTGTGTTTGGAGGATACTATACTTTTGTTGTTGGTTTAGGGCTATCATGCTACTAAATTTTCTAAAAAAATTTGGTAGTTCAAAATTTTAGTTAGTTTAACTTAAATAAGATAAAATGTAGAGTTTTTAGTGAGTCATCTTGTTAGCATCATTTGAACATAAAGTTAAAATTGAGTATCTTGAGTCATTTATTTAGAGTCTAATCTAATCCTTTGATTTCATAGGATAGAGCTGATCTTCTTATGCACTACATTTAGGACAATTGCTTGTGTCTTGAGTTGTTAGATGGCAACACATTCCAAGCAATCATAAGCCCAAAGGAATTTGCACACCTCAATTTTCTTTTTAAAATAAGAATAAAGATTTTAAGATATTTTATAAAATTTAAATATGTTTTTGAATGAGCGAACGATATTTTTTAAAATATATAAGGAAACTCACTTATATTTTAAACCTAGAATGTGTCTAATCTTCACTTTAATCAAAAGTTTTCTCTATGGAGATGTAATGGATTGTAGAGGGTTGCCTTTATAGGAACCCAAGATCTCAGTATAAAATAAACCCTATCTTAGTTCTCTATTATAGGTGAAAATTTTTCCAGACGTTAACTAAAGCTAATCCTGGGTTAATTTCATATTTAAAATGATAGGAGTGTGAATTTTATTCGTAGGGATAAATTTTACATTTCCTATGCCTATTTTGAATATAAAAATAAATTATTTCTTTCCTTAAGTTGATGATATTGTGTTAATTTATCTTTCAAGATAATTAACACTAATTATACATATTTGTCTAATAAAACACTAAAGAGCAAATCAGTGGTACAATATTAAAATTAATTTTATCCTCATAATTTTTCTGACGACTCCACTGAGGATTGAGTTTACTTTTAATCTTTAATGGAGATTAGACTCTGAGGTAATAATATAACCATTTATGTAAGAAAGTTACTTATTGTCAATCATATAATCAAAATTTTATCTTAATCAATCATTCCATTAACCATCAAGTTCAACTTCAATCCTCAATCAATCCTCATTCTAAATCTACACTTCACAGTCATTTATTTCCTTAGGTTTGGCTCCTAAATTAGGTCCACTTCACCTTTTTTCATCAATAATCTAGAACATAACTTAAAGATCGAACAAATCTAGTTCAGTGTAATCTTCTGATTCAATATCCAATTTGAGTTCAGTAAGCTTAACAATTGATAGCAATTTTGGGTTATATTATAGAAAAAATCTGGAAAATTAATTTTCAACTTCAACATTACCCTTGCCCATTCTATTGAGGGATCTCAAATCAAATTTAGAATTGGATTCGATAATATACAGTTTACAATCACTGCACCACAAATTGAAGTGGTAGCAACTGCCAACGATTCCATTAAGTCAATTCCCCTCTAAGATAACATCGATAGTGGATATGTAGCTACTCCAATAGTTACTAAAACCTCAATCTTTCTCATTACTTTCTATCATTTAGCTATCATAAATAAGGAAAAGTACGGTGTTAATTCTGAAATCCCTATATTTGGAAATTTTAAGATACGGTCATCTTCTGGAGTGAAGCAGATGACTAAATCTCAATGTCACAATATGAATCACCATATGAGGTAAATGCCTAACAAAGCCAAAATACTGGAGGAAGATGTGCTGATTATAGTGACTGCTGATTTTAACCCTCTTTGTTGCTCATATATTACCTGGATGGAGTATCTTGGTTGTCTGGGGCTGGTTTTCTCAGTTTTGTGGTTTTCAAGTGATGTCATCTCATATGGAAAGGATGGTTTGGTGCTTTTTCTACGACTGTTCATGGATCCCCCTTCTTTGTGGACTATTGTGGGATCATTGTGATTGTTATCCGTGTCTTTCTTTTGGCATTTTGGGTGAGGAATTATCGCAATGTGGTTAGTATGATTTTTTATCCTATTACTCCTTTATTTATTCCTTTCCTTTGGTCAGGTTCTATGTGAGCTTGAGTGGGTTTGGGTTTATATTTGAGTGGAAAATGGGTTTTTATCATGATGGCATTATAGATACTTCAATTCTGAGCTTGTGTGGCCATTCTTTTCATAGCTACCTTATTGCCTGGTTTTGGCCCTATGGTTACAATAATTATTGGACTCATTTGATTCTCTATATTGTTCCATTATGTTTTTAATCCTTATGGAAGTGCTTGTGAGGCTTTCATCAGTTCCTCTGGTCTTATATTTGGGTTTCTGGTTGGTTGTTGTATTTGAAATTTCTTGAAGTCCAATGGTCAGAATTTTTTGAACAGGTTCATTTTCTATTGTAACTCCTATGAGTCTATTTGGTTGCATCATTTTGATATTAACTATATCAATGGTGGTTGTGGTCATGGCTTTCATTTGGGCTTACCATCTATAAGCCTTAATATGCTAGACAGGGCTAATTCAGTTCTAGATTATTGAAGCATCTGTGATCTCCATTTCTATTTTAGTGGTTATTTGGACTGCCTTTACCCCATGTTCATCGTGATATATGGTGCTATTATCTGTTGGAGTTTTTTAGTTCTTAATTTGAATTGGGATTTGTTGTTTTGTTTATTTAGCTAGCATGTTATTATCCTTTTCTTTATTGGTAATCTGGAGGAGTTGGAGAGTTTATCATGGCTGAATTTGAGAAGTTCTTTCAAGATTAGTAGGATCTATAATGCTTTTGATTATATTGTTAATTTTAATCATCCCTTTATTTGGTTGTTCAATTGGCTTTTTTCCTTGTAACTTCTTAGGGGAGTGCTGCTCCTGTTGTTGCTTGAGGCTTGGCACCGAGCCATGCTTGGAGATGTTTAATTGTAGTATGTATGTTGTTCTCTCTTCCTTGGAATTTTATGATCTTAGTAATCTTAGATATTCATACATTTGTTTTATTTGGTGTGTTTTTACTAATTGCAAGAGCATGTACATCACTTTTTTCCTTTTAACTGACTTGTTAGATATTACTACTTTCTATAAAATGTCCTATCTCTTGTGCTTGTCTCCTCTTTCTATGTTGAATTTCTTGTCAAATTTCTTTAGTGCAGGACCTTTGGATGTTGATTTTCTAATAGAAAAGATAGGGTCTAATGCTAATCTGTTGATCTTTTCTATTTTTTGGGCACTGGCTGCTTGCAACCCTAGGATGTATCTAGGTTATTTTGTACATGTTTTTAGTAAGGACTCTGAACTCTTAGGATTATTTTTGGCTTTTTTTGTAGCTCATTCAAGCAGTAGTGAGATCGAGGTCCTTTTTAAGGACCTTTTAACCTTTATTTTAATCAATGCATAGGCCCCTCCGTGGATTTCCCCCAAAAAAATGAATGTAGATTCTGAAGTCCCTGAAGCAGTGGTAAATCCTGCACTATTAAGCAAAAATCACTTCCATCCATTATCAGCTACTCTCAAAGAAAAGAATCTAGTTAGGATCACAAATTCTCCTCTTACTCCTTTTTGTAGAAATACTATCTTACCTTCCCTATCTGAAAGAAAGAAGAAGTTTAAATCTCTGTTAAATAGATTAATTCATGATTGTGCCATTAATTATGGGTAGTTAAAGGGTGAATTTTTTAGAAGTTTTAATGATGTTATTTCTACTATATTACAACCACACTTAAGTAGAGGATGAAAAGCATCCCCTCCTACTAAGAGAATAGTACAATTTCAAGAATCGAGTTCAAGTCGACTGGCTACTATTACAGACTATAGTTAAGAACCAAGGAAGTTTTCATACCATAATCATTATGCAATATTAGCCCATGAATCAAGCTAATATACTCCTATTAAATCTTTGGGATGTGGAGCTTTAGCCCATGGAGCGTGTAATACCATATCTCCTCCATCATCAAATCAATCTAGAAACTTTTTGGGAGAATCTCTTGTTATTCTTTAGGTTAACATCTGTCAAGGGTTGATCGTCATCATTTATAAGGTAGCACAACATCTTCTCACTTTGATAGGAGGAGACTAAAGTTCATAAATCATCCAACCTTTTTATCTCATGGTGAGAGGGCTTGGCAGCCTAAAATGGTTGCAACTCTAACTACGTTAATGACTCATAGAAATAATGCAATGGTGGAAAGATCAAGGAAAGGGAAATCTATAGTTGAATCATCATCTGCCAAAGAGTATGTTGGATCATCTAAAAGAAAGCATCTGTCAAATTAATGAATAAAAAGCTGTGAAAGATGTTGAAAGGAATGAAGAGATGTCTAGTAGTTTCAATAATGTAGACACTCATTCATCTCTATAAAGAGAGAAAGAAAAGGGTAAAGGCAATGCAAGAGCTACTGGTGCTAATGATGAAGGTGATACAACAAATTCAACTCAACAACTCTTACTATAACTTTAAAAAAAGGATGAGTAGATCTTGAGGATGGAGAAAAAGTTAGAGGAGATGATGGCTATGATTTTTATCATGCAAGGTAAAGTACCTCCTATCCCGAATACTCAAGTCAAATCTGCTCCTGATGAATCAGTACAATTTAATAGTAAGAATAAAGAAATCATGATATAAGAACTACAGAAACCAATGAATAAACTTGTGAAGGTAGAACCACCATCAGTGTAATCTATAGATATCTAGCAGATGGTAGAGCAATAAGCCAAAGAACCACTAGCTAAATCTCAGGGTACTTCGTCTGTTATAAAGGGTTGTCCATATCTAGAAGAATATGATTTGGTCCCTTATCCAAAAGGATTTGTACATCCTTCATTCAAAAATTTTGATGGTACAGGGAACCCTAAACAATATCTTGCACATTTTAAAGCCAATTATTCTAATACTAGAGGCAGCGATGCACTATTATTTTAAAAATTTCTTAGTAGCTTATCTAACATTATATTTGATTGGTATGCTGAACTTCCCAATGGGTTAGTCCATACTTTCACTGGCTTAGAAGGGTTATTTCTAAAGAAGTTTATCGATGTAAAGTATCACATCACTATCAGTGATCTCATAATACAGAAGCAGAAACTAGGTGAAAGTCTAGTAGACTATATCCTAAGATGGAGGAATCTTAACATGAGGAGTGATTCGTAGCTGCCAGAACAACATGCTATAGAGATTCTATTGAGAAATATTCAAAATTTGGTCACCTTTTTATTGAGAGGTTTTATAATTAAAACCATTAAGAAGCTGCTGAGTAAAGCCTCTAATCTCCAAGAGGAAGCCTTTAGCTACCATTTCTGAAAGACTAGTCTTCCTGAGAAATGAAGAAATTAAAGCCTTAAAAAGTTCTGGAAAAGAAATCAGGATTAGTTTCTAGAGTCGATACAAATTTAGGCAGAGAAATAAAGATAATTTCCTCATATCAGTAGTACAGTAGATAATAGAATGAGCAACAGTTCAAACCTCAATCTAATCTCACCTACAAAGAGAGATGAGAAGTTTGAAGCATTTAAAAATAAAAGTTATCCATTTAAAAGGGAGGCTATCAAAAGCATTTTCAAAAGTCTTTTAAGAAAATTAGAGTTCAAGTTCCCAGATCCTAGGAGACTAGAAGAAGTAGGTAAATTGGCACAACCCAATTATTGCCCATACCATAGAATGCTAGGTCATAAATTGGAATATTGCATAACTTTCAAAGAATTGCTTGCAAGGAATATTAGAGATGGTTCAGTTGTGATACTAAAGGAATATTTTGTGGAATCAAATCAAGGATCAACTAAATATATAATTGGTGAGCCTTCTGTACCATCATCCACTATAAAATCTGATAAAAACTACGATGTAGCATTATCCCATTCATCTAAAAGAATTTTAAACAAGATATATTATTTATCTTTTAAGGAAAATCTAGGAGTGTAGATGGAGAGTCCTGATAGTGATTAGAATAAAGTTCCTATCGAAGAGGCTAAGGAAGTATGAGTCAATAAAACATCTACAATCTTAAAAAAGGAAGAAGAGAATAAAGTTGAGGTTATGTTTGATAAAATAGTTATTTCTATGAATGGAGAGTCTAAAACTCTTAATCCTTTAACACCACATGACTTTATTCATCCCTCTTGGGACTAAGAAACTAATAAAAAAGATTCTGCGTGCATCTTATTTATTTTTGCTGATGAATATCAAGATAAAAATGTAAATAACAAAGAAAATAATTCTCAAGAAATATCTATAAATAAATTAGAACAACATTGTCAATATTTGTTTTATAGTGACTCCCCTGTTCTTGATGTTCAAGGTGATCCTATCAATATCATATCAGAAATGTCTGATTTAGATAATCCAATATAAGAGAATGCCCAGACAATTGATGAACAAAAAGTAAAGAAACCCAACACTTCTTTTCTCGAAGAGGTGGTTGAAGTTAACCTTCATAGTGGTTAAGTTCTGCATCCTTGAACTTAAGCCATAGGCAAAGGGAAACAAGTTGCAAATAATTCAGAAGCTTAAAATAAACCTTAAATAATTCAAGATTCAGATATAAAAAATTTAGAAGTTTTAAAACTAGATTACAACATCTTAGCACATCTCAAAAGCTACCTGCAAAATTGGGTATTTACCAAAGAAATGAGGGAGTCTTTAATCAAAGCTTTACATGACCAAGAAATCTATATGGTTCAGCTAGTATCAACACAATAGAAAGAAGAACTATAGTTTAAAGAAGTTCTAGGATTCGCATTTTTTATGAAGATTTACTATTGGGAACTTCAAATCAGAACCATCCATTATACATTTCTATAAACATAGACAATTTTAAATTATCACCTATCCTTATTGATCTGGGTGCAACACTCAAAAAAATGACTCTTAAAACTCTCAAGTACTTATTTGTGGATACTCCCAAACTAAGCTCTCATAAATGATGTTGTGAGGATTCAACGAGAAGGGAGAGAGAGCTTTGTGATCAATAACATTACTATTAGAAATAGAAACTCTAAAAATAGAAGTGAAATTTCATATAATAGATTATGAAGCTTCTTTTAACACTCTCTTGGGTAGACCCTAACTCAAAGAATATAAAATAGTGGCTTTAACCTTATATCAGTGTATCAAATACTCTCGAGTGGGCATATAACATTGTAATAAAGGTGATTTGCAATAATTTTTTATTCACAAACTCAGTATATATATATATATACTTCATATTATCTGCCTAAGAAGCAGACTGTTTTCTCTAAAAATGTCAAACTGGCTGAAATAGAAGCAAAATAAATGACTGAAAAGAAAGAAAAGAGGAAAAGAAAAAGAAGAAGAAAAGAAAAAAGAAGAACATTCTAATCTCGAACACAACATTTGTCGGTCATCCAGCCCTCCCTCAAAAAGAGTTGCTAGAATGGCATAATGAGCTAGAGGAAGGGGTCGTGGATGGAAATATCAAATAAGGAAAGAAAATAAAAAAATATAACATACAAATAAGGGAGCTTGTAATATATATTGATTTGGAATCCAGCTCAAAGGATGAATCATGTATAATTGAGAAAAACCCATAGGCTGTAGAATATATAAAATTTAACAATTAGCCAAAGTATGAGATTTATATAGAAACTGATAGTGATGAGGATAGGGTCCAAGTCCCTAAGGAAGATCATTCAAATTTATCTACCATTGAGGGGTTAGAAAGGTATGTGGAAAATATTACCTAAACCCCACCATCCCAAGGCGGTGTAAAAAAGTTAGAGGTGAAAGCCACTCTTTCTTTAAACCCTAACATTAAAGCCAATATCTTTGTACATTCCACTAGTAAACCCCTTAAAATTGATATATATAACCCTAGATGATCTATTTATGGATGAGAATATAGAACTTCCTTTTGACTTGTATTTGAATTATGTAAATATGTTTGCTAAACAATGTTTAACATCCTCAAATTAGACTAGAGGTGAAGCCCAATAATTTGAACCACTATGAACTACAAAATACCATAAATATGCATCAAGATTGAGTGTTGGCTTCACTACTCTAATTTTATTTAATGATGATGATATAGCTTAGTTATATAAAATAATCTAGAGTCTAATAGTCTCTCGTCTTGACCTCACTTCTATAAAAGGTAATCAGGACCAACCTAGACTTCAAATCAACCCAGATCTTAAATCAAACCAAATTTCAATTCAATCTTCAAACTAGATTCCAACTTAATATCAATCCAGGCTTCAATTAATCCACACTCCAGATCAATATCAATCCAGATTCAAATCAATCCATACTTTAAACCTATCCAGTCTTTAATCAATCCAGACTTCAGATCAATATTGAAAGTTTGATAGGGATGTTAAGCCCTTATGAACTAGTCCCGAGGCTAACCAAGAGGGGGGGTGAATTGGTAGTTTTAAAATTCATGAGCAACAAGAAAGATCTTTAAATAATTTGCAGCAAAAAAAAAGTAAACATAGCAATAAAAATATCAATCACAGATTTCACCCAAGCAGATAATAACAGAAAAATAAAGTGCAGAAATTAATCAGAAAGAACACACCAGATTTTATAGTGGTTCGATCAACTTGACCTACGTCCACTCCCTAGAGCCTCCCCTCTAGTTGTTACACTAACACTAAGTGACTCTCCTTCTGCTCCCACAGCAAGGCGGAGAAGCCTGTACAAAAACTCCTTTCCACCAACACGGTGAGATAGAGAACTTGAACTGCTTTTGCTTCCTCCTTAAGCAGACAGAGAACCTAAACTCCTTTCGCTTCCTCCTAAAGTAGGAAGAGAACCTAGACTCCTTTTGCTTCCTCCTGAAGCAAGCAGAGAACCCGGATCTTCTTGCGAATGATCCTCCCACAGAGATACCGACAAGACAAGAGATGATGAATGGAGAAGAAGACTCAGATCCTTGCTTGGAGCAACCTTTGGGAATCCCTCACAAACTCCCCCTCATAAGATCCTCTCTCTCTCTCTCCCAAGCTCTCTCTCTCTCTCTGTCTCAAAGTTTTCTCTGGTAAGGAAAGTGGAAAAAGATTTTTCTTGTTGGAAGAAAAAGATCTTAAATAAGAGGGCTCAAAAATTACCCTAAATCTCAACTGGTCCTCAAAGATCATCCAGGACAATCGATCGATCGTCCTGTATGATCAGTTCAAAATCACATGTATCAACCTGAACGATATGGTTATTCTGGACGATTAGTATACAAAATTTGTTCATATCATCCCGTACGATTCTGCGATCGTTTGGGATGATTAGTGTAAATCAAGAATTTCATCCAGAGGAAAGCTCTAGTCATCTAGAAGAACTTGTACTAGATGATCTCAAAATGACATGATCGTCTGGAATGATATGGGTACTGTCCCATACGATTAGTTCAAAAAATGACAAAATCGTTTTGCACACAGCTCTAGACATACAGGTCAGAACATCCTGGATGATTTCAAAATGACTTGATCGTCCAGGATGATATATCCATCGTCCTGTATGATTAGTTCAAAAATGACAATATCGTCCTGCACACAGCTCTGGACGTACAGGAGGAAGGCATTAGACGATCAGGATTTTTATCATATCGTCCTATACAATCTTGCGATCGTCCAGGATGATATGATCGAATCAATTAAATCTTAATTACTTTCCTTAACCATCAGACTAATTTAGGCATGATTGTAATAGATCATCCAGGATCATATAAGTATCATCTAGGACGATCAGACCAAATCTCTAAAAATAAAAGCTTACCTAACTTAATCTGGTGGCTGAGAATTTCTGATTTAAGCCAATCGTCCTGTATGATATTTATATCATCCAGAATGATCGGCTTAATTAAACTAACTTAACATGATTGTCCTAATTAGGGTTTCTATTTTCACTGGATCGTCCAGGATGATATGAATATTGTCCAGGATGATATAAACAAAAGTTGAAAATAGAGACTCTAACTCACTAAAAACTCTCCCCTTGAGTGTGTGTGTGGAAGTTTACTTAGCTAGGGGATCACTTACATTATATTTGACTCAAGAAAGGGAAAAATTATAACTTAGACACACACGGACCCGTTCTTGAGTTGGCTTGGATTACATTTGACCTTTTGTACCTAAAATATTAGTGGACCAAAAAACAGAGCACAAAAATATTTGTTATCATCAAAATTATAATCCCTAAATCTACATTTGCAATAATCTCCCCCTTTTTGATGATGGCAAACATTTATTCAGGAGTTTTAAATTAATCAAATAGGAGTAATCAACGCACATGCAAAAAAAAAATTTCTTTTCAAAGTTTATTAAATATTGACAAATAGTGACACTAAATATAATAAGAGAAACAACTACAACACAAAAATAATAAAATAAACTACTCGTAACTCAAAAACCAAATCCCTCTTTTGACATCACAAAAAGGAGGAGGAACAGACAAACAACACAAACAAGAAACGACAACATTTTTTTTTGAATCGTTCAGCTCCAGTAAATCAGAATTTTCTCTTGATTTTTAATTCAAAAGCTAATAAGAAGAAAATTGATAATGTTGAAATCTAAAAAAGTTAGAAAATTAACTTTCGTAACTCCTACCTCGGACACCTTACAGGTTCAAATTCCTTTCAAACAAAAGTCTAATTCAGAAGAAAAGAAATTAGATTCGAAAAGAGATCCTTTCCAGCCTCGTTCCAGAAAAATATCTGATATAATAGTATTATAAAGTAAGGAATCAAAAATTATGATTTTTCATCTCAAGCTTTTGAAAATATTAAGTGGCGCATGGATTTCTCTAAGATATTTAAAGATCTGAAAGGGAAGAAAGCTTATTTCTTTATGAGCTCATTTTGTGCCTCTTTTTTAATTTGTTTGGAGCTTTGTGCTTCTTTTGATTTTTGATACACTTTGTGTATCTTTTCAATTTGGTGACATTGCACATCTTTTCAGCTTTGGGCTCATTTTGTGCCTCTTTTCATTTTGGCGCTCTTTGTGCATCTTTTATAAGCTTGCTTCCTTTCATAATCGTTAAAGAATCTTAGCTGTGAAATTACCTTCCAGACATAATAGATGATAAAACTCACACTCTACAATAAGGAAGAGTAATTCATAAAAACAAACTGTATATCATATGATAAGTGAAGTCACTTGATTAAGGAAAATATAATATTGATTCAAAGCTTTGAAAATACTATTTATAAGAGGTATATTACTATAGGAAGATAAAAAAGATCTCCATTTTAAAAACCAACTTTTTAATTTTGAAGAAGATTTTTATCCCAAAAAAATAATACACCATTAAAGGGAGTTAGAGGAAGAGAAACAATCATCAACGTTTCTTGCCTTTAACAGATTCAGAGAAGTCAATCACTGCTTACAAGCTTCCAAAAAAAATAAGGTAAAACTCTCAGTCAGAAATCCAGTTTATCAGTAGTAGTGAGCATAGATCAAATTTTGAAAGGAATAAAATAATAAATCAAGAACAAGTAGGAAATTGCATCAAAATAAATACTCAAATAAGAAAAATAATAAACAATAAAAGGAAATCAGCAGTGAATAAAAATAAAGCAGGAAATATATAATCAAATCAAAAGACTAACAGAAACAAAAGAAAAATAAAAAAACTCAGAAATCATCAGTCATCAGAATCATGCATTTATGTTAATCATACCCAATCTGGTCCTCAAAATGCTGAATGAGTCAAAGGCCAGTGGTTTAGTTATAATGTCAGCCAGTTGATTTTCAGTTGCTACATGATGTAGCTTAATGTCCCCTTTTATAACATGGTCCCTAATGAAGTGATGCCTTATATTAATGTGTTTGGTTCTAGAATGTTGGATTGGACTCTTAGAAATAAAGATGGCACTGGTGTTATCACATAGAACTAAAATTGTGCCAACAGGTAATCCTAAATCCAAAACTTATTGCTTCAACCAAAAGACTTGGGCCACACAACTTCCTAAGGTAATGTACTCAGCTTCAGTAGTGGAAAGTGCAACTGAGTTCTATTTTCTACTGGATCAGGAGACTAAAGATTGTCCTATAAATTGGCAAGTTCCAGAAGTGCTCTTTTTATCCACCCTACACCCTGCAAAGTCAAAATTAGAATATCCAATAATCTCAAAAGAAGTGCTATGCCTAGGGTACCAGATTCTTAGGTTTGGGATCCCTAAAAGATATCTAAGAATTCTCTTAACAGCAGTCAGGTGTGACTCTTTAGGATCAGCTTGAAACCTAGCACAAAGACAGACACTAAATATAATATCAGGTCGGCTAACAGTCAGGTAAAGCAGTGATCCAATTATTCTCCTAAACTTCTTCTGATTAACAAATTTTTCATTTGAATCCTCATCTAACTGAACAGTGGAACTCATGGGAGTGTTTATTGGCTTGGCTTTGTCCATTTCATATTTCTTCAAAATGTTCTTAGTGTATTTAGATTGACTGACAAAGGTTCCATCATCCATTTGCCTTATACTAAATCTCAAAAAGTAGGACAATTCTCCCATTATACTCATCTCAAACTCCTTACTCATTATCTTAGAAAAATCATCACGTAAATTTTTATCAGAAGATTCAAAAAGTATATCATCAACATATATCTGGACAATGAGTAAATCATCCCCTACTCTCCTCAAAAAAAGGGTGGTGTCTACGCTCCCCTTAACAAACTCTCTTTCTAACAAGAATGTGCTAAGCCTCTCCTACCAAGCTCTAGGTGCCTGTTTCAATCCATATAAGGCCTTTTTTAATTTGTAAATATGATTTTAATATTAGGAACTCTCAAAACCTGGGGGTTGTTCTACAAAAATATCCTCCTTTATTACCCCATTCAAAAAAGTCACTCTTGATATCCATTTGAAATAACTTAAATCCTTTATAATAGGCAAAGGCTAGTAGCACTCTAATGGCTTCCAATCTAGCTACAGGGGAAAAGGTCTCCTCAAAATCAATCCCTTCAATTTGATTCTACCCCTTAGCCACCAATCTTGTCTTATTCCTAACCACCACACCAGAATCATTCATCTTATTCTTAAAGACCCACTTGGTTCCCACTACACTTTGATTCCTAGGTCTTTCTACTAACTCCCAAACATCATTCCTTATAAATTAATTCAATTCCTCTTACATAGCTAAGATCCAAAACTCATCAGAAAGGGCTTGATTGATGTTGGTGGGTTCAGTCATTAAGATAAAGGCAGAATGGTTTACTTACTTCCTAAGTCCATGCCTAGTTCTAACACCTTTAGAAGGATTTATTAAGATCAATTCTTTAGGATGACTCGAAACATATCTCCAATCTCTAGGGAATGTGTTTTGAGGTTCTACCCTTTCATCCAGATTTGCATTTTTAACTCCTTGGGTAATCTCTCCTACATCTTCTTCTTCCTCAACTCTAGTGTCCTTAGGATTAGATTCATCAAACACCACATGAGTTGTCTCCTCCACCACCAAAGTCCTCTTAATAAACACCCTAACGGATTTCCCCACACTAGAATAGCCTAAGAATACTCCTTCATCAGATTTGGGGTCAAATTTTCCAAATAATGATTTCCCATTATTTAGAATGAAAACCCTACAGCCAAAGACGTGAAGGTGGGACATGTTTGGCGTTCTACCCTTAATGATCTCATAGGGTGTCTTATTCAGTTTGGATCTAACATTCACCATATTCAGCACATAACAGGTAGTGTTCACCGCTTCAACCCAAAAGTATTTTGGAAGTGAATACTCAGCAAGCATGGCTCTAGTAGCTTCCACTAAGATCCTATTCTTTCTTTCAGCTACCCCATTCTACTGAGGGGTCCTAGGAGCTGAAAAATTATGACTAATCCCTTACTCCTCATAGAAAATTCCAAATTTCTCATTTTCAAACTCTCCACCATGATCACTATGAATAGTCAAGATCTCACAACCTAACTTCCTCTGAATCCAAGTGGAAAAAGATTTAAATTTATCAAATGACTCAGATTTATGTGATAGAAATTTAATCCAAGTGAACCTCGAGTAATCATCAATAATCATAAATCCATAAACTTTCCCCCCTAAGCTGACAGTGCTAATGGGTCCAAAGAGATCAATGTGAAGTACTTCTAAAGGTCTAGAGGTGCTGATGTCCTTAATGGAGTGGAAGGAGGACTGAACTTGCTTCCCTAATTGACAGGCATCATACAGGTGGTCCTTAGTGAACTTAAGCTTGGGGACACCTCTAACTAAGTCCTTTTGGGTGACTCTCCTAAGGGTTTTCATACTGGCATGACATAATCTCCTATGCCACAACAAAGACTCATCAGTAGCAATTTTTAAGTAAATTAAAACATCAGCTTTAAAGCAACTTACATCCAGCATGTAGACATTGTTAATCCTTTGCCCCAACAAAATAATTTTGTCATTTAAGCTTATAATACAACAAGTGGGCAAGAAATTTGATGTTGTATCCTTTGTCACAGACTTGACTGATGCTCGATAAGTTGTGTTTCAGTCCATCTATAAGTAAAATATTATCAATAATGAAATTTTTTGAATCACCAATTATACCTGTTCCTACCACCCTCCTGGTGGTGTTGTCTCCAAGTGTAACCTTGCCTCTAGCCCTGGCCTCCAGTGAAATGAATTGATTAGCATCTCCAGTCATATATATTGAGCATCTGCTATTCAGGTACAACATGCTCTCACGAGGTATTGTATAAGAGCACACCTAAAAAATCATCAAATGTCATATTTAGGAACCCAAACAAGTTTGGGTTCCTTCTTATGAAAAGAAGAATGCAATGCATGTGTGCTGTGTTATGAAGCATGCAGTTTGGGCCTCCACACCCAATATGCACTACAGTGAATGGTGCAGGTGTGGGAGATGTGTCCTAACATGCCACAATAAAAACATCTAACACCAAGAAAAGGGTTAACTAGTCTACGTGAGTGATAGTGCCTCTTCCTAGGTTTGAATGAAACATACTTTGATGATTTTGAAACAGATTCTTCAAAAGGTCGAGGTGCATAAAATTGTGTAAAAGTAGGAGGTATTTCATTTTTCTCAAAAGCACTTATTTTCAGACTCAAAAATTCATTTTCTTTCTTCAGACTTGCAATTTCAAATTTCAGATGATGTTCACTACTATCTAAGTCAGATGCATGAGTTTCTAATTTTTTAAATGCAGCCTCTAATTCAACATGCGATATTTTTAAAAACTCATACTCAATAATTAAATTTGAATGCATCTTATTTAACTCATCAAATTCATCAAGCAGTGACATGTGATTACTATCAAGAGTAGAATGATCCTTAATCAAAACATCATGCTTCTTTTACAAATTCAATAAATCCAATTTCAGGCTAGCATGGGTTTTCTTAAGTTTCTTATACAATGAATACATTTTCTTAGAAACATCAAGCAATTGATCATAAGTAAGCTCACAAACCTCTTCTTGGTCAGACTGACCAAGAGGATCATCTGCCATCAAGTTAGTAGTCTCCTCTTTAGCTTCAGTCTCAGAGGAGTTGGATGCAAAATATTGCCCAGAACGTCTTTTGAATCTGCTTCTTGTCCTTCTTGTACTTGGGTTTCTCCTCACCCTTTTCCTTGCTTGGGTGAGCCTTAAGTGTAGGACAATCAGCCTTTATTTGTCCAGGCTTCCTGCATTCAAAACAGACAGTATCAGATGAACCTTAAAAATTTTTACTACCCTTACCTTTGTTCCACTTCTGAAAGTTCTTGTGTTTCTTCTTTAGAAAGCCTTTGAATTGCCTAGTGATTAAGGCAACATCATCGCTTTCAGACCCGGAAGAGTCAGTGTTAGTATCGTTGGCCTTCAGTGCCACAGTTTTCTCCTTCTTTTTCTCACCTGCATCAAGCTATCTTTGGTTCACCCCTTGCTCGTAAACAATGAGTGATCCAAGTAAGTTATTAATAGAATAGACATTCAAATCCTTAGAATTAGTGATCACAGTTATTTCTGCATTATAGGAAGAGGGCAAGCATCTCAAGATTTTATTGACCTTTTCATAGTTGGTTAGTTCTCTTCCTAAGGCATGTAGGGATGTTACAATCTGTTTAAACCTAGTATACATTTCAGATATAGACTCAATGGGTTTTTTGCGAAAATGTTTGTAATCATGAAGTAATATATTTAACCTAGACTATTTGACTTCAGATGTACCTTCATAAGTGATACACAATCTATCCCAGATTTCTTTACCAGTTATACAAGTAGAGATACGCATGTAACCCTTAGATTTTAAGGCATAGAAAAAATAGTTCAAACATTTGGCATTCAGTTGGGCTAAGTCCCGATCATTAAAAGTCCATTCAGTGAAAGACAGTTCAGTTTTAACATTATTAACCATTCTAAAAGGTGCTTCATAGTCATCCTTAACAAGCATCCACATACAATAATCTATATATTGAAGAAAAGTGGACATGCGAGTTTTCCAAAAATTAAAAGATATGTTATCAAACAATGGTGGACATATAATTGAATAACCTTCAGCAGTATTACGATTACCAAAGTTAGCCATGGATAAAAATTCAAAAGTTTTTAAACTTAATTTTTGAATCCCGCTCTGATACCACTTGAAAGTCAAGTGGGTATGCTCTAATACTACTTAAAAGTTCGATAGGGATGTTAAGCCCTTATGAACTAGTCCTGAGGCTAACCAAGAGGTGAATTGGTAGTTTTAAAATTCATAAGCAATAGGAAAGATCTTTTGATAATTTGTAGCGAAAATAAGTAAATACAGTAATGAAAAGATTAATTACAGATTTTACCCAAGCAGATAATAATAGAAAAATAAAGTGCAAAAATTAATCAAAAAGAACACACTAGATTTTATTGTGGTTCGGTCAACTTGACCTACGTCCACTCCCCAGAGCCTCTCCTCTGGGTATTGCACTAAACTAAGTGACTCTCCTTCTGCTCCCATAGCAAAGCAGAGAAGCCTGTACAAAAACTCCTTTCCACCAACACGGTGAGGCAGAGAACCTAAACTCCTTTTGCTTCCTCCTGAAGTAGGAAGAGAACCTAGACTCCTTTGGCTTCCTCCTGAAGCAGGCAGAGAACCTGGACTCCTTTCGCTTCCTCCTGAATCGGGCAAAGAACCTGGATCTTCTTGCGAATGATCCTTCCACAGAGACACCAACAAGATAAGAGACGATGAATGGAGAAAATGACATAGATCCTTACTTGGAGGAACCTTTGTGAATCCCTCACAAACTCCCCCTCACAAGATCCTCTCTCTCTCTCCCAAGTTCTCTCTCTCTCTCTCTCAAGGTTTTATTTGATAAGAAAAGTGGCAAAAGATTTTTCTTATTGGAAGAAAAAGATCTTAAATAGGAGGACTCAAAAATTGCCCTAAATCTTAACTGGTCATCAAAGATCGTCCAGGACAATCGGTCGATCGTCCTGTATGATCAGTTCAAAATCACATGTATCAGCCTAGACGATCTAGTTCCTCTGGATGATTAGTATACAAAATTTATTCATATCATCTCGTACGATTTTGCGATCATCCGGGATGATTATTATAAATTAGGAATTTTGTCCAGAGGATAGCTCTGGTCATCCAGAAGAACTTATGCTGGACGATCTCAAACTGACTTGATCATCCAGGTTGATATGGGTCTGTCCCACACGATTAGTTTAAAAAATGATAAAATTATCCTGCACATAGCTCTGGACGTACAGGTCAGAACATGCTGGATGATTTCAAAATGACTTGATCGTCCAGGACGATGTGTCCATCATCCTGTACGATTAGTTCAAAAATGACAATATCATCCTACACACAGCTCTGGACGTACAGGTGGAAGGCACTGGACGGTCAGGATTTTGAATATATCATCCTATACGATCTTGCAATTATCCAGGATGATATGATCGAATCAATTAAACCTTAATTACTTTCCTTAATCATCAGACTAATTTAGGCATGATTGTAATGGATCATCAAAGATAATACACGTATCATCTGGGACGATCAGACCAAATCTTTCAAAATAAAAACTTACCTAACTTAATCTGGCGGCTGAGAATTTTTGATTTATGCCTATCGTCCTGTATGATATTTGTATCATCCAGGATGATCGACTTAATCAAACTGACTTAACATGATTGTCCTAATTAGGGTTTCTATTTTCACTGGATCGTCTAGGATGATATAAACAAAAGTTGAAAATAGAGACTCTAACTCACTAAAAACTCTCCCCTGAGTGTGTGTATATAAGGTTACTTAACTAAGGGATCACTTACATCATATTTGCCTCAAGAAAGGGAAAAATTACAACTTAGACACACACGGACCTGTTCTTGAGTTGGCTTGGATTGCATTTGATCTTTTGAACCTAAAATATTAGTGGACCAAAAAACAGAGCACAAAAATATTTATTATCATCAAAATTATAATCCCTAAATCCAAATTTGCAACAAATATCAATCTACACTTAAAACCTATCCAATATTCAATCAATCTAGACTCTATATCAATATCAATCCACACCCCAAGATCAATCTAAATCTCAAATCCATTCAAACCTCTAGCTAAATGATCTGATGGTTAATAAGGCTCCAAGTGTCAACCATCTAGATTTCAATTCAGGATTCAATCTATTCAAGCTCCAAATCAATCCAAACCTAAAAAGAACCATATCTCAAGTCAACCAAGACTTCAAATCAAGCTAGACTTCAAACCAATCTAGACCTCAAACTCATCCAATCTTCAGACCCAGACTTCAATTAACCTTTGATCCAGCCTATGATCAAACATTAATCATGTCCATTCATCAGCAATCATCCAATTGATTATTATTGATATGGATATTTCAAACTTAAATAATCAAATGCAAAATCTAGCTCAAATCCTGAAATCCAGACCAAAATCCAAAGTCAAATGCTTATATCCTGAAAGCCTTTTTGAGTGATTTTTTAAAATCTCTAAAACCTAGCCAAATGACCCCTAGATCTTGATCTATTAATTGCATATTGATTAGGCATGTTCCTAGAGTCAAACCTCCAAATTTGATCTTAATCTGAGGTCTTTAACCTCAAAAACTAAATTTATTTCCAAAGGCTATTAAATCTTCAAATATTTATAGCATATGCTATTGGACCCTCTACCCTATAGATTTTGACCTTGGGACCTTCCCATGACCATTGATCATGTCTAAACCCTTGATAATAATATGTTAAGTAGTAAACTATATTTTGGTGGACCCATTTTGACCCCTAATTGACCATGGGTTAAAATGACCAAAATGCCCCTTAACGATAAAATTTGAAGTTTTCTCCAAACTTCATTATGACCTATTCAATTTAAGCCCTCGAACCTCCTCTAATATGTTCAAAACATTATTAGGAGTACATAGGAATCAAGCATAGACCCTGGTTAAGCCTGATTGACCAGGTCAACCCCTTTTAATCAAAATAACCCTTAGGGGTTTGAATAGCCACTTTGATCCAAATGGTCTCATTTTAATATGAGATTACTTCCTCCAGACTTCAAATATCAAACCAAATTTGTTGGACCCAAACCCAGGCTATGGGTCAACCTGGTTGACAAAGTCAACCTAGGTTGACCAAATGGCCCCTTAAGGGTCTACTTGGTCAACTTGACCCAAATGACCATTCTAACCCTTGGGACCACCTCCACCAAACTCCAAATATCATTTCAAACTTGTTGAGCCCAAATATAGACCTTGGGTCAACCTGGATGACCAAGTCAACCAGGGTTGACCCATTAGCCCTTTAAGGGTCTAAATGTTCATTTTGACCATTTAGACCATTCTGACCCATGAAACTACCTCCACCAGACTCCAAACATCAATCCAAACTTATGGAGCTCATACCCAGGTCTTTGGTCAACCTAGTTGACCAAGTCAACCTAGGTTGACCCAATAGCCCCTTAAGGGTTTAATGGGTCAATCAAACCCATTTAACCAAATTAAACCATTTAAACTCTCAAATCTATTTCAAAGAATGTTCCTAACATGTTCAAACTTATTTGGAGTCAAATCACACTTGGTTTGACTTGGTCATACTCTAACCTAGGGTCAAAACTTTAGCCATATACAAGCCTTAATCAATTCAAGCTATCCAATATATATCAAACTTTAAATTAACTCCAATTCATAGCCTTAACATGTCTTAGTCCTCAGTCAATCAAGTACAAGTCAACCTACCAAGACTTGGTCAAACTACTTTAAAACCCCTTTTATACATTTAAACTCCAACCTTTAACTTCCAAACCCTCTCTAACTCACCCAACGACCACTCAAGCTCCCCCCATACCATCTCACAATATGGAAAGTTGACTAGTCAAAGAAACACCATATGTCTCCAAATGGGTTAAAGGTGGTAAAAATCATTTCTTAAGCTGCTCCACTCCGTTTCAAATCATCCAAGCCATCTAACTAGCCCATTGGGTCTCCCTACTTGCCAACTAAAAAACTTTGACTCTTTGACCAGTCAAAGAGTCAAACAAACCTTTAAATAAGCTCAAGTGGTCAAATTCCTCTAAACACTTAATCCTTCCTACCTCAAACCATTCTAGCTACCTAGGACTCTTCTAGAATACTTTAAGCATTTCTTAAATCTGATTTAAGCCTTGGATTAACCCAAATCCTCCCCACATGCTCACATGGGGACAAAAACCCCTTTCCACATCACGTTCCTCTTGTCCTTTGATCCCCTACCCCTCTAACCATTTGGGACGGATGGCAACTATCTAGGGATGCTGCCAAATCAATCCCAACTGTTCAAAAAGCTTAGGACATTTGAATAGGGAAAAAAGGCCAAGGGAGCTTATTCAATCATATTATATTCTCTCTTTATTCAAGCCTTCCGAGAGCCTAATTCCTCTTCATTTGAGCTCCTAACAATCCTTTCTCCACTCCTCCCAGTCGAAGTAAACAGGTCAAACCTTGTCGGTGGTAGCCCTCTGGTGACCTTAGCTAGAGACCTGTCCAAACCAAAGATCTCTTGAACTACTACATTTAAACTGCGACTTTTGAAGAAGGACTGAGCATAGACAGTCAACAAGATCAACAATATCTTGAACGGTCTAATTTGTCCACTAAATTGAGGTAAAACCTTAACCCTAGGCTAGAACACTTAGAGCTTTTAGCTTTCCAATAAGTGATTTTCAAACCATGAAATTAAATCTCCAAAATTTTTATTCATTCGTATAATCTGTGTTTAAAATTTCATGAAATTTCATTGAGTAAATGTTTTATTTTTTTTATTTTTATTTTTTGGGCAGGGGGGGAACTCGTAGAGGGGCCTACAGGTTAATTTAAAAAAGGATTACAAGGTCCTTAACAAGAACCTTTAGCTCACTAATGCTTGAAAGAACTACAAAAAAATTTAAAAGAAAACCTATGAGCCGATGGTTCCCTATACTGAGAATTACAAAATATCCTAATAACAATCTAAGGCGGCAAGAAGCCTACTCCCAAAAAAGGAAGATAAAAATAAGGACATTAAGCTCAATCTTCCTGCAAAAGATAATCGACAAGCCTAGAACATCTGAAATCCCGTGAGCCCTTTAGAGAAAAGGACTGCAAAACCAAAACATGCATAGGAAAATATGAAAATAGCAAGTAACATTATAATCAGTAAGTAAATGGAGCCAATAAGGAGAATAAAACCTATAGATGACAAAATTAAAATTGAGAATTATGAATATTGTTCTATTGGAAGCATTCTAGAATCCCAACGTGCAAATCTAGTAGTGAAGTAACTGATGGCACAAAGAAGAGCTGTAACTAGTAAAGATATGAAGCACAAACACTTTGACACAAAGGAAAATAAACATAATATGATCCATATTGTCCAAAAACCTTAAATATATCTACAGTTCAGCCAAAAAATGAAAACATCTGTGGCAGGTTATGACACATCCCAAAAGTGAGAAATGTAATGTAATTTCGAGGAACGCCATACCCTGGAAAAGATAACAGTCATCCAAAGCATTCCCTTTCCAACCATGCTTGTTATTAGAGTGAGCAAAAAGTGTGGTGAAATAAGGGTAAAAGCCATCATGAAAATAGGAGTAAATAAATAATAGTAATAGTGAGAAAAGACCCCACATGATTAATTAGAGCAATAGCACAAGACAGGGCCACCCTAAAGTAAATAGAAACCAACCAGCACATGTAAACAGGATCAATAATACAAGGGAAGCAGAGAAATAGATGGGGCCACCTGAGAGACAACCCCCAAAAATAACCACAACAAAATAGGAAAAACCACTAAGAACAGCCCCAAAGAAGGAAGCAAAGCAACCAACCAACACTGAAAGTGCGAATAGGTTGTTAGACCTATTAATTACATCCCTACGCTAACCAAGAGGGGGGGTGAATTGGTACTTTTAAAATTCTCTTGGAATTTTGGAAAATTCTTAATCACAATACAAAGCAAATCGTACTGTACGATCTTAATTTGTACTGTACGAATAGAGATAATCTTTGATGCTTTTCAACCACAGAAAAATAAAATGCACTGCAGTAAGAAAATGCAGTAAGTAAAAAATAGAATAGAGAACACTAGATTTTATAGTGGTTCGGTCAAACACGACCTACATCCACTCCCTAGAGACTCCTTCTCTAGGTATTGCACTAAATCAAAGTGACTCTCCTTTAGCCCCCACAGCAAGGCAGAGAAGCTTTTACAAAACTCTCTTCCACCAAATTCTGGTGCGGCAGAGAACCGTCATCCTTTTTCACCCTCCTGGTGAAGGCAGAGAATCCACTCATCCTTTCACACCCTCCAAGTGTTGGCAGAGAGCCAATCATCCTTTTTGCCCCTCCAAGTGACGGCAGAGAACCAGAAACCTCTCGAACAATTCTCTTGTAAGAGCCTCCAAGGAGATTAGAAAAATGCTTGAAGTACAAATAATGAGATCCTCACTATTGGATAACCTTGTGAATCCCCTCACAATTTTTTCTTCAAAGATCTCTCAACACTTTCTCTCAAACACTCTCCCTTTCACTCTCAAGAAAAATTTTCGCAGAAGGATCGTCCACAAATGAGTTTTTAGGACCCTTAAACACTAAGGACAAGAAAAACCGTCCAAAAATTGAATATTTCAAGTTTTGCGTGTTTCGATCATCCCGTACGATCATGTATCATACTGTATAAATAGTTCAAATAACTGAACGATTCATCCCGTACAATCCAGTACGAATCCAAACCGAGTTGTTCGTACCAACCAATCTTCTGTATGAAATTTATTTCGTACCATATAAATAGTTCAAAAAATTGAATGATTTGTCTCATATGATCCAGTACGAACCCAAACAAAGCCGTTCATACCAACCGTTTGTCCCGTACGAACCAGTATGAACCTTAAGAAAAATAATTCAGAGCCGTTCGTACAGACATTTCGTCCCGTACGAACCTTAAGACAAATAATTCAGAGTTGTTCGTACCGGCTGTTCATCCCGTACGAATAGCTTGTATGAAGTATTCAAAGCCATTCGTACCGTAAATCCTTATATACAAAGGTAATTTTGTATAGTATGAATTGGACTTAGAAAAATGTTCAAACAGATAGGCTCATTGCGGAGGACATGAAATACAGATCATCCCGTATGATCCAACATTATACTGTACGATCAATTTTTTAAAAAATTTTCACTCCCCCTTTGTGTGTGTGCACGGTTATCCAACTTACAATCACACTCTCTCAGACTAAAAAAAATAAAAAATACAAACTTCACTCATAATAAACATTAACAAATGAACTTGAAGTTGAAAAATATTTTAGTACACACAAAAAGAAACTCCAATATTTGTTAGTAGAAGAATAAAACAAAAAATAGGCTTTTGTAATCATCAAAAACAACTTGTATCAGAATTCACATGAACAAATGAATTCACAAAAATCATAACAAACACAACTAATAAGTCTCATAATGATCAGTCTCATAAGAAAATAGAACCATCCCTTGAAACTATAGTAATTAACCAGAATATTATTTGTCAATAACTAAAAATAGTCAGACATTAATCCAAAGCTAGAAGGATCCCACTTGAAGATAAACCAAAAGATCTCAACAGCAGCAAAAGCTAACTAGAAAACCAAAACACTGAAGAGATTAGGGGGAACAAGGCTCAAGAGTGTAGTATGAGTAATACAATCATGAAGTAACCCCAAATGCCACTCAAATCTAATCCCAGACCCACCCGAGCATAGCCAGCACAGGAATTCTATAAAGGAATAGACAAAGAAGAAATAGGAAATAAAAATCATGATGAACACGGAACTGAAACCCTGATCCCAGCACCCCAAAGCCAAACTAAGATGAAATAACAAGAAACTATACACACAAACCAACTCAGAGTTGTTACCATAAACAGCAGCCTACATAGGACCAAAAAAGATCAAAATAATAGATAGCTCCACCAAGGGAAAAGAGAGTAACACATAGGGGTTAAATCAGTGATGTAAACATTCCAATCATTACCAAGATCTAACAAGCCACTACTGTTAAAAACACCACCAAAAAGGAAAGATGATAACAGAACCCATACCAAAAAAATCCCAATACAATAAGTGGGTCATCTCAGTGCCAATCAACCAAATATCCAAGCTCTACATCAAAAGCATATGATAAAAATGTCCCTAGCACACAGTAAAATAATAGAGCCCTAAAGGATCTATGCAGCAAACATAGTAAATGAGAGTTCACGAGGGGTGTTAAACCCTAAAGAACAAGTCCCGTGGCTAACCAAGAGGGGAGTGAATTGGATATTTAAAAAACCTTCTTTTAACAAGCAGAAAAATCCCCTTCTTAAAGCTTTTTCAACATATCAAAATAAATAATCAATACAATGTAATATCAATCACAGATTTTCAACCAGGCAGTTATATCCAAAAATAAATATGAAAAATAAAGTGCAGAAAAAATAAAATCAGAAAGAACACACCAGATTTATAGTGGTTCAGTCCAACCTGACCTACGTCCACTTCTTGGAGGCACCCTCCAGGTATAGCACTAAAACCTTTTAGTGTCTCTCTATTTGCCCCCACGGTAAGGCTGAGAAGCCCTTACAAAATCTTTCCACCAACTTGGTGCGGCAGAGAACCAAAACTCCTTTCACAGGCATAGAACCTTGACTCTTTTTTCTCCCTCCAGGAGATGGTAGAGAGCCGCGAATCCCTTTCACCTTCCCTAGTGTGGCGGAGTAGTCGGGTCCTTTGACACTAAAGAGATCTTCTTCTTCCCAAAACTTCCCTCAAGATGAACCTTGAATCTGATGGTATTAAGGTGCAAGCTTGCTGGAGCAATCGAGTGAAATCCCCTCCACACTCCCTTGAAACCCCATCCAAGGATCTTCTCCCTCTCAAACTCCACCCTTTCCTCTCTCCCTTTCAAGTTCTCTCTTTAAGTTTTCTCCAGAAGAAAACAAATGTAATGACTACCAAAGACTCATACAATATCTTTTAAGAAAGCTTATATAAAGGGCTTTGAAAAACCCTAACAAATCAATTCTAGTGCCCAAATATTGTCCAAGATGATCCTTAGATCATCCTATACGATCAGTACAAAATGGCCTTTCCAGTCAAAATGCCCAGCATAGTCCTGTATGATATGTTCAATAATATGTATAAATCATCCGTTACGATCATTTGAGATGATTAGTTCAAGATCGGTGGCAATCAACATATCATCCCACAACACTCTTTGGACGTCCAGGACGATCGCTTATATAATCAAAGGAAATTTATGGATTTCATCTTGGATGATTAGAAACAATCAAATATGTCGGCAAATATCATCCAATATGTAATATTGATCATATGATGGATATCATCCTAGATGATTAGGAAAAAAAATTGAATCTTAAAACCTTACTTAAATTATCATTGGCTGCTATTTTTCATGATCATAAAGGATTGTCCAGTACGATTAGTTTAATGAAATGATTATCCTGGATGATCAAAATCATCTAGTAGGATTAGTTCAAAAATTGAACTTCTAGTTTAGATTAGATTTCACTCCCATGAGTGTGTGTGTGCGTGGTCACCAAGCTAGAAAACACCTTATCAGACTCGACTCAAGAAATTAAAAATTACATCAATGAATATTACAGACTCTTTATAGCATAACCTATTTTATCCAATCTTGAGCTCTATTTTTTTATAAAATGGTGCATGGTATTCCTGAAATATTAGTATACACACAAATAAGTATAAAATGAAAACACTAGGAGACATAAAGATAAGAGCCATAATATTTGTTATCATAAAAAGCATAAACTTAAGAGCTTGAGTCGCAACAATCTCTCCCTTTTTAATGATGGCAAATATTACTGGTTGAATTTGCAAACTAAAAGTATTTTCTCGTAATCTCCCCCTTACTAAGATAAAAAAATTTAAAAATAGGGGAAAACACAAATTTCATTTTCTTCTTTTTAATTTTTATTTTAAACAAAACAAATAAAATAAAAAAATACCTACATAAAAAGATAAACAAAACAAATACAATAGTACGTTCATAAAAATAATAGTATGTTTAAATATAACATAAATATGATAGTGCATTCTCCCCCTTTGATATTATTAAAAAGAAGAGGAGCATAGAAAAACCAATCTAAAAGATCAAAGATCCCTGATCTAGTGAAGGTTATGTTTTAGAAGAATCAGTTTGAAAAATCCAAAATTTCCTTGGAATGAGAAAGTTACCTCTTGATTTTATTCAAAAATATAGTAAGGCATATATTGACAACGCATAACCCAGAAAGGTTAGAGATTCAGAAATTGTTAATCTAAGCTAAAGTTCCTTAGAGGCTAAAGAACTTTTTAAAGCAAACATCTAAATTAAGGAACAAATTAGAGAAGTAAATAATAATCTTTTCAAACCTCCATGCATGAAATATATCTGATAGAAGATTAATGCAAAAAGGTGAATCAAAAGTGATGATTTTCAAACTCAAGTGTCAAAAATATCAATAGATATAAGGGTTTTCTTAAGATTTATGAAATACAAGAAAGGTATGTTAACTCATTATGGGCACATTTTGTACCGCTTTATTAATTTTTGGTGCACTTTGCGCATCTTTTAATTTTTAATACATTTTGTGTATCTTTCATTTTTGTGACATTGCGCATCTTTTAAGCTTTAGGCTCATTTTGTGCCACTTTTCTTTTTATACATATGCTCTTTTCTGACATTTTAAAGATGAAAACAAACCCAATCTAGTGACAAAAATGAATAGCCTGATTAAGAAAACAATAAAGTGGATTCAATAACTTGTAAAAGATCCCTATGAGATAGATAAAATGTAGGGAGATGAAAAAGTTCAATTTCAAAATCCAATTTTTAATTTGATAAAGATTTTCAATCAAAAGTGAAATAGCCTCATTAAAGAAATGAGATGGAGAGAAAAAAACCATGAGTTTCCTTCCTTTGACTAATTTTAGAGAAGTCAACCACTACTTACATAAAATTTCAAAAAAACAAGAGGTAAATTTTTCATTTTTAGAAAAAATTATCTTTGAAAAGTGATTTGATTTTCTAAAGCATACACGAAATAAAATGTGAAATGTGTGTGTTAATCAGAGAAATTACACAAAACATTTATGAAAAAATAAAATAACATATCAAAAACATAAATATATAATTTTTTTTCAAAATAAAAATACAAAGAAAAGCATAGAAAATAAACACATCCATAACGAATAAAAACATACATGCACACATTAATACCAAAAACAAACACACAAATAAAACTTTATTCATCATTATTTTGCTTTTGGTCTGATGATTCAGAATCTAGGTCTGCCCAAGAGATTTTTTTCTTTTTATCAGTTGCCCTTATTAGAATTTGCTTATATTTATCCTTTTTCTTCCCATAAAGAGTTTTTAAATTAGGCCACTCATTTTTATGTCTCAATTTTCTACATCCAAAATAAATAATGTTAGAGGAAATCTTAATAATCTTACCATTTTTACATTTGTTCCACTTTTGTTGATGCTTATGCTTATGCATTAGTAGACTTTCTAATTTGCTCATTCCCGATGCTAATTCTTTACTTTCATTATCTACTAAGCCACTTTTATCCATGTCTTCAGCATTTAGCACTATCATTTTACCTACATCCACAAGTATTTTACTCACAGTTTTCTCATAGGCAATGAGTGAGCCAATCAATTTATCAATAGAATATTCATTCAAATTTTTTATTCACAAATAGCAACAACTTTGGCGTCAAACTTATCAAGTAGACAGCATAGAATTTTATTGACATTTTCAAAGTTTGAAAATTCTTTACCTAAAGCATGTAATGATATCACAATTTGAGTAAACATAGTATACATATCTAAGATCATCTCATAAGGTTTCATAAAGAATAGTTCATAATCATGCATTAGAATATTTAATTTAGATTACAAAACTTCATTAGTACCTTCGTATGTAGTGCATAGTTTAACCCAAATTTCCTTGCCAATAGTATATGTTGAGATTCTCATGCAATTATCAGAAGTAAAGGCATAGAAAAAATAATTGAAATATTTAGCATTTAATTGAGCATTGATTTGTTCTACTCTACTTCATTCATTAAAATGAATATCAAATTTCACTCCATCTATAATATGTGACTGTACAGAATAACCAATTTAAATCATATGCCACATTCAATAATCAATTGATTGCAAGAAAGTAGTCATATGAATTTTCCAAAAATCAAAAGAAATATTTTTAAATAAAGGTGGTCGGGTGCTTGAATATCCATCCGTAACATTAAGATTTTCAAAAGAAGCCATTGATCAAAATTCAAAAGTTTTCAAAAAATTAATTTATAAATCCCACTCTGCTGCGACTCGGGCTAACAAGTTTTTGTTTTGATGATAACAAATATTATGACTCACATCTCTAGTATTTGCAATATATATTTGTTTGTG
This sequence comes from Dendrobium chrysotoxum, assembly GCA_019925795.1. Lineage (NCBI taxonomy): Eukaryota > Viridiplantae > Streptophyta > Magnoliopsida > Asparagales > Orchidaceae > Dendrobium > Dendrobium chrysotoxum. Next base: position 45,593,949 of record CM034315.1, read on the forward strand.
TATATACTAACATTTTAGGAACAGCATGCACCTTCCAACAAAGATTGAAGGCTCAAGAATGGGTAGAATAGGCTATGATGTAATGATATTTATAATTTTCATTGATGTACTTTTTACTTTCTTGAGTCAAGTCCTGTAAGGGTGTATGCTTGCTTGTGACCATGTACACACACACTCAGAGGGAGTGAGATCTAGTCAAAACCAGAAGTTCAACTTTTGAACAAATCATACTAGACAATTTAGATCATCCAGGATGATCTGTTCATTGAACTAATCATCCTGAATGATACTTATATCGTCCTGGATGATCCATTACGATCTCAAAACCCTAGCCGCCATAATAATTTAGGCAAGGATTTAAGATTCAAATTTTTTTCTAATCATCCTAGATGATCTAGATCATCCTGGGTGATAAATAAAAATCTTTCCTAAATTAATCCTATGATTATTTAATCAATCTGCATAATTTGATATTCTGATCATCCTGGATGATATGTATATCATACTGGACGATTTGCTCAAAATTTGTACTAATCATCCTGGACAATCCTGAGATCATCTAGGACTATCAGATCAAATTCTGCACATCATCCTGGGTGATCATGAGATCATTCTCGATGATCTTTGGCGGCAGAATTGAGTTTTTAGGGTTTTCTGAAGCCATCTTTTTAAGCACATCGCCCTAGACAATCTTTGCCGCCATAACTGATTTGGAAGGGTTTTTAAAGCCCTTTTTTTAAGGCTTGTCAAAGACTTTGAAAGCATCTTTGGCAGACATTGATGCTTCATTTCTTTTGGGGAAAACTTTAAGAGAGAGCTTGAAAGGGAGAGTGGAAATGGTAAAGTTTGAGAGGGAGAAGAGCCTTGGAAGGGGGATTTTTGAGGGAGTGTGAGGGGGTTCACACGGTTTCTCCGGCATGCTTGCACCTAAGTACCATCAGATTCAAGGGTCATCTCGAGGGAAGTTTTGAGAAGAAAAAGATCTCTTAGGTGTCAAAGGACCCGGCTACTCCGCTGCACCAGGGAAAGTGGAAGTGATTTTGTAAGGGCTTCTCTGCCTAGCTGTGGGGGCTAAAGGAGAGTCGCTAAAGGTTTAGTGTAATACTCGGAGGGTGCCTCTGGGGAGTGGACGTAGGTCAGGTTGGACTAAATCACTATAAATCTAGTGTGTTCTTTCTGATTATTTTCCACATTTATTTTACTGCGATTAACTGCTTGGGTGAAATCTGTGATTGATCTTTTTATTATTAATTTAATTCATTTCCGCTCAAAGATATAAAAAGATATTTCTTTTTGTTAAAGAAGTATTTTAAATATCTAATTCACCCCCCTCTTGATTAGCCTCAGGACTAGTTCACAAGGGTTTAACATCCCTAACAAACTTTTAAGTGGTATCAGAGCGGGATTCATAAAATTAAGTTTTGGAAAACTTTTGAATTTTGATCCATGGCTAATTTTGGAAATCATAATATTGTGGAAGGATATTCAATCACCTAACCACCTTTATTTGAAAAATTACTTTTGATTTTTGGAAAATTCGCATGTCTACTTTATTGCAATAAATTGATTATTGCATGTGGCATATGATTCAAATTGGTAATTATATACCATCACATATTGTAGATGGAATCAAAATTGATATTCCTTTTTCTGAATGGAGTAGAGTAGATCAGATCAATGCTTAATTGAATGCTAAATGTTTGAATTATTTTTTTTGTACTTTAAATTCTAATGATTACATGTTAATATCTACATGTACAACTGGCAAAGAAATTTGGGATAAATTATGCACAACGTATGAAGGTACTTGTGAAATTAAGAAATCGAGATTAAATATTTTAATGCATGATTATGAATTTTTTAGCATGAAATCTTATGAGATGATATTGGACATGTATACTAGGTTTACTCAAATTGTGATATCATTACATGCATTAGGAAAAAAACTTTCAAACTTTGAAAAAGTCAATAAAATCCTACATTCTCTACTTGATAAATTTAATGCCAAAGTCATTTTAATTTCTAAATCCAAAAATTTAAATGAATATTCAATTGATATTCTGATCGGCTCACTCATTGCCTACGAGCAAAGTTTTGGTCAACAACTTTTGGATGCAGGTGAAACTATAGTGCTGAAAACTGAAGACACTAGAAAAAGCAACTCAGAAGATGATGAAAGTAAGGAGTTAGCATCAATAATAAACAAATTGAAAAGATTATTAAAGCATAAGCATCAACATCAAAAGTGGAACAAAGGTAAAAATGGTAAGAATGTTAAGTTCTCCTCTGACATTGTTTGCTTTGGATGTAGGAAACCTGAACATATGAAAAATCAATGCCCGAACTTAAAAATACTTCCTGAAAAGGAAAAGGGTAAAGCTAAGCAAATTGTAATAAGGGCGAATAATGTAAAACAAAAAATCTCTTGGGAAGACCTAGCTTCTGAATCATCAGACCAAGAGCGAGATGATGTGAATTAATATTTTGCTTATGTGTTTGTGTTTATATTTTTACTTTTTTGTTATTTTTTATTCGATATATTTTTGTTTTTATTTTAGGTGTTATTTTTTTATGTTTTATTTTCCTTTTTTTCTTTTAAAATTTTAAAATTAGTTTTTATATTGTTTGTGTAGTTTCTTCGATCAACACACACATATCTCCTTTTGTTTCATTTACATTTTAGAAAATCAAAATTATTTTTCAAAGATCATATTTTTTAAAAATGGAAAATTAACCTTCTATTTTTTTAAAAATCCTATGTAAGTTGTGGTTGATTTCTCTAAAATTAGACAAAGGAAGGAAACTCATGATTTTGTCTCTCTATCTCATTTCTTTATATAAGGCTATTTTACTTTTGATTCAAAATCTATTTCATATTATAAATTGGTTTTTCAAATTGAATCTTTTTCATCTCCCTATATTTTGTCTATCTCATAGGGATCTTTTGCAAGTTAATGAACCTACTTCAAAGATTATCTTAATTAGGTTATTCGTCTTTATCATAAGAATAGGGTTTGCTGATTTTAAAGATTTAGAAAGGAGGTAAATTACAAAAATTAAAAGAGGCACAAAATGAGCCCAAAGCTAAAAACATATGCAAAGTCGCCAAATTGAAAAGATACACATAGTGTATCAAAAATCAAAAGATGCACAAAGAGTGCCAAAATAAAAAGAGGCATAAAATGAGCCCACAAAAAGTTAGCTTCCCTTCTTATAAATCTCTAAAGTTTAGAAAACCCATGTATTTTTGATAAATTCGTTACTTGAGTTTGAAAATTATGATTTATGATTCATTACATTACATTAATCTTCTATTACATATATTTTATGAAAGGAGTTTTGAAAAGATTTTTTATTTCATTATCTAATTTGTTCCTTGATTTAGATATTGGCTTAAAATATTTTTTTGCATTTTTTAAACCTGAGCTTGGGTTAACAATTTTTTAATTTCTAATCTTTCTGGGTTATGAGTAGTCAATACATGCCTTACTAAGCATTTGAATAAAATCAAGATGTAACTTTCTCATTATAAGAAAATTCTTGATATTTCAAAATAATTTTTCAAAAAAAATTTTCACCAAATCAGGGACCATTTTTTATTTTTTAGTCTATTTTTTCTGTGTTATTTTTTGTTGCTGCTCTTCTTTTTAATAATGTCAAAGGGAGAGAATGTATTATTGTATTTATGAAGTTTATTTGTATTGTATTTGCACTATTATATTAGTGAAGTTTATTTATCTTATATTTGTGTAGTTTTTTTTATTTTAAAAATAAAATAAAATAAAAAGAAAATTATGTTTCTCCCTATTTTTAAAAGTCTTTTCTTAGTGAGGGGGAGATTATGAGAAAATACTTTTTATTTGTAAATTCAACCAGTAATATTTGCCATTATCAAAAAAGGGGAGATTGTTGTGACTTAGGCTTATAAATTTTTGTTTTGATGATAACAAACATTATGACTCATATCTCTAGTATTTGCAATGTATATTTATTTGTGTATATACTAACATTTCAGGAACAGCATGTGCCTTCTAACAAAGGTTCAAGGCTCAAGAATGGGTAGAATAGGCTATAATGTGATGATATTTGTAATTTTCATTGATGTACTTTTTGATTTCTTGAGTCAAGTCCTGTAAGTGTGTATTCTTGCTTGTGACCATGTACACACACACTCAGGGGGAGTGAGATCTAGTCAAAACCAGAAGTTCAACTTTTGAACAAATCATACTGGATGATTTAGATCATGCAGGATGATCTATTCATTAAACTAATCATCCTGGATGATACTTATATCTTCCTGGATGATCCATTACGATCTCAAGACCCTAGCCACCATGATAATTTAGGCAAAGATTTAAGATTCAAATTTTATTCTAATCATCCTGGTTGATCTAGATCATCCTAAATGATAAATTAAAATCTTCCCTAAATTAATCCTGTGATTATTTAATAAAATATGTATAATTTGATATTCTGATCATCCTGGATGATCTGTATATCATACTGGATGATTTGCTCAAAATTTGTACTAATCATCCTAGACTATCCTGAGATCGTCTAGGACTATCAGGTCAAATTCTACACATCATCCTAGAGGATCCTGCGATCATTGTGGACGATCTTCGGCAACAGAATTGAGTTTTTAGGGTTTTCTAAAGCCATCATTTTGGGCACATCATCCTGGACGATCCTAAGATCTTCCTAGATGATATTTGCTGCCAGAACTGATTTGAGAGGGTTTTTAAAGCCCTTTATTTAAGGCTTGTCAAATACTTTGAAAGAATCATTGGCAGCCATTAAGCCTTTATTTATTTTGAAGAAAACTTGAAAAGAGAGCTTGAAAGGGAGAGTGGAAAGGGTGGAGTTTGAGAGGGAGAAGAGCCTTGGAAGGGGGATTTTTGAGGGAGTGTGAGCGGGTTCACACGGTTGCTCTAGCAAGGTTGCACCTAAGTACCATCGGATTCAAGGGCTGTCTCGAGTGAAGTTTTGCGAAGAAGAAGATCTCTTTGGTGTCAAAGGACCTAGCTACTCCGCCACACCGGGGAACGTGGAAGTGATTTTGTAAGGGCTACTCCGCCTAGTTGTGGGGGCTAAAGGTGAGTCGCTAAAGGTTTAGTGCAATACTAGAGGGTGCCTCTGAGGAGGGGACGTAGGTCAGGTTGGACCAAACTACTATAAATCTGGTGTATTCTTCCTAATTATTTTCCACATTTATTTTACTACGATTAACTGCTTGGGTTAAATATATGATTAATCATTTTATTATTGATTTAATTCATTTCCACTCCAAGATATAAAAAGTTATTTCTTTTTGTTAAAGAAGTTTTTTAAATATATCCAAGGGTTTAACATCCCTAACAAACTTTCATACTCTAATACCACTTGAGAGTTTACGAGGGGTATTAAACCCTAAAGAACTAGTCCTGAGGCCAACCAAGAGAGGGTGAATTGGATATTTAAAAAACCTTCTTTTAACAAGCAAAAAAATCACCTTCTTAAAGCATTTTCAATATATGAAAATAGATAATCAATACAATGTAATATCAATCACAGATTTTCAACCAGGCAATTATATCCAAAAATAAATGTGGAAAAAAGTGCAGAAAAAATAAAATCAAAAAGAACACACCAGATTTATAGTTGTTTGGTCTAACTTGACCTATGTCCACTCCCTTGAGGCACCCTCCCGATATTGCACTAAAACATTTTAGTGTATCTCCTTTTGCCCCCACAGCAAGGCGCAGAAGCCCTTACAAGATCTTTCCACCAACCCGGTGCGGTAGAGAACCAAAACTCCTTTCACAGGCAGAGAAACTTGACTCCTTTTTCTCCCTCTAGGATATGGAAAAGAACCATGAATCCCTTTTATCTTCCCTGGTGCGGCGGAGTAGCTGGGTCCTTTGACACAAAAGAGATCTTCTTCTTCGCAAAACTTCCCTCAAGATGAACCTTGAATCTGATGGCACTAAGGTGCAAGCTTGCCAAAGCAACCGTGTGAAATCCCCTCCACACTCCCTTGAAACCCCCTACAAAGATCTTCTCCCTCTCAAACTCCACCCTTTCCTCTCTCTCTTTCAAGTTCTCTCTTCAAGTTTTCTCTAGAAAGATGAAGACACAATGGCTGCCAAAGACTTATATAATGTTTTTGGAGAAAGCCTAAATAGAGGGCTTTAAAAAACCCTAACAAATCAATTCTGGCACTAAACATCGTCTAGGATGATCCTTAGATTATTATATAAAATCAGTATAAAATAGCCTTTCCAGTCAGAATGCCCGGTATAGTCCTGTATAATCAGTTAAATAATATGTATAAATTATCCGGTATGATCCTGTGATCATCTGAGACGATTAGTTCAAGATGGGTGGCAATCGATATATCATCCCACAACAATCTCGGGACATCCAGGACAATCGCCTGTACGATCAGAGGAAATTTATGGTTTTCATATTGGACAATTAGAAACTATCAAATACATCGGCAAACATCATCTAGTATGATATACAGATCATCCAAGATGATCTGATTGAACAATTTAACAATAATTAGTCTCCTAATCATAAGATCAATTTAGACATCATTTGCATTGATTGTCCAGCATGATGGATATCGTCCTAGAAAATTAGAACAAAATTTGAATCTTAAAATATTGCCTAAATTATCATTGGCGACTATTTTTTTATGATCATAAAGGATCATCCTGGATGATCAAAATCATCCAGTATGATTAGTTCAATGAGCTGATCATCCTAGATGATCTAAATCATCCAGTATGATTAGTTCAAAAACTAAACTTCTTGTTTTAATTAGATCTCAATCCCTTAAGTGTGTGTGTGCATTGTTACCAAGCTAGAAAGCACCTTTATAGGACTCGACTCAAAAAATCAAAAATTACATCAATGAATATTACAGACTATTTACAGCATAACCTATTCTACCTAATCTTGAGCTCTGATTCTTCATTGGATGGTGCATGGTGTTCTTGAAATGTTAGTATACACACAAACAAGTATAGAATGAAATCACTATGAGATATAAAGATACAAGCCATAATTTTTATTATCATCAAAAGCACAAACTCGTGAGCTCGAGTCGCAACAATAAAAGCCATTAATGACCAAGGAAATTAAAATAGGCCAAAGCCAAATAACAAGCATAAGAAAATTTAAAAGAAAAGCAAAAAGCAAAAAGACTATGACAAACAAACATAAGGGAGACCAGAATAATCCAATCTAACCAAACCTTTAATCTCCCTCGGAAAAGAATGTTCCATAAATTCAATGAAGCCATCTAAATTACACCCCATTTAAGCAAGGAAATCAGTAACGACATTTCCTTCATGCAAAATATGAGATATAGAGAAAGTAATAAAAGAGAGCCAGTGTTTAATATCTCTTAACATGTAAAAATTAATAGGATTAGAAATAAAATTCCCATTAATATAATGAATCAAAAGCATAGCATCCACATTAATCCAAACATTAGTGATTCCTTAAGAAATGCATAATTAAAGGCCATAAAGAAGATCCTCAATTTCAACTTTAATAGCTATATTAGCCGAGCAAGGACCAACAAAATTAGCAATAATAAACCCATTGGAGTCTCTAATAATACCACCACAACCAGCATGTAAATTATTCATAGAACCATCAGTATTTAGCTTAAAGAAACCCTCCAAATGCTTCTTCCAAATAACAATTCTATCTTTCACAACAAAAGAAGAGGATCGAAAAACTACACCAAACTCATTAGCAACATGATAACAGCCTTTAAAAGAGCCAACCTTTAATAAATTAGCCAAAAAAGATGAAAAATTTTCTCCTTAACTTTAGAAATAATACTAATAACATTCATCTTAACGTTCTCATGTTTAGACTCATTTCTACTTCTCCATAAAATTAGCAAATAATAATAGGTATGATGTTCCTAATATGACCTTTAGTAGGAACAAACCAATCTTTAAACATACTGTCAAAATAAAGCCACACTTTAATAGCAATTGGGTCATAAATAAAAACATGGTTCATAATCTCAATATGATAACAACATTGGCATTTGGAGACTACATAAAAGCCTTTTCTAGTTAAAATAGAATCTAGAGGCAAAAAATTATGCAAAATTCTCCATAACAGAAATGAATAAGATATAGGAATACTAGCATGTCAAACAGCCAAATAAAAAGTGTTTTTAGGGTAAGCTTGCCTAAACAAATTTCAGACCTACTTAAGTAGAAAACTTACCATCATTAGAAAGATTAAATTAACAAAATATAGTCATCCATATCTAAATGAATAAGAATCTTGAGAATAATACTGATAAAAAAATCTGGCACATAATCATTAAGCAAATCAATATCCCAATTGGTTTTAATAATAAAATCCTTGAGTTTGCGGGCAGAAGTAGAATGAGTGTTAAGAAGGCTATCAATAGAAAAATACCCAACCATTTATCTTGCCAAAAAATTGTTGCCAGCTCCTACACCCCATCGGATAACCTCTTCAGCCTCCCATTTTATAGAACATACTCTTTTCCAAATAACAGAATCACCTTGTTTAAAAAATAATTGAGGGGATATTTACCAACACAGTACATAGCGACCATAAATTTGTCCCATAAGCTAGTATTATCTCTAAAAGCATACCAAAATTTATAAGAAAAAGCTTTAGATAGCTCATCCATTGTTTTAAACCCTAGTCTACCTTCATCAATATTCCCAAAAATGTTAATCCAATAACCCCGCCAAATAACATTTTTTACCTTCTTTAGCTCCCTAGAGAAATTTATTAAACAAAATCTCCAATCTATTACACACTTTAAGAGTAGGACATAAAGTATGGAGCAGATAAATAGGAATATAACATAGCACATGTTTAATAAGAATACCACCAAAGGAAAGAAAATTAAAAGCCCAACAAGATAGTTTCTTATGGATCTTAGAGAAAATGTCATCAAATAAGTGAGAACGTTTTCTACCTTTGTAGAGAGGAGTACCCAAGTATTTCAATGGTAAATTCTTTTTAATGAACCCAAACTTATTTTCAATACTAGTAACTCTTTTGGAGGAAATAGAATTAGTAGGAATAAAATAACTCTTGGAGGGGTTAAATGTAAACCCACTAGCTTGCTAAAACTTATTGAGAAATGTAAATAGAATGTAAAGCATTTTAATAGAACCAATAGAAAAAATAATGAAATCATCAGAAAACTCAAATTAGAAATAGGAAGACCACCAATAGTTCTAAATTGTAGATTAGGATGAATTCTAAAAAGATTATTCATACCTCTGGATAAGAATTTTATAGTAATAATGAAAAGGGCAGGAGATAGAGGATCTCCCTGTCTCAAGCCATGTAAAGATTTGAAATAACCATGAGTCTTACCATTGATAATAATCAAAAAGAAACAATGCTCAATGCTATTTTTAATCAGATTAATGAATTGCATATTGAAACCAAATTGCTTTAAAATAGTATAGAGAAAGTTCCAATTAAGATTGTCATAAGCTTTAGTAATATCCACTTTGAAAATAATATTGCCACCAGTAATCTTAGCATGCAAATCATAACTAATTCTTGGGCAAGCAAAACATTATCAAATTTAGATCTACCTTTAAAAAAAATTGTTTGCTCTAAAGATATGATATTAGGTAAAATCAGGGTTATTCTACCCATAATGATTTTCGCAATAAGTTTATTGAAAAAGGTATATAAACTGATGGGCTGATAATCATTCCAAAAATAAATTGCATTAGACTTTGAAATTAAAGCAATGGAAGTAGAAGTAAAGAATTTAGGGATCAAATTTCCCAAAAAGAAATCAATAACAGCGTAAAGAAGGTCTTCTTTAATAATAGCCCACAAGTTCTGATAGAACTTGGTGGTGAAACCATCTATAACAGTGACGGAATCAGAATTCATACCTTTCATGGTTTACCAAACTTCCTCTTCAGAAGGGACCTTAGACAATAAGAAGTTTTTTTTTTTTTTGAAGAATGCAAAATTGCATTAAGAGAAGAAAAGAAAAAAACAAAGTCCCTAGAAACAAACTAATGAGAGCTAACTACCTTATCACACTCTTCCTTCACAAGTCGAATGAAAAAGGAAGGTAGTTTATTCTCACAAAACAAGTCCCAACAAAAATCATAAGAAAAAGCTAAGTTAGCATAATAGTGAGCTAACTTATTACAACCACGATTAACATGATGAAAAATTACATTATTCCAGTCACCAAATAAGAACCCGTCTTCATCTTCCATGCTTCCATCCAATTTCTTCTCTTTGCTATACACTTTGTGAAGAAAATGGATCACATTTTTACTATCACCTTCTATAATAATACCACTTGCATCTATCAATCTTCCCTTCAGCACCTTCTTCAAAGAAGTACAAGCCAACAGCTCCAATTATGTAATGTCCCAATGAACTCCATAGCAACTGAAAGCAAACACAAATCTACCTTTGTTATCCCGAACAATGCCCCCAATTCCTGCTTCATAGTTCTCCTTGAGGGCAGCATCAACATTTATCTTATACCACTCGGGAGGTGGGGGATGCCAAGAATTCAAAAATAGTCCAAAGGACTGATTACCATCCCAGTGATCCGAGAGTATAAGGTCCTTCCTCTGCATATTTATAAAACTATGAACACTGGCTGATGTCAGTGTACCCGAAGCCTCAATCTTCCCATGCTTGATTTTATTCCTGTTATTCCAAGAAAACCATAACAAGGAGCAATAGATTCTAACCACCAATGGATTAGATCCAACCAATGCTTCCAACCGACACAAACAATCCTGAAAGGAAATGAATTTAGGAATCATGAATCCCCAACTACGCAAAACATCAATGACATTAACCAGCTTGCAGCAAGAAGTGGAAATATGGTCAATATCCTCAACCTCTCCACACCCTCTAGGATACACATTGATGGTCGCTAACTTCCTTCCCATTAGAAAGTCTATTGTAGGAATAGCTGCCTTGCATAACCTCCACATAAACAACTCAACCCGAGCACTTAAATTTAATTTCTTAATTCAAGATCTAGCATAAACCTGCAGCTCACCTTTGAATCCTTCCTCCTTAATCAAAGCTGAAATGGATCCTCCAGAAAACTCTTTCTTTAACTCTAAGAAGTCTTCATCATGATTCCTACAGATCTCAATATTACAAATTAAGGTAATTAAATCATCTCCAAAGAATGATCTTAACCTGTCAAGATTCCAGCTTCCCTCATAAATGAAGAAGTTAAGATTTGTTTCATCATCTTCAAAGTTGGCAACAAACATGGGCCACATAAGCAAGCATTTATCCAAGATCCAAACATCTTTTAAGACATTAATTTTGTTACCCAAAATTATCCTCCATCTAACTGCACTTTGGAGAGCATTCCGCCCAGAAACAATGATCTTCCAAGAAGGAGAACCACCCTTCATGCTTCCTTTTCTCCACCAATCTTCCCCATATTTGGCCAATAAGTTCCTATTAAGCAAAGACGAAGGATTTTCCAAAAGATTCCACGGAAATTTAGCCCTTAAGGAACCCAAACTAGACAAAGCTGAGTGAACACCCCATCCTCCCAAATCTTTCAATTTACACAACACTTCCCAAGCCACATAGTGCAGCCCATGACTACCATCAACCTTATTTCATATATAATTCCTGCAAAGTTTCTCAAATTCCCTTAAAATGCTTAAGGGAATGAGAGAGTGTGTCATAAGGAAAATAGGAAGAGTGATAAACACAGATTTCACCTACACTAGCCTCCCAGCCAAGGAAATAAATCTATTGTTCCAAGCATTCAGCTTGTTCATGGCCCTATCCTTAAGAACCTGGAAATCAGCCTTTTTCAACCTTCTCAATGCCACCTTTGTTCCCAAATACTCCAATTCTTCAACCAACTTGATCCCCAAGAACTGTGCTATTTTCTTCTTCCTCCTTCTATCAACCACTTTACCATAAATCATAACAGATTTATTATGATTTTTTCTTTGACCGGTCCAGTTGCAATAATCACAAATAATAGCCCTCAATTTCTTTATGCTTCTCAATCTAGCATCACAGAATAAAAGCACATCATCTACGTAGAGCAAATGAGAGATCTTATGTTCCTTAAGAGCAATGTTAATCCCCAATTCCATGCCCCTATCAAAAAAAATGTTAGAAAGTAATTGAGAACAAATGATAAATAGAAAAGGTGAGAGTGGACATCCTTGATGGAAACCACTCTCTCCCTTAATCCATTTGGTACAACCACCATTGATAATGATAGAGAATCTCGACTCAACAATACATTCCATCACCAACTTTAAATATCTATCAGGGAAACCCATAAGAACCATCATCTTGTTAAGAGTAGCCCAACACATGCTATCGTAAGCTTGCTCCATGTCCAACTCGATAACCAACAATCCATTGTTAGCTTTAGAGAACCTCATCTTGTTGAATACCTCCTGAGCAAGTAATAAATGGTCTGATATAGATCAACCTCTAAGAAAATCCACCTGCTCCTCAGATACAGTTTTTGGAATAACCAACAACAATCTGTTAAGCAAAATCTTCACCATAATCTTATATATAAAATTACAAAGGCTAATGGGACAAAAGCCAGAAGGAGTAACCGGATTGTGAGTCATGGGAATCAGTACTACCAAAGTGTCTTTCCAAACTATACACATCTTTCCTAAAGAAAAAAACCTCTTAATAGCTCTACACACATCCCCTCCAACAATATTCCAATAAACTTTGAAAAAGGAATGAGTTATTCCATCACAACCCGGTGCCTTGTTATTACCCAGCAACCTTACCACATCCAGTAACTCAGAAACCGAAAGCTCAGCATCCAGTCCTTCTTTGTCTTCCAATGATAAAACTTTCCAGGGAGGCGGCCAATTCTCTAATAAGCAACCCCTATCTTCCCACTTTTTCTGAAAAAAACTATAGAACACGCTTTCCACCTCCTTTGGATCCTCGGTTAAACATCTGTTTGTGTTCTTAATTTGATGAATCCAATTCCCATTCTTCCTAACATTTGCCAAAGCATGAAAAAATTTTGTGTTAGAGTCCCCCTCCTCAACCCATTTTACTTTAGCTCTCTGCTTCCACCATGTATTCAAGAGACCAAGAATAGAATTAAGTTCCATGACTTTAGATCTGAGCAAGTGAATTTTTCTATCGCTCAAGACTCCATCACTAGCTTCCTCCTCTTGAAGCTGGTAAATCTCTGCTTTGAGCCTATCTTTATCAATAGAGAAGTCCCTCAACTTATTCTTGCTCCAAAAGAACAAATCTTTTAAAGCTCTTTTGCACTTTATATTCAAAATTTGCATTTCATCCCCACTAAACTCCTTCTTCCAAACCTTAGCAATAATATGCGCTGAAACTTTGTAAGATAGCTATACATCTTCAAGCCTCATAAACCCCTTCTTCCTAGCAGAATTATCAAAAATCTTTAGAACAATAGGACAATGATCGGAAGCTATCCTGGCAATATGTCTCACCACCGCCACCTGAATACAATCAATGGCTAAAGAGTTAAGTAAGCACCTATCCAATCTCTCCAATATTCGCCCCCCACCAACCTTATTGTTACACCAAGTGAACCTTAGTCCAACAACACCAACTTCATGGAAATCATTCTCATTCATAAAATTAACCATCTCCTTCGGCTCTTTTGCTAACTTCCTTCCCCCTCTTTTTTCATTTTGAGACAAAATACAGTTGAAATCCCCTCCCACAATCGAAGGGACTTTCCTAAGATCAACCTCCTTAATACAATCCCATAACCTCCTCCTCTTCACCACATCCTTACTCCCATAAACCGTAGATATCATCCATACACCCTTATTAAAGACATTCAGGTCCCCTATAACACGTTGATCTAACGTCTCAATGACATTAAACGAAGCCAAATCAGATCTCCATAATATCATAATACCTCCAGAAAACCCTTCTGATGGAAGAATAAAAAAATCCCAATCCGGTCCCATAATCTTCTCAAAAGAGACTTTATCAAAAGCATTGATTTTAGTCTCCACCAACCCCACAAACAAAACATTAAAATCTTTAATGAACTCCCTAAGGTATAGAGAGGCCTCATTCTTCTTCACCCATCTACAATTCCAAAAAGCAATGGAATTCATTTAAAGACCTTAGGGGAAGGGCCCCCATCCCTTTTTTTGGTAGTACTGCCTTCTACAAATCTTCCACAAGACATATTTTTAATAGGTCCTAAGGACCTCAGTTCTTTGGCAAGTTTAATCTTAGCAACCTCACCAACACAATCATTTTCCTTTCCCACAAAAGCCGCACCTTTGTTACCACTATTGTTATTACAAACCCTTCCCATATCTTGAACAGCACCATTCACCATAGAATCTTTCTCCTTATTACATCCATCATGCAAATTCCCCTCCATCCCTTCATCCTCCATCATATCATCAATTACCTTACTCAAGACTTCAAATTTATTAACATAAGATTTCAAAGAAGCAGACAATAAGAAGTTATACTCCTTAGTAATAACTGATGGAATAATAGAGGAATCAATTTTTAAATCAAGATAGAAAGCTTTATTGAAGACATTCTCAAGATATGCAATACTAGAAGCAATACCCAAATCAGGATTGTCAATAACAACACCATCAAGAGTAGTGATCTTATGAATATGCCTAATCACTTTATTATGGTTAGCAATATTATGAAAAAAGGAAGTAGTACGATCACCCTCCATAATAATTTTAGAAGATTCTTTCTGTCCCCAATAAGCCACTTTTTTTCCTGAAGTTTGAATAAAGTATCCTTAGCTTCATTAAAAATAGACAAATTCTCCAAAGAGCAGTCCTACCTGTAAGTCATATCAGCATTATCCACATCCTTTTCAACAAGTAAAATACTAGAGAAAATATTCTTAAATATGCATTTATTCCACCAAGAAAGCATTTGTTTAAGTCTCTTAACTTTAAATCATAACCTAGTCATGTCAGACACATTATCAAATGGAAATAGGGGAGCATGCCAATTACTTTCCACCACATTTAAAAAGTTATCATCAAGGATAAACATGTTTTGAAATCTAAAAGGTTGAAATATGTTTCGACTGTTCATAGAAAGACCTAATAATAAAGGCGAATGGTTGGATAAAGTTCTAGTTAAATGTTCAATATGAGTCATTTGATAAGCAAAAATCCAATAGTCATTAAAAAGAATACGATCTAATCTTTGTCACATAGTACCCTTATTCCAAGTAAAACCATGACCAGAAAAACTAATATCATGAATATTACAATTCAAGATCATATCATTAAAGTCTTCCATAGCTTGATGGTTAGGAGCATTACCTCCTAATCTTTCAAATGCATTAGTAACACAACAAAAATCCCCACCAACTAACCAAGGGGACTTAATAGAAGAAGAGAAATCAATGAGTTGGTTCCAAAGAGTTTTCCTGCCTAATCTAGAGCAAGAAGCATAAATAAATGAAGCATAATAAGAGAATAGATTAAAAGTTATGTTAGAATGAATCATTTGAGGAAAATCCATAACAATAGCTAAACAAATAAAATGCTTCCAGAAAACCCAAATTTTAATGGAGCAGTTGCCAAAAGCCACATCAAAACCCAACATCTTATGAACAGATTCCAACTTACCAACAGAAATTAAAGGCAAAATTAATATAAGAAGGTGAATATCTTGAATCATGCATAAATTCTTAACTCTATCCTTAGATAGAGAGCCCCCAACACCCCTAATATTCTACACAAGCGCTTTAACTATTAATAGAAGGGTTAAAAGCTCTAGTGACCCTTGAGGTGCTGCTAGACATTTTCTTATTGCTCTTACCCTTCTTTTTGGAAGTAGTGGTATAACCTTCCACAATATTTTCAGCTTTACCATTCGGAGATGACATAGACTTAACACTAATACCCTTTAGATCACCCTTAGGAGAGAATTTATCCTAAGATTCAATTTTCCCTTCCTCCATACCATCAACCTTATCCCCACGAGCCAACTGACTATATTTATTAGACCCATTTTCACACTTCTCTCCATTGACTTGATTTAAAGTACAAACATTCTAATCATTTTCAATACAATGTGAAAGGTCATCCTCTTCTAAATTAATATCTTCATTTTCTTGATTAGCTAAAGAGCTAGTGGTAATCTGATTTTGTTCATCATCAATTCTCACCCCTAAAACAATGTCACACTGTTCTATTGAAGCATTCCCTTCAGCTAAATCAATTCTAACTTGCACATATTGGTCATCATTATTTCCCTTATCCAACATTTCTTCACTCCCAGTGGGATTCCCTAAAGAGTTATTTTCTATGTCATCCCCATAAACATTTGGTTCATCCAAAATCATATTTTGAGTCTTCTCAATATTAAAAATATAATCACCAGACACAGAAGGTTCATCATGAATTGATACAACCATAGGTTTGGAGGTAATATTATTCTTTCTAAGTTGAGGATGTGTAATAAAACAATCATTAATGGAATGTCCATGAACTTTGCAATGAACACAAAACTTTAGAACGTTTTCAAAATCAACTTTCTGTAAGTAACCAGCAGTCTTGAAATCAAGCCAAATATCTTTAGGATGCTTCTTAGCAATCTCCAATTCCACAAGAATTCTAGCCACCAAAGGCCTTGATCTTAAGGCGGTGGTTTCATCCATTTGAAGTGGCCTACCAAAAAGAGACCTCAAAGCATAAAGAACGTGGGAGTTAAAAAAAGCAATTGTAAATTAGGAAAAGTGATCCAAATTGGGACAATAGGTGATTTTCTTTAATATCAAAGAAAGGTGTCCACTTGAGAAGTCTCATTTGACAATTTAAAATATAGTAAGTTCTTTTAGCAAAAACCTTACTGTAATCAAGATCATTAGATAATTGAATCGCAACATGTCCAGCATCAAGTAAACCAATAGAGAAAATTCTACATAGTTTTAACTTCTTGAAAAAATTACGAATCACATCCAAATTAGGTCTACGGACCAAAAATTTCCCCACAAGAGTAAATTGAAAAGGGCTTGCAAGTTTAAAGATATCCTCATCAGACATTAAAGAGAAGGATAACATTTTGTTGAGGATTTAGTGATGGAAAAACTTGGATCTTTCAAAGAAGAAGCTCCGACTAGAACATCACGAAACAAATGAATTTTATTGTCACTACCATCTGGGCTAAAAAAAAAACTTTTGTAGCAACACCAGAAGCTGGAGGAGGAACACCCCAAGGGCTTGGTGTGGAAGATGATGGACCAACCTCCATGAAACAATCCCACAAATGACCTAAGGCGGATAGGCCTTAGGAGAAGAAGAAAAAAACTAAATCAAGTAAAAATAATCTAACATTATTAAACGAAAGCAGAAAAATAATGCAAATTAATAGTAAAAACCAGCTAGCTACAGTAAGAAGCCAAGATTGCCCAGAAATCACCAAAGAAAAATAGTCATTGTGAGAGAGAGTGCGTGATCATTGAGTAGATGTTGAGAATGAGCCATTTTTTAACCTAGGGTTTTAGTTTACGTAGGTTTATAGCTGCGTGCGAGCGGGACTGTTGATTTTATGATCAATGGTCCTGATCTAGCTATTCTGCAATCCTGATTAACCATACATTTGATCCCATGGTTAATCCTTTCATTCGATTTGATATGAGTCATCGATCCCATAATGTGCTCGATCCAACGGTCGCAGCGAGATGCTGACGCAGATAAGTGAAACCGCGCTGATCCAATCGCCATTTTAATAAGAAAGTAATGATTGCACTATCGTGTAATCATTGCTAATGATTATCGCAGTTCCAATCTGCCAATGTAATGTCGACGAGTGTCTTCCTATCATTGCCACCCCGCCAGAATTATTTAAATAATTTAAAATTTATTTTAAATCATTTTAAATTCAAAAACTCATTAAAATTTATTTTTAAATCCAAAAAATCTAAATATTATATCAAAATGCTTAGATTTTAAAATCATTTAATTTAAAATTAAAATTATCTTAAAATACTTTATATACTTTAAATACTTTTTAAACTTCTAATTTTCAAGTATTTAATTAATATTTAATTAAATAATATCTATAATATTTTAAAATTTTAAAAGTTTATTTTTTAAATATTTTAAATAATCAGAGAAATATTTTAAAATATTTTTTTGAATTAAAAATTAACTTGAGATATATTATATATTTTAAATAATTTTCATTATCCAATTTTAAATAATTTATATTTAATTAAATATTAATTCAAATATTTTAAAAACTTTAAAATTTTTTACTTTTACTTTAAACGATCAGAAAGGGCATTTCAAAAATTTTAAAATTAAAATTAATTTAAAATATCTAATATATTTTAAATAATTTTAATTATTTAATTATTTAAATATTTAATCAAATATTGATTAAAATATTTTCAAATTTTAAAAAAATTGTTTTAAAATATTTTAAATAATCAAAGAATATTTTCAGAATTATTTTCAAAACTTATGAATATATATATATATGAAAATTTTATTTTAAAAATATATATATTAAATCTTTGAGTGTTATGAGTGATCCTCTAAAATTTTAGCAAAGAACATACATGATTGAATGAGTTTAATGGGGAAGGATTAGTGAATAATTAAATCCCAATTGTTCACTAATCCAGATTATTAATTATCGTTATTATATTTTATTTTCTCTATGTCTAGGATTGCACTTGCACTTAGCCTAGGCTCTCCTAGATTTAGGATTTGATTGTGATTGTATGATTGCATTTTGCCTATATCTAAGGGTTAGTGATTTCTTAAGGTTAAAAATTAAAGTTTTGTTTAGAGAACTTAGGAAAATTTTAGAAATTAAAATATACGGCTCTTAGACATAAGACCTTGAACATTCAAACTTAGTGACATCTCTAGCCTTAAAAAAATTTCCCACACATTTTAAAAATCATTAAGCTATTTAATCAATTTATTCAAAATTAATGCATGAAGTAAGACTTAAAACTTTCAAAAATTCTAATAAATTCAAATTAAATTACACAAATATAAGTAGTATATCAAATTGATCAAAATTCAATCCTTAATCAAAGGAAATTAAATGCCCCTTGATTTGACATCAATTTCAAGTTTAATTTAATTTTAAATAAAAATTAATAATTAATTAATTAATTAATTAAAAATTCCAAAAAAATTCTAAAACACTTGAGAACACCTCCTTAGGTTATTTTTGACCTTTAGAGGTGATTTCAAGAAGTTTGTAGTTCATTCGATTTAAATCATCAAATCCCTTTAATTAAATAATTTTAAAAATTTAAATAAATATCCATACTTTAAAAATTCATAACTAATTCTAGAAAATTTCAAATTGAGCAAAGTCAAAAGTATTTTAATAATAAAAAACAAGAAATAATTAATAATTAAAAATTCAACTTTTTATTCAACCTTAAGTCAAAATTTTAACTCAAACTTAAAAAATTAATATCTAAATGTATAAAAATCTAAATCTAGCAAACTTAGAGTCTAATAACTCATCTTAAAGTCTAATATTTAAAAAATATATTAAAACTCTAGAAATTAACCTTAACCAAAAAGTTAAATTTTGACCCCTTAATTAATGTATTTAAATAATTCTAGAAATTTAATATTAACTTTAAAATTTTAGAAAACTTTAATCCAATATTAAATCCATCAACCAATCATTCTAATTAAAATTTTTTAACCCTTCAAACCTTAATCAATCATGTTACCAAATTTATACCGGTTACTACTAGGTAACACAGGCCTACGAGGCTATTAAGTTAGCCCCAAAAAAGGTAAAATAAACTTCATGGCACTGGTTTAACAAAGGTAGTAATCACCTAATAATTAAAATATATTTTAAAATTAACCTTAAAATATTAAATTTAAACTTTAATTAAATTATCCTTTAAGCCTTTCAACCAACCAGAATATCAGACAACTTTAATTAACTATCCTAAATAAGACATATCCAAGCCACACAGCATACCTCACACACTTTAACTGGTTTGCTAGGATAACCAACTCTAATCTTAGGCTTGGCGGTGTTTTACTTTTCTACTATTATATGCCAAGTTTTTTGAGTTTTCACTACATGCAGGTCGTTATAATTGATTGATATAATTGTTTATTTAAAATTTATGCAATCTATGTATTGATGTGATAGGCATTAGATTACCCTTAGGTTACGAACAATTTAAATACTAACATAATCTTATGCAGGTGGCCATGCTCATACAATATTATTAAAATAAAGGGGGCATAAATTAAAGCTTTAAAATTAATTAATTTTCTGCATATGTTATGCATACATAAGTCCCCCTTTAAATTAAAGGAGCATGTGGTTGGGTTGAGCATTTTAATATTCTATTATATAACTTCTTGAGATATTAAATTTGATTATAATTACTTAGGATAATCATGCAGGTTATGTATAAGTATAGAGTTCCTCTTCATTTGGATATTCAGGTTAGGATACTTTAAGAATCCAAAGAAAAAAGATAACACCCCTACAAGGGGAGTTTCTTTTCATTTGGATATCTAGACCAGACAAATCCAAAGAGTTTGTAGAAGGATGAAGAAGTGAAGATTGAGAAGAATTCCATTCTCAATGTCACTTGTGTCTTAGGACTAAAATCAAGGTTGTTGTCAGTAGTACCAAACCACTTTACTTTCTACAAAATTTTGGGTTGTAATATTAAGTGACATTTGCCACTTGGAAATTACATTTAATTTATTTTGATTTGATGTGATTTATTTAATTTGATTGCACGATAGAAATTATGTTTTTTTAAGCTTTTTTTTATTGCATGCCATTTTTTATTTAGCCTCAAATTCTATCGGAGGCTCGTAAGAATACGAACAAAATTTTATCACTTTAATTAAATTAAAAATTTTAAGCTCAGATAGACACTCTAATGATTTTAGGAAGTAAGCCTGGGAATGACCAAGGAGTTTCCATGCATTCATTTTGAACTTTCTCTTTATTATTAGGCACCTCCCCGCCTACGGGTTCTTGCAGGCCACTAACCTATTAGGGTGCAGTCCTATCAAGGAGATGTTATGCAATCTTTAGGATAAAACTTATTTTTAAGCCTTTTTTAAATCTGCTTCATATTTGATTTAAGAATTCATTGATTCAATCAGTATGCATTGCACCAGAAATAAATTTAAAAGAGTCAAAAATTTAATTGCATTTTATTTCAAGCTTCAAAATACCCTACATATATCAAGGGGCCACTTAGGATATTCTCTAAATGTTGGCCCCAACTCTTACAACTTAATTAACAAGTTTTACCACTCTTTCATTAAAGATCAGATTCATGGATTTTAAGCACTTTGGTGGTTAGCTAGCTCCCCAATCTAGGTTGGGGTAAGTCTAGGTTTGCATTGTATTAGCTAGGTTTGCATCACTATTATCCAGTGCCCAAGTTAGATTTAGGTTCTCAAGCAAGTTCAGACTATAAGACCTCAACTTTTGGAAATATAATCCTAATTTTCTAAAAAAATTGATAACTCTAAATTAAATCCCTTCAAATCAAAATTTAAAGCCTAGCACTTAAGATAGGCTGGGGTGATTTTGAAGTGTTTTAGAATCCCAAACACCCCCTACCTCTCCTCCTTTGACCTCCAGAAATAAAGTGTTCAATTTTGATCCATTCACATTTATAATTCTAGCTTCAATCCTTTAATATCAATCCTTAAGAAATTTTAGATATAATTTCTACCATTATTTTAATTAAGAGTGTTCGTAGGAGACTTAGGTTTCCTACGATATAACTAACTATGAGGGCTTGCGCATGTAGGAGATTTAAAAACCTAGATCAAATTTTTAAAAATCAATTTTTCAAAACTCAATTAATCTTCTTTGAAAAAATTCAAGTCAAAATCAACGCTCAGTATCGCCATTATCAAATGATCAATAGTGATTGATATTTTCTTTCCTAAGGAAGATATATTAATTATTATTATAATTTTAATTATGAAATTAATTATATTTTATCCAAATTATCTTAATTAAATACCTAATTGAACAATCATTTTGACCCCTGGGGTCATATATAATTCTTTCTTGAATTTGACTATAATAATCAGGATGAATTTTTAATCCTATAAATTGAACCCATTAGGGAATGATATCCTTTCCTCTTGAGGTAATATATTATTCATAATGACATGTTCAATCTTAAAATAGAAATTCAAAAAATTAAATTCTCCCAAAGAAAATTTTCTTTTCAAAATCCACCTTTTTCAACCAAACATCTCGGTGAATGTTAAGTTATAACAAACTCTATTTCAAAACTTCATATGATCTAGATGATTGTCAAGTTAAGGATGGACTTCCTAAACTTAAAGAGGATATCAAATCCACAATGAAAACCTAAAAGAAATAAACCAGGGCACTAAAGAAGACCTTCATCTAATTTCCATAAGTTTTTTGTTGAATAAGGATGAGGCAAACAACATGATCAAGTTACTATCATAATTCAAGGACTATTTTTCCAAGAGTTATGAAGATATGGTGGATTATCCCAAGATATAAAAATTCATAAGTTGGCAATTCAACCAGAGATGATTCCAATCAAACAAGCACCTTGACATATGTAACTTGACATCAAGCAGCAAGTCATAGTTGAGGATAAGAAGTTAATCGATACTGGCTTTATTAGGGAAGAAAAACATCCAACCTGGTAAGCATGCATCATCTCAATAAAGAAAGAATGGTCAAATACATATCTGTATCGATTTTAGAGATTTAAATGAGGCCTGTCCTAAAGATGGGCTTCCAATTCCTATATCAGAACTCGTGGTAGATATTACTTCCTCGTATGTGATATTTTACTTTATGGATGGTTCATTTGAATATAATTAAATCAAGATAGGTCTCGAGGATGAAAAATTATAGTACTTAGAACATCGATAGGAATCTATTGTTACAAAGTTATGTCATTTGAATGAAAGAATAATGGAGCAACTTATCAACGAGTAATGACAAGGATTTTTATGAACTCATCTACCACCAAGTGGTGTGTTATGTTAATGATCTAGTGATTAAAAGTCTCAAAAGAGATGATCATTTATATGATCTAAGAATTATTTTCCAAAGAATATGCCAATATAATTTAAAAATAAATCCTTTCAAGTGTGCTTTTGGCATCACTTTAGGGAAATTTTTAGGTTCATGTTTCAACACCGCAAAATCAAAATTGATCCAAATAAAATCAAAGTAATAATAGAAATGCCTCCACCTAAAATCCTCACCCAATTAAGATCTTTCCAAGGTCGATTATTATACCTTATAAGATTCATATCAAACATTTCTGGAAGATGGCAGCCATTTGCAGAATTGTGCAAGAAAGATGCTCCATTCCAATGGAATGAGAATTGTCAGAAAACATTCAATAGTATAAAGCAATATCTAATAAACCCTCTAGTTTTAGGTGCTACTATATAAAGAAAGCCACTGATCCTATATATGATAGCTTTAAGTGAATCTCTTAGCACCTTATGAGCTTAGGCAAATAAGGAAGAAAAAGAGAACATACTTTATTATTTGAGTAGATGTTTACTTGCCACTGAAGTAAACTATTCTTCGATCGAAAAGCAATATTTAGCCTTAATATTCACTGCTAAAAAGTTGAGGCATTACATGCTTTCTCATAAGTTAAATTTGATATCTATAATAAATTTGCTGTAATTTTGATGACTCGACATATACTATCAGGAAGACTAGCCCAGTGGTCAATGATTTTATCATAATTTCAAATTACATTCGCTTCCCTATGGTAGTGAAAGGATAAGTTATAGTAGACTTCTTAGCAGCTCACCCAGTGTAGGATGATTATCCTATAAATGATGAACTTCTAGATGAACAGATCATGGAATTAGATTCAAATGAAAAGCCAACCATGGAGTATTATCTTGATGGTGCAACTTCCAGTCAATAAGAAGCATCTAATGATATTTTTCTAGGGTAAGCCAGAATTGGTATAGTATTCATTATGCTAGATAAAGGTTTGATGTATTATTCTTACCATATGTCAAAGTTTGTACAAACAATAAAGCTGAGTATGAGGCACTGCTAACTGGCTTAAATTTGACAATCATAAATGGAATCGAAGAGATCAAAATCTTTGGAGATTCATAGCTTGTAACTAATCATGTAGCTAGAATTTACAAAGTATTAATAAAGAAATATTGATTCCTTATCATAAGCATATGATGCATCTACTAGAATATATTCTAAATATAACATTATATAGAATTCCTCATGGAAAAAATTCTATAGAAAATGCTCTTGCTAAGTTAGCCAAAGCACTAGCATATCCTAAAGGAGATTCAATTCCAATAGAAGTGTAAGGTTGACAAGTTTTATCTCCTATAGACTTCGAATATATAAAAAAAAAACCTTCAAATGAGGTGAAAATTATTTTAGCAGTAGATGATGAGATGGTAGATCAGAGAAAACCCTTTATCTATTACTTACAAGAAAATATGTTCCCTTATAATAAATTAATGACATATCAAACCAAAAGATGATCGTTATCTTATGCTTTGATTAATGACATCTTATATAAAAGATTATTTTATTAAATATGGTTGCAATATTTAAATAAATCAAAAGCATGAAAGATCATAGAAAAATTTCATGTTGGATTGTGTGGTGCACACAAATCTGGGCCAAAAATGAAGATGAAATTCAAATGAATGGGATATTACTATCTTTCAATGATAGATGACTGCATAAATATTACACATCATTATCATTAATTTTAGGTACATGGTATAGTTTTACATCAGCTACAAAATGTCCTACATCCAACCATCGCCTCATAGCCTTTTAAAAGCTAGGGTATAGATATCGTTGGTCTAATAGATCCTCCATCCTCCAAAGGTTATAGGTTCATATTAGCAACTACAGTTTACTTTTTAAAATGGACAAAAGCAGTTCCTTTGAGAGAAGTCAAAGCTTACTACATTTTGAAATTCTTCAAGGAAAATATTGTATACAGATTCAGTGTTTCTCACTAAATTATCTCAGATAATGGCCCTTCATTCAAAAGTACTAAGATAAATAATTTTTCTAGACATCACAATATTGATTGGAGTACCCTACCATCTCTTACTCTCAAGAAAATGGATTAGTAAAGGCCTTCAATAAAACTTTGGTTCATATATTAAAGAAAAACTTATACAATAATCAGTGTCAATGGCTTGAGAAGTTGGTTAAAGCTTTGTAGGCATACTAAACCACATTTAGAACTCAAACTCAATATACACCTTATGCTTTATTCATTAGTGTAGAAGCAGTTATTCCTTTGGATATATAACTACCTTCACTCAAGGTGGCAGTAAATTACAAGATAACTTCATATCAGAATGTTAAACTCTGATTAGAAGAGATTGAAGGTTTAGAAGAGAAGTGTCTACAAGCTCAACAAAAGCTCAAGTTGTATAAAGCTAAATGATCCAAACTCATAACAAATTAGTTCATCTGAGAACTTTACAACTAGGTGATTTAGTAATAGTTCTATGAAGACCTATTTTAGCTCATCAAAAAATAGGCGATAAATTTGAGCCAATATGAGAAGGACCATTTATGGTGGAAAAGGTCTACCAAGGAGGTTCTTATTAGGTGATAGATTGTAAAAGGGATTGTCCTATGTTACCCATCAATGGATGATATCTCAGGAAGTATCATGACAGTTGATATATTAGGAAAAAAAATTTAATAAAATAAATTTTGAAGTTTAAATTATTGACATCATAATGCTATAAATCAAATTGGGTCCAAAACCTTTTTCTGAATTTTATGGAATTTAAAATCATTAACTTTTACTTGTTATTCTTACCTCCAACATTATTCACATTCACTATTTCAATATGGTTAAGTGAATGTTGGATACATCTTTAAATTCTCCTCTTTCACTATTCGATACGATCAAGCGATTGTATGATTCATCTCGTCTCTCTCTACTCAGTATTTTAATATGGTCAAGTGAGTATTGAGTTATCCTCCACATTTACTATTTTGATTTGGTCAAGTAAGTGTTGGATTCATCCCTTAATTCTTCCACTTTCTTCATTTTGATATGGTTAAGCGAATATTTGATCCTTAAATTTTATGTTCTGTCATTTTGATATGGTCATGTAACCACTAAACCCTTTGAGATTTCTTTGTTCATTATTTTGATATGGTCAAATGAATATAGAATCTCTCCTACTCACCATTTTTATATGGTCAACTGAGTATCTAAATCCTCCACATTCACCATTTCAATATGGTCAAGTGAATGCTAGATTATCATTTAATCCTCCTCTTTCATTATTTTGATATGGTCAAACAATTGTAGGTTCTTTCCCATTTCTCATATTCACCATTTTGATATGGTCAAGTGAATGTTGGACCTATCATTAAAATCTTTCGTATTCCCCATTTTGATATGTTCAAGCGAATGTTAAATCCCTAAATCTTTTTTTTATCTTATTATTTTGATATGGTCAAGCATGACATCAAATCCTTTAAGATCTTTTCTTTTATCATTTTGATATGGTTAAGCGAATGGAAATATCCTTTCATAAATCCACCCTTGTCACCTCATTCTAGCTTGAATTTTAGTCTCCCTACTTAGGATCATTTCCTTTGTAGGTCCTGATCATATTGTGATGTGCTATGGAGCTGACATTTGTGACACCACGTTACTTGCAAAGAGAGAACATCAAAGCCACCACATATAAATTGGTAATTTATCGTTGATCGATATGGCACTACAGCATTATTCCTATAGGTGCTGTGGCATTGTCCAACACTTGTAATTTTTATTTTTTCATGCACAATTTTTGTACAAATATAACTAAAATAACATGTTTTTATTGAATTTAACATAACTAAAATAATTTATAATTTACACTTATCAAATTTTTCCTAGTTTAAACTCTTGCATGTCCTTAAGGAACATTTACATTCACTTCTTCATCACCTTAATATCCAAAGTAAAAATTGATAATTTAAAATTTATAAAATATAGGATAATATAGTACAGTCTAAAAGTAATTTGGAATGAACAAGTTATAATTTAAATTTGAAAAGATATATCATTTATCTCAAACAATCATCCCTATTATTGCTTATTTTGAATTAATTTACTATCTTTAAAAGTACAAAATTTACTTCTGAATATAGATGAATAATGTAGTCTAGGTATTAGTTACTCATAATTTAAATAGGGAATTTATAAGTGCACTATCACATGTATTGGATTACTTATTTTGTCCTTTTTAGTTAAATAGTAGGATGTAATTAAAATTAAGCTACAACTGATACCAAATTTTTTATATACTTATTTTTTTCCATTTTCTATCTTTTTTTATTTTTCATCATATTTTTCTTTCCTTTCTTAATTTGTGAAGTAAATGCTTAGTAATTTTGAATATCTATTTTTTCTTTCATTCTCTTGCAATCCTACTGAATTAATGGAAGGATTCAATAAATTCTCTAATTATAGTTTCAAGTTTAACTAAACATAGTGTACTAATAGTAATTAAAATATTAAACATAAGTGTGTTGCCTCGTATCAGTGCTAAGTTTATAACCTTCAGTCAGACCATATCAATTATTATATTTTAGGATGAACCAACTCAATTAGATTTCTCAAAAATTTAATGTCCCCACCAAAATAAGGTTTCAATCTTTAACTATTAGCTTTAAAAACATGTAAGCTTTTTTATCTTGAATTTTAATTATTTCAAAATGAAATACTCTCATGATAAAGAATTGTCCTGACCACTTAGATTTTAGTTTTTCTGGAAATAACTTAAGTCTAAAATTAAAAAGTAAAACATCTTATCATGGGTAAATTCTCCATTTTTTAACTGTATTCCTATAAATCCTTTCATTTTTTTGTAAGACACATTTTCTATTCCTTTTAATTCATTCAACCATATTAATCTTTTCTCTTTTATTCCATAAGAATTAAAATTCAATTCTTTAACAACCCAAAATACCTTATGCTCTAATTCTATATTAAGGTGGAAAGCTTTTTCAAAAACTAATTTATAGGGAGACATGCTAATAAAAGTCTTAAAGGCAGTTTTATAGACTTATAATGCATCATTATGCTTAATAGTACAATTTTTCCTATTAGAACTCGCAATTTTTTCAAAGATTTGCTTAATATCTCTATTGTTAATTTTAGCTTGCCACTCGTTTGGGGATGATAAGGAGTTAGAATCCTATGATGAAATTCATATTTCTTTAATACTGCTTCTATTCTCTTATTGTTGAAATTACTACCCCCGTCACTGATTAAATCTTCAGGCATTCAAAATCTAAAAAAATATTTTTCTTTGAAAATTTAATCACAACCTAAGCATCAGTTTTATGGGTTTCCACTCCTTCAATCCATTTTGAAATGTAATCAACAGCAATAAGAATATACTTACTTCCATGAGATTTCATAAAGGGTCCCATAAAATGCAATCCCCAAATAGCAATTGTCAAAATCTCCAAAATATAGTTCAAAGGCATTTCATTTCATTTTTGAAATATTTCCTACTCTTTGGCATTAATCATATTTTCTAATATATTTATTAACATCCTTAAATAGAGTAGGCCAAAAGATCCCAATTATAGGACTTTAGAAGCAATTCTAAAACCTTCAAAATGTCCTCCATAATAAGAAAAATGACATTTCATACTTATTGGTTATATTTCTTCCTCGGGGACCCATCTCCTAATAATTTGATCATTATAAGCCTTAAATGAAAATGTTTCGTCCCAAAAGTAATATTTAGTATCATGCAAAAAATATCTCTTTTGTATCGAATATAAATCACATAGAAGTACACCACTAATAATGAAATTAACAATATCAGCATACCATGGCAGTATATTTAGATGCAAAGCAAATTATTATTCATAAAAAAAATATTCATTAATTTTAAGCTTAGATGATGCATGCTTTTTGATAGATAGCCTAGAAATATAATCACAATTTATTTTTTAGTTCCTTTGATATCCAAAATTTCTACATCAAATTCTTGTAATAGAAGAATCCACCTAGGTTTGGTGTCTTTCTTTTTCATAAGATATTTGATAGAAGAATTATCAGTATAAATTATTACTTTAGTACCAATAAAATATGATCTAAACTTGTCAAAAGAAAAAATAATGGCTCACACAGTAGTTATGTAATTACATTATGCAGAATTTAAGGTTCTACTAGCAAAGAATAATATGAAATTTTTTATCTTGCTTTTGACCAAGAATAACACCAACAATAATATTGCCTACATCACACATCATTATAAAAGATAAAGATCAATCAGGAGCAATAATAACTAGAGTGGTAATCAAATATCTTAATATATCAAAAGTTTTAAGACATGTAGGATTAAATATAAAAGGAATATTCTTCTCTAATAAATGACATAAAGGTTTAAAAATTTTAGAGAAGTCTTTAATGAATCTCCTACAAAATCCCACAAAATCAAAGAAACTTCTTTTTCCTTTAACCAAATTGGGTGGAGGCAATTTCTCTATAACATAAATTTTTACAATTTCTAGCTTCAATCTTTCTCTAGAAATTTTATGCCCTGAGACAACGCCTTCAGTCATCATAAATTAACATTTCTCTCAATTTAACCCTAAATTTATCTCTACACATCTTTTCAAAATAGAAATTAAATGCTCAAGATAAGAAACAAATATAGTGATAAATTTAGAGAAGTTATCTATGAAGATTTCAATACCCTACTCAATTAAGTTTAAAAAAATTGATATCATACATCTTTGAAAAGTGGCAGGAGCATTACAAGACATTCTCCTAAAAGTAAATGTTCCATAAGGATTGGTAAAGATAGCCTTATCTTGATCCTCAGGTGCAATAAGAATCCAATAATTCCCTGAATGTTCATCTAGAAATAAATAAAATAAATGCCCTTCTAACTTATCTAGCATCTAATCAAGAAAATACAAGGGTAAATGATATTTCTAGTGGCACTATTTAATATCTTATAGCCTATACAAATCCTCCACCAAGTGACAATTATAGTAGAAATAAGTTCATTGTGTTGTTTTCATAGAGTAGTCAAGCCACCCCTTTTAGGAACACAATGAATAGGGCTCACCCAAGAACTATCATAAACTGGATAAAAAATCCTTTAAGAATCTCTTTCTTAACAACCTTTTTTATGGAAGGGTTAAGTCTTCTTTGAGGGTTAGCATTTAGTATTGAATTAACTTCTATTAAAACTCTAAGCATACAGATCGAAGGGATAATTCCTTTGATGTCAACAATTTTCCACCCAAAAGCTCTTTTAAAATCACTTAAAACCCTAATCAACTTACTTTATATTTTCCTAAGTTTGTAGAAAAGATTACAAGAAGAGTTGAGTTGTTACCAAGCAATGCATACTTAATATGGCTGGGCAAAGCCTTAAGCTCTAAGTTAGGAGCTTCATCTATAGAAAGTCTTAAAGTTTTATCCAAAGATGTAGTCTCTAAAGATTCAAATTTCTCTTTAAATAATATTACATTTCCTCCTATTATTAAAATTGAAAAATGTTGCAATTCGGGATCCCTAGCAGTTGATTTTAAAGATGACAAATAATATCGACTGAATTAATATGTTCATCCCTGAAAATATAAATGTTTATTTTTGTCTGTGAGCACTAACATTTATGTAAGATACACTCCGCTCAAGACTGCTAGAGACTCAATACTAGGTAGACTAGGATGTGCAAGAACTTATACTTTTATTTTCTTTAATTTTTTATTTTATTGAGCCTGCCACAAAAGTATGTATGTAGAAGGGGTGACCAAGCACACACACACAGGGGGAGAGTTAATTTTTTTTACTTAATTTAAATTTTTTTAACAAAATCGTACTGTATGATTTTTAATTATACTTTATGATCTATCATTTAAACTTAGGCTTAACGGCTAATTCTGGATGATTAGTTTTATAAATTAATCATACTGTATGATCATGATCGTACTGTACGATTTGTTTCAACCTGAAAACCCTAATCGCCAGTATAGTTCAGGTAAGATTTTAATTTTGGTTTTTTGAACTAATCGTACGGTATGATTTGAATCGTAATGTACGATCATTTGAAATCTTACTAAAATTATCCCCCATAATCAGGCAATTAAAACATGATTTCTTAATTACATTTGGTGGTATTGTATGATGTTAATCATAATGTACAATGAACAGAGATAATTTTGATCGTCTCATAAATCATACTAGACAAAACCATGATTTTTTGTACTGATTATCCTGTACGATATTTACATCGTACAGGACGATGATTTGAAATGATCTATGGATCGTACTATAACATGTTCGTAAAATTTGTGAAATGTTCATCTGCATTAGTACTGGATGAAACTATTTTTAAATTGATCGTACTGTATGATATTTGATCAAACTATACGAATAGAATCATCAAATTGGAATTATTAGGATTTTTTGAAGCCCAATTTAAAAAGGAGTTTTTCTTATTCAATTAGAAGTTGTTGAGGCCGTGGTTGACAAAGGAAGGAACTCTTGAGAGAGAGCTTTTGGAAAGATCTAGGTTTTGTGAGAGGAAGGAGAAGGTGAGCTTGAGCGTGAGGAAGAAGGAGTGTGAGGGGATCACATGGTTGCTCTGAGCTAGATGCTGTATTAAATATTTTAATTTTTCTGTATATCATACTGTATAATTAAGTGTGAAAAAAATTAATTAAATATTTTATTTTTCTAGAAAAAATATATTTAAAATAAAACAAATCATACAGTATGAACACCACATCGTACTGGATGATCTGTTATAATTAAAAATCCCACCGTTTATTAAATTAGGCAAAAATTTGAATTTGAAAAGTTATTCTATTCATATTATATGAACCTAATCGTATTGTACAATATTTAAAATATTATTTAAATTAATCCTATAATTAATCAATCGGATCTGCTTAATTTTAATTGTACTGTACGAATAGGACCGTACTGTATAATCAATAGAGAAGATATTTCATCCCATGATTCATCCTGAACAAACTACATTTTGGTTAAACTAATCATATTGTATAATTGGTCATTTATATTGATGATCATACAACACTAATAGGTAAAATTTAAACTGTTTATACTGTATTAATTGGTGATCGTAAATTACTAACAGGCCAAATTCTACACATCGTACTAGACAATCCTGTAATCATATTGTTCGATCATTGATGACTGAATTGAATTTTTTTGGTTTTTTTAAGCCCTCTATTTAAGCTTTCTCATAAGTCTTTATAAGAGTCTTTTAAGCATTCATTGAGTTATTTTCTTTTGGAGAAAGCTTAAAGAGAGAGCTTTGGGCTAGGGAGAGAAAGGGTTGAGCTGGTAAGAGAGGGTGAAGATCCTTGTGGGATTTAAGCAAGTGTAAGAGGGGGTTTTCATACGGTTGCTCCGGTGAACTTACACCTGAGTTCCTCCAAGAGTCCAGGTTTATCTTGAGGGAAGCTTTGGGAAAAAGACCTCTTTGGTGTCAAAAGACCTGGCTACTCCATTGCACTAGGGAAGGTGAAAGTGATTCAGGTTCTCTGCCTCACTAAGAGGGTGAAAAAAAGTTAAGGTTCTTTGCCTCACCAGAAGGGTGAAAGGAGTTCAAGTTCTCTACCTCACTAGGAGGTTGAAAAGGAGTACGATCCTCTGCCAGATTGGGTTGGTGGAAGAGAGTTTGCAAGGGCTTCTCCACCTAGCTGTGGGGGCTAAAGGAGAGTCACTAAAGAGTTTAGTATATTACCTAGAGAGGAAGACTCCATAGAGTGGACGTAGGTCATGGTTTGACCGAACCACTATAAATCTGGTGTGTTTTGATTTTTTACTTTCGTACTTTATTTTCTCACATTTTATTTTCTATGATAACTGCTTGGTGAAAATCTGAGATTAATATTTAGTTATGATAATTAGAATATAATCACTATTTTTGTAATTATTTATAAATTAATTAGCTTCTGCATCAAAGTAAAAGCATTTCTTTTGAATTAGTGAGCCTTAGGGACAGTTCATTGAGGTCTTATAACCTACTTGAACTTTAAAGTGGTATAAGAGAAGTACTCAAAATAGTACTTTAGAAAATATAGAGGAAAATGATCAATGACATAATTCGAAAATAGGAGTACTGCAGAAGGTTATTCAATAACCTATCCACTGTTATTTAAAAACTAACCTTTTGATTTTTGGAAAATTCAAATGTCTACGTTTTTACAATCTATTAATTTTAGAATGTGGCATATGATTCAAACTAGTTATTCTACACCATCACGTATCATCAATGGAGTTAAAACAAACATTCCTTTTACTAAATGGAGTAGAGAAGAAAAAATTTATGCTTAATTGAATGCTAAATCTTTAATTTATTTTTTCTATGCTTTAACTTCTGAAGATTATATGATTATTCCTACCTGAATCACTGGCAAGGAAATTTGGGATAAACTATGCATTACATATGAAGGTAGTTGTGAATTCAAACAAGCTAAATTAAATGTATTATTTCATGACTATGAACTTTTTTTGCATGAAACCTTATGAGACTATCTTAGATATGTATACTAGGTTTACTCATATTGTGATGTCATTTCATGCTTTAGGTAGAGAACTTTCAAACTTAAAAAAGGACAAAAAAGTTCTACATTATCTACTTGATAAATTTAATGTCAAAGTCACTGCTATATGTAAATCAAAAGATTTAAATGCTTATTTTATTGATAATATGATCAGCTCACTCATTATCTATGAGAAAATTATGAGACAGACTTTTGGATGCAGAAGATGAAAAGGTTATAGTGCTAAAAATAAAAGACATATATAAAGATGGCTTAGGAAATGATGAGAATGAAAAGATGGCATTAATAACAAGCTAATTTAAAAGTCTACTGAAGCTCTAGCACAAGCATTAACAAAAGTTGAGCAAAGGTAAAAATGATAAATATGATAAGCTTGCCTCTGACATTATTTATTTTGAGTGTAGGAAACCTGGACATTTTAAAAATGAATGACCCAATCTTAAGAAACACCCTGTAAAGAAAAAGAGTGAGGATAAGCCAATTGTAATAAGGGGAAATGAAAAAAAGCAAAAGATCTCTTGGGCAGACTTAGCTTTTGACTCATCAGAACAGTAGCAATATGATTAAGTAACAAACTTATGTTGAATAATCAAGGATTTGATTAGTAATTCTAATCAAGTAAAAAGCTTTGTCATCTATTTGTGTGTTTGTCTCATTATTTTGAAAGTCCCGAGGCTAACCAAGAGGGGGGTGAACTGGATATTTAAAAATTTCTTTAACAAAGAGAAAAATGTTTTTATATCTTGTAGCAAAAGTGAATTAAATCAACAATAAAAAGATAAATCAGATATTTCACCCACGTAGTTAATCGTAGTAAAAATAAAAGTGCAGAAATTAAAATGTGGAAATAATAAAAGGAAAGAATACACTAGAATTTATAGTGGTTCAGTCCAACCTGACTTACGTCCACTCCACAGAAACCTCTGTTCTAGGTATTGCACTAAACCTTTAGTGACTCTCCTTTAGCCTCCACATCTAAGCAGATAATCCCTTATAAAATCTCTTCCACTAACCCGGTGCGACAAAGGACCTTAATCCTTTCATAGGAAAAGAACCTCGAATCCCTTTCACTTTCCCCCGTACTGCGGAGAAGCCGGGTCCTTTGAAACCAAAAAGATCTTCTTCTTCCCAAAACTTTCCTCATAATAAACCCTTAATTCGATGGTACCAAGATGCAAGCTTGCCGGAGCAATCGTGTGAAACCACCTCCATACTCCCTTGAAACCCCCTCCAAGGATCTTCTCCCTCTCAAACTCCATAATTTCCTCTATCTCCCTTTCAAGGCTCTCTTCAAGTTTTCTCCAGAAGAATGAAGACTTAAAGCATGCTAAAGACACTTAAAATGTCTTTGGAGAAAGCTTAAATAGATGGCTTTATAAAATCCTAAAAATTCAATTTTGGTGGCAAAGATCATCCTGTATAATTAGTATAAAATAGCCCTTTCAGCCAGGATAATCACCTTTGCTCTATACGATTAGTATAAATATTTTATACAGATCATTCTATATGATTCTGTAATCATTTGGGATGATTAGTTCAAGATACTAGATTTATCATCTAATACGACATGAGATGATGGGTGGTGATCGACATATCATCCTGTAACCCTCTCGGGATGTCTAGGATGATCACCTGGACGATTAAAAGAAAATTATGATTTTTATTTTGGATGATAGGAAATCATCCTATGAAATATAAAAGATTGTCTAGTACGATTAAAGTAGATCATCCTATACGATATGATTGATCAATCTAACCATAATTAGTCTGTTAATCACATGATCAATTTAGGTATGATTATCATAAATCATCCAAGATGATTTATATCATTCTGTATAATTAGAACAAAAATTGAAAAAAAAAATATTACCTAAATTATGATTAGTGGCTATTTTTTATAATCTGAACTGATCATCCTGTACGATCTGAATCATTCAGAATGATTAGTTTAGCAAACTTAATTACCAGAGATGCCCTAATTTGGGTCTCTATTTTTTACTGATTGTCTAGTATGATTTCAATTCATCCTGTATAATATGGTTAAAAAATAGAAAAAATCTCCAACTCACAAAATTACTCCCTTTGAGTGTATGTGTGCATGGTCACCAAGCTAGCATACACCCTTACATGATTTGACTCAGGAAATCAAAAATATATTAATGAATATTACAAAAATATTTACATCATAACCTATTCTACTCAATCTTGAGCCTTGAATCTTCATTGGATGGTGCATGGTATTTCTGAAATGTTAGTATACACACAAACAAATATATATTACAAATATTAGGAGACATAATGATGTGATCCATAATGTTTGTTATCATCAAAAATATAAACTTGTGAGCTTGATTGTAATAATCTCACGTTTTGATGATGACAAACATTACTGGTTAAATTTGTAAATTTAAAAATATTTTCTCCTAATCTTCCCATCACTAAGATAATTATATTAAAAATAAGGGAGAGCAAAATATTTTTTTTTTTTTAATAAAAATAAAAAAACATTTAGAAACTACATAACACATAATCTAATACAAATATAAGATGAACATATGCAACTTAAACACAAAAACAACCAGTTAAATATATTCTCCCCCTTTGACATTATCAAAAAAGAAGAGAAACACAAAAAAAATAAAATAGAACACACATAACAAACTAAAGACCATATGAACCCTGAGTAGGTGGAGGTGATGATTAAGAAGAATCAATTAATTTCTACAAATTTTCTTGAAATGAGAAAGTTACCTCTTGATTTTATTCAAAAACTTAGTAAGAAATAAATTGACCTCACCTTTATTACTACAGCTCAAGCTCCTTACAGGCTAAACTCCTTTTTAAATAAAAAATCTAATTCAAGAAAAAAATTAGAAAAGGAAATTCAATTATCTTCAACCTCTTTACATAAAATATATATAATGGAATATTAATGCTAAAATAGTGAGTCAGGAAACATGATTTTCGAACTCAAGTATCGAAAGTATCACTAGACATATGAATTTTCTTAAGATTAAAGAAATACAAGAAAGGTAAGCTAACTCATTGTGGGCCCATTTTGTGCCTCTTTATTAGTTTTTGGCACACTTTACATATCTTTTGATGTAGCGCTCATTCTAAGTCTGTTTTACTTTTGGCGTGATTGCGCATCTTTCAGCTTTAGGCTCATTTTGTGTCTCTTTTCATTTTGCAAATATGCTTCCTTTCTACATTTTTAAAGACAAAAGTAAACCCAATCCAGTGATAAAAATGAACAGCTTGATTAAAAAAATTATGAAGTGGATTCATCAATTTGCAAAAGATCCCTATGAGATAAAAAATGTAGGAAGATGAAAAAGGTTTAATTTCCAAGTCCAATTTTTAATTAAAAATAGATTTTGATTCAAAAGAGAAATAGACCCATTAAAGAAGTGAGATGAGAATTTACAGAAGTTAACCATCACTTACTTAAAAATTTTAAGTAAAGGAGATAAATTTTCATTTTTTTAAAAATGTGAAAATGATTTGTGTGTATTGATCAGGGAAACTACACAAAATACATGAAAAATAAAATAAACAATCGAAAAAATATAATTATTTTTAATTTTTATTTTTATTTTAAAAAAATATAAAGAAAATCACAAAAATAAACACATTGAAAATAAATAAAAATATACATACACACATTAACAACAAAAATAAATAAACACACAAATAAATCTTTATATATCATTATCTTACTCCTGGTCTAATTATTCAAAAGTTATGTCTGCCCATGAGATTTTTTGCTTTTTATCATTTGTCCTTATTGCAATTTGCTTATTTTTATCCTTTTTCTTTACAGGAAGAGTTTTTAATTTAGGGCACTCATTTTTCATATGTCTGATTTTCCTACATCCAAAGCAAATAACGTCAGAGAAAATCTTAACATTCTTACCATTTTTACCTTTATTTCACTTTTGTTGATGCTTATACTTGTGATTTAAGAGACTTTTTAATTTGCTTGTTATTGATGCTAACTCTTCACTTTTATCATCTATTAAGCCACTTTCATCCATATCTTCAGCTTTTAGCACTACAGTTTCACCTGCATCAAAAAGCTTTTGACCCAAACTTTGCTCGTAGGTAATAAGTGAGCTAATCAGATTATCAATAGAATATTCATTCAAATTTTTTGATTCATAAATAGTAATGACTTTGGCATCAAACTTATCAAGTATAAATATAGAATTTTGTTAACCTTTTCAAAGTTTAAAGTTTCTCTACCTAAGGCATGTAATGATGTTGTTATCTAAGTAAATCTAGCATACATATCTGAGATAGTCTCATAAGGTTTCATGCTGAAAAATTTAAAGTCTTGCAATAGAATGTTCAACTTAGATTGCTTGACTTCACTAGTATCTTCATATGTGATGCATAGTTTATTCCAAATTTCCTTGCCAGTAGTACAAGTAGAGATTCTCATGCAATCTTCAAAATTCAAAGCACAGAAAAAATAGTTTAAATATTTAACATTCAATTGAGAATTAATTTGTTCTATTCTACACCATTCAGAAAAAGGAATATTAGTTTTGACTCCATCTATAATACGTGATAGTACAGAATAACCAGTTTGAATTATATGCCACATTCGATAATCAATTGATTGCAAGAAAGTAGACATTCAAATTTTCTAAAAATCAAAAGAAATATTTTCAAATAAAGGTGGTTACGTAATTAATAACCATCCACAATGTTACGATTTTTAAAGTTAGCCATTGATCTTTTTTCAAAAATTTTCTAAAACTTAATTTATGAATCCCGCTCTGATACAACTTGAAATTTTATGAGGGTTGTTAAACCCTAAAGAACTAGTCCCGAAGCTAACCAAGAGGGGGTGAATTCGATATTTAAAAATTTCTTTAACAAAGAGAAAAATCTTTTTATATCTTATAACGGAAGCAAATTAAATTAACAATAAAAAGATAAATTAGAGATTTCACCCATGCAGTTAATCGCAGTAAAAATAAAAGTGCTGAAATTAAAATGTGAAAATAATAAAAAGAATGAACACACTAAAATTTATAGTGGTTCAGTCTAACCTAACCTACGTCTACTCCCCAGAACCCTCCATTCCAAGTATTGCACTAAACCATTAGTGACCACAGCTAGGCAGAGAAGCCCTTACAAAATCTCTTCCGCCAACCAGGTGCAGCCGAGGACCATAATCCTTTCACAAGTAGAGAACCTCGAATCCCTTTCACCTTCCCCGGTGTGGCGGAGAAGCCGGGTCTTTTAACACCAAAGAGATCATCTTCTTCCCAAAACTTCCATCATAATAAACCTTCAATCTGATGGTACTAAGGTACAAGCTTGTCAGAGCAACCATTTGAAACCCCCCTCCACACTCCCTTGAAACCCCCTCAAAGGATCTTCTTCCTCACAAACTCCACCCTTTCCTCTCTTTAAGTTTTCTACAGAAGAATGAAGACTTAATGCATGTCAAAGACACTTACAATGTGCTGGGAGAAGCTTAAATAGAGTGCTTTGAAAAACCCTAAAAATTCAGTTCTAGCAACAAAGATCATCCAGTACAATCTCAGGATCATCATATATGAGTAGTACAAAATAGACCTTTCAGCTAGGACGATCACCTTTGCTCTGTATGATCAATAGATGATCCTGCGATTGTACTGTATGATCTTTGATGGTTAAATTGAATTTTTAAGGTTTTTTAAGCCCCCTATTTAAGCTATCTCATAAGACTTTATAAGAGTATTTTGAGCATTCATTGAGTTATTTTCTTCTGGAAAAAGCTTGAAGAGAGAGCTTTGGGCTAGGGAGAGAAAGGGTGGAGTTTGTAAGAGAATGAGAAGATCCTTGTGGGCTTCAAGGGAGTGTAAGAGGGATTTTTCACATGGTTACTCAGGCAAACTTGCAACTGAGTTCCTCTAAGAGTCAAGGTTTGTCTTGAGGGAAGCTTTGGGAAGAAAACCTCTTTGGTTTCAAAAGACCTGGCTACTCCACTGCACCGGGGAAGGTGAAAGTGATTCAGGTTCTTTGTCTCACTAGGAGGGTGAAAAGGAGTCAAGGTTCTCTGTCTCACCAGGAGGGTGAAAATGAGTCTAGGTTCTCTGCCTCACCAAGAGGGTGAAAAGGAGTACGGTTCTCTACCG
Organism: Dendrobium chrysotoxum; assembly: GCA_019925795.1. NCBI lineage: Eukaryota > Viridiplantae > Streptophyta > Magnoliopsida > Asparagales > Orchidaceae > Dendrobium > Dendrobium chrysotoxum. Next base: position 45,633,683 of record CM034315.1, read on the forward strand.
CACTGGGTTGGTAGAAGAGAGTTTGTAAGGGTTTCACAGCCTAACTGTGGTAGCTAAAGGAGAGTCACTAAAGAGTTTAGTGCAATACCTAGAGAGGAGGACTCCTGGCAGTGGAACTAGGTCATTGTTTGACCGAACCGCTATAAATCTGGTGTGTTTATTCTAATTATTACTTTCGCACTTTATTTTCTTATATTTTATTTCTATGATAACTGCTTGGTAAAAATCTGAGATTAAGATTTTATTATGATAATTAGAATATAATCACCATCTTTGTAATTTCTTACAAATTAATTAGCTTCCACATCAAAGTGAAAGTATTGCTTTCAAATTAGTGAGCCTTAGGGATAGTTCATTGAGGTCTTATAACCTACTCGAACTTTCATTAACTTCTTCTTCAAAGAAATTTCCTTATAACAATTCTTCTTTTAAACTCAACACTATAATGTCTTCCAAATCAACATTAGAGATATCTCTATTCTTTTTTTGAGGAAATTTTATAGATTTCATAATATTAATAGTAACCTCCTAATCTTGAACAGTTATAAATAATTCCCCATTTTGTACATCAATCATGGCTTTCTTAGTGGCTAAAATAGGTCTTCCTAAAATGAGAGGTATTTTCCTATCTTCTTCTATATCAAGCATAATAAAATCAATAAGGAAAATGAATTTATCATTTTTAATCAAAACAACTTCTATTATCCCTCTAACATAAGTGAAAGATCTATCAGGTAATTAAAGAGTAATAGAAGTAGGTTAAACCTCTTTTATATCTAATTTTTTGAAGATCCAAAGGTGTATGATATTGATGTTTGATCTTTATCAAATAAAGCTCTCTCATAAAATTTATCACCTATAGTTAAAGGAATCATGAAACTATCAGGATCTTTAAGTTTCTCAGTAAGTTTCTTTTGAATTATAACACTACACTTTTTTAGTTAATATAATTATTTCAAATTCGTCTAACTTCCTTTTCTTATTCAAAATATCCTTCATAAACTTTGCATTGGTGGGCATCCACTCTAAAGCTTCAGAGAAGGGTATGTTGATATTTAACTTCTTAAACACCTCTAAGAGCTTAGAGAATTCTCTATCAAGATTTTATTTGATCAACCTCTGAGAAAAAGATGGTAGTGGTCTCTTTACAACCTTCATAATTAGTTTTTTAGGTTCTTTTGCAGTATCAAGTTATTCAATAGAGGATTCACTTTTTAAATATTCTCTTTCACCATTATTCTTTTGAGGTTGATCTCTATCCTTATATGAGTCTCCCAAATCTCTCTCACTCCTAAGCTGGATATTATTATATTATTCTTCTAATTTTTTATTATTAATCAACCTAATAAAATGCCCTATATAGTCTTCTATTTTTCTAAGGGTAGTAGATTGATATTGTAGTTGAATTTATAATTATATAATAACATATTCTAATGGTATATTCCCATTCCTAACATGATCAATTTGCTCCAAAATGGAAGAACGCTATAACGCTGCATGATACGGCACTGTGGCGTTCATGCATCTGTTATCACCAACTGAATTAGGGTAATTATTATACCTATTTATGCTGGCTCTGACTTTCAAAGTATGTAATTTCGTTGAAATAGTAACTACCTGAGCAATAAGAATTGACAAATCAACAAATTTATAAACTCTAGCCACTCTCTTAAGATTCACCCTATCTGTAGGCCACTTAAAATTATTAGTAACCATATCCTCTATTAATTCATAAGCATCCTCAAATGGCTTAGATATTAAGGATCCTCTAGTTACAATATATATGACTGACTTAAGAGATCCAATTAAATCATTATAAAAGGTTTGAATAACCAACTAGTCATGTAAGTATAGTGAGGGTATTTCCTAAGTATTTCCTTAAATCCTTACTAACTTCCATAAATTGATTCTCTTTCAAATTGGGCAAAAGATGTGATATTATTTTAAAGTTTAGAAATTTTTAAAGGTGGGAATACTTTGTTAAGAATTTGTGTGCCAACTCATTCCAAGTCGCTATAAAGCATGAGGGAAAAGAATTTAACCACATTTTAGCCTTATCCCTTAGAGAAATGTGAATAGTCTAAGTCTAATGACATTATCACTGACACCACTATACTTAAAAGTTGAACAAATTTCAAAAAACATTGCCTAAAACATAAGTTAGGATATTCAATAAGAGTTCCCCCAAACTGGAAATTTTAAATCGTTTAGATAATGGTCAGTTTCAATTCAAAATTATTAGCCTAGATAGTATGTCTATTAATACACAGATGGATTCATTCTATAATAGGATTAATACACTCCTTAATTAGTTAAGCATGGTCCTAATCTTGAACTAGGTCATACATTATTAAAATCTTTTTGGATTTTTAATTTTTTGTAAGGTTCTTTTATTACTCAATCAAATAGTAAGGGCTCCTTACTAGATCTACCAAGCATACAGTAATGATATAATAACTAAAAAATTAGAAACTAAATAATGAAATATAATATTGTTTGGATTTTTCAAAAATTTTAATAAATAGAGTAAAGATATAAGATACAAATAGGTCTAAATATGCACTTATTTCAACAATATAATAAATTGCAATAAATACGTTACTTCCCCAATAATGGTGCTAAAAACTTGATGTGGGGTAGCAAGGAAAAGGCTAGTAGTCAATGAAACTCACTAAATTTGAAATATTCTTTGATTTTTTATGATATAAAATTTAAAATAGCCCATTAATTTATATAAGTATGTGTCGAATCAAGTAATAAAGTGAAAGAGTAGAGTGTTGAACCCATGAGAAAGTATTCTACTATAATGTAATAATGAAAAATAAAGTTTTTGACTTCTTACTATTAAATGAAAATAAGTAAAAGTAGTTGATATAATTTGAATAAAATGTTTTGAACTAATGTATGTAAATTACACATCTATCCTAATGAGACTCTTAATTATAGATATGGATCAGAGCATGTTCATCCCTAGATCTCTATCGACCTTGTAGGGGTGAAAAGAAAAATTGCTAGTCTTCTTATATTTTTATTATCCCTACAGAACCTAAAATATTCAAACTTCCTATGTCTAGGCATGTTAATATTCTATTTCAATATTTTAATTATTCTTATATTCCTTCATCGAGGTTATACATCATACTAAGTGTTAACTACACATATGATCATTATATGCATTAAATAAAATATGGGAGATATTAAAAACATCAATATTTTTACTAAGAATAAGAGTCTATATTAGTACTTAATATACTCTTTATGTCATCAGCCCAAAAGAAGATATCTTATCAGACATAAAAGAAATAACAAGCATACTCATATTCATTTTATTTATAGAAGAACAAAATACAAGAGAAGTAGTAGAATTTTATCACTAAAAAGGATCAAAGTATCGTATCTACACTCCTTCCACCACTTACAGAGTAACTTATATAAATACAGGCTAAACTCTCACAAAGATTGTACCTTGCACTTCCCTAGCCTCTTTTTAACTTTATTCTAAGGGGGCTCTAAAGAAATATATTAAAAAGTACTAAATATTTATTCAAGGGATTGAACTCTATAAATAATAGAATTGAAATCTATTTATAGGAAGTACATGATCAAACTAAAATGTCGTGACATTAAGCAAGGTGGCGCTGTGGCAGTAAAAAATGAAATAGTACCTTGGAGCTGTAATGTTAGCTTAACTGCAGCTTTGGATGATGTGGCATGGTTACTTCCCGAATCGCTACAAATTTTTCTTAAGTTTGTGCTCCTCTTAAAAGTTGTAACTACTCCATCATGGCACTATAAAATATGAGCATTATGGTGCTTGGAATGACATTATAGCATTGCGGCATTTGAAAGGCTAGCACTTCACCCCAAGGAAGGACCTCTTTTATAATCAGCAATAAATATTAATACAATCATTTTAATTGGGTTAGGCCCCATGGGTTTTCCCCTTTTTAAGGTTTTCCATATAAAAAATATTGGTGTCTTTTATAACTTTTTCACCCTTCTCTCTTTATTTGTATGCATGTTGGATCTACGTTCAATGCTAAGACACTAATCTCTTTATCTCTCTATCACTAAGAATATTCTAAGACACAACAGTTCCATTCCTTATTTTTTATTTTATAGGTAAATTACTGCATTGGAACATTATTGTAACCTTAGATACAATAATAATAACAATATCAATTTTTTATCCTACCATGTGGGGTCAGCTATATGAGTCATTCTTCTTTATTCTATCCTGTTAAAAATCAAATTTTCATTTAAATTTAACAATAAAAATATTTTTAATATTTCTTATTAAATCTATATAAATCTATATCTATCTCTCTTAATAGAGAAATTATTAAATGTAGAGTCTAGATGTAGCTCTGCATTCGGACTCCAATGAAAATGTGATACATTGACATCTAATATAAATTTCATATTTTATTTTTCTCTTGCCAACCAAACTAACCCAACCTAATTAGTTTTGACTTTTTTGAAAAATAGCTTAAATATCCTATTCAAATATTTAGGGTTTAGGGTTGACACTCCCTTATTAAGGAGAAAACCTGTGAAAGCTCCCCAATATTTAGGAATTTAGCTAAATAAAACTATTAATACATATTGAGAAAGAAAAAATGTGAAAAACTGATGAAGATGAAGGCTAGTTTGGAGGAGGTTGTTGCATTCTTTGAGTTAATAATATGCCGATAGGATGCAGAGACCCAAAGGTGGTGTGAAAACTTTTAGGAAAAGGAAAACTTGGAAGTTAAAAAAATTATAGTCTGAAGGAAGGATAGATTTAGGGTATGAAGCAAAAGTTACTTTGGTTAGGGCTGCTTTAGGTTTCAACTTATCAGTAGAGTTCAAACTCCTCCTATGTTTTTAGGTGTTCCTATAACAACACACTGTAAACAGGCTTGTAAACACTCAACACACAGCCAATATTGACTGTATACAAGCTTATAGCCATTATGTACAAACTGTATATTGACTACCTTTTACTTTGTACAAATTCTTTGTTATATAGTTTTCAAATTTATGAGTTATTTTTCTTCATTTTGTGAATCTTTTTTAAACTTAGTATTAACTACGTATGAATTATGTATTTACTGTGTATTGACTATATATTAACTATATATTGGTTGTATATTTATTGTGTATTTATTATATAGTTACTATATATTTACTGTGCATTCACTATGCATTAACTATTTATTAATTATATATTTATTGTGTATTTACCATGTATATACTATGTATTTTTAAATATTGACTATGTGTTGAGTGTGTGTTTACTATATTAACTATGTATTTATTATGTATTTACTATATATCAACTATGTATTTATTATTTATTTACAAGCGTTATATTTACATTGTACCAGGGTATGTATAAGGATGAGAAAAAGGCATACAAGTTTACTATAGTTATATCCATAATGCTAGTTTTAGTGTTTGTAAGGATCATCACAATTACTGCCCAAATTCTAGAAATATAAAATACAAGGATTTTGTTTGTTCAAAATCTAATTTTAAGAAAATTCTTAATTTGAATTCCAAAATAAAATATTAAAAATCAGAGACTAAAATGGGTTGTCCAGCTACGATTAGATTTATAGTGTATGAAGCTGAAAATTGGAAGGTGAAAAAATTTATTGAAAGCTACAATCATGAATTGGCTAAGCCAGACGACTAACATCTTTTTAGATCATATAAGAATGTTGGTGATGAGAAAGCTTCAACTCTTAAATCAATGACAAAAGTCAGGATAAGAATTATTGATATATGTTCCAACCTTGCAAATGAAGTTAGAGGTTTCCAGAATATTGGATTCTCTAAGAGGGATCCATAAAACTTTATTCAGAAAGAGAAAAGAGCTAAGATTGAATATGGAGACACTAATTATTTGATTTAATTATTTAAAGATCATCATGTTAATGACAACATATTCTCATGGGACATCAAATTGATGGATTTGATATATTATTAAATTTTTTTGGGTTGATGGGATGCGCAAGATAGATTATAATTACTTTGGAGATGGGTGATTTTTTTACTAGCTATAGCTTTAATAAATATAATTTAGTCTATGTACCATTTATCGGGGTTAATAATTATTGGAAAAATACTTTACTTGAGCTGACCTTGTTGTTAGAGAAAATAATTGAATTACTTATATGGTTATTTAAAATATTTTTATGAATAATGAGTGATAAATATCTAATAATAATATTTATTGATCAAGTCGAGGTAATGGTTAGGGCCACAGATGTTGCATTACCTAGCATACGTTATAGACTGTGCCAATGGCACATCTCTAAAAAGGCTCTATCAAAAGTTTGGTTCTTTAATAGAAACGATAAGGTCAGATGACTCTTTTATAAATATTTGAGCAAGTGTGACTCTGAGGAGGAGTTTGACAAAACATAAGCTGAAATGATCATATAAGGGAGCCTCCATAGCAATTGTGGTTGGAGGAGCTTTATAGGATAAGAAATAGGTGGTCAATAGCATTTAATAAGGTTTATTTTAGCATGGGCATTCTATCCACACAGCATAACAAATCTACTAATAATGTGTGTCATAGTATTTTGAAGCCAACAAGTTCAATAACTGATTATTTTTTGGGCCTAAGAAAGTTGATGACAATATGACCCCGAATGAGCAGGATGAAGATCATAAATACAGCCAATACACTATAGTACCTATAATAAAAAGCAGCTCAATATTAAAGCAAACTGCTAAATTTTACTCAGGAAAGTTTTATTCATTTTTTAAGGAAGAATTTTTATATGGTGTTAGTGGAATGAGTATAGAGTATGCCTCAAGTGATTCTTTAAAGATTTTTGTTAAAAGCAGAGAGAATAAGGATCAGTTGACCCCTTAGGTTATTTATTTCGATGCAAAAGGGGGTAGCATCCAATGCATGTATGGGAAGTTTGAGATGATGGGTTTACTATATTCTCATTGGATGAGAATTTTGAGGCAACTAGAAAATGTGAATACCCTTGAGAAGTACCTTCTACTGCAATGGTCAGTAAGAGCTAGAAGAAATATATATATTAGTTGCATCTTCATAAGTACAGGAAAGATAGCTAAAGCTAGTAGTGGATTAATATTCAAAAATTAACTCAATCAATTTGCATATCAAATTAGCATCCGAGCGTAGGGGAATGAGGAGGCTAAACAATACATGTTGACTGTAATGAATGATATGGCTGAAAATATCAAATTGATTATTGTTGGCATGAGAAATAATTAAAAGTTTATAGGTAATATACATAGTGGCATTGCATAATTGAAAGATCCAATAAGTGTAGGCCTAAAGCCATCTTTAATGCAAGGCTAAAGGGCCATTGGGAAAAGAAGAAAAAGCCTATAAGTAAGATTTAACTTACATACTAATTACTTTTCATTACATATTATAAGATATTATATATTTTGCTGAGCTTAATTTTTTTCAATAGAGAAACCTACCATGAAGGCAAATATAACAGAAATGTCTTTACCTTCAAGACAGTTGAATTTCTCAAACATGCCCAAATGCTTCAATGAGGATTTCATAAAGGGGACAGATACCAGTCAACCAGGGCCTAAGTACACAAGGATGATGATGAATATCATTACTTTAGGCAACAACTGTATTAAATTTATTTATAATAATTTATTATTAAATTAAAATATTCATTATAATAATTAATTTTATTGTAATTATTACATTAAAAAAATTCATTGTAATAATTCATACATTTTTTATTCATTGTAATAACATAACTTGTTTTAGTTCATTGTTATATTATTGAATATATGTTTTCACTATATATTAACTATGTAATGAACAATTTTTTTATACTATCAAATAGCTTCTCTGTGTATTTATTGCATATTTTTTTACGTATATACTTTCAAGATAATTTATCAGGATAACTTAACTATATATTTATTACATATTTTTTACTTATTTACTGTATATTTATTATATATCAATAGTATATCGAATGTGCATTCAGAATTGAACTTGTTAGAAAACATATTTTTTATAATCTTTCAAGATAAATTGTCAATATAACTTCACTGTGTATTCACTATGTATTACTGTAAAATAACTGTATATTTAATGTATATCAATTGCTAATCAACTATATATTTACTACATATCAATTATATATTTATTGTGTAATTACTACATATTTACTATGTATTTACTAGGTATTTATTATGTATCAATTGTGTAACAATTACGTATCAATTGCATATTTATCACATATTTACTACATATTTACTGTGTATTTATTGAGAATTTACTGCATATCAATTATGTATTTACTATTTATTTACTATGTATCAACTGTGTATTTACTGTATATCGATGGTGTATCAAATGTGCATTCAGGGTGAACTTATAAGAAAAATTATTTTTGTCGAGTGCGCATTCAGAATTGAACTTGTAATAAAAAATATTTTTTATAACCTGTCAAGATGACATCACAATGTATATATTATGTATTTACTACGTAAAGAATAGTTTTTTTTGATAAACTATCAACATAACTTCTCAGCGAAGGCATCATGGGATTACCTGTGTATTCACTGCAAATTGTATAAAAATTAATATATGAATCAATTTCAATAAAAAAATTACATGATTTATTATTTTACAAATTAGATAAATATTATTTTACAAGATTTATTATTTTATAAGAAAAAGTAATCAAAGAATATAATATAAATCTATGTCAATACAAAGTGTACACAAAAAAGTTTATTTCATTGATGAACAAAATAGAGCATATGCTAATTCAGCCCTAAATTTTGGCATTTCATCTTACTAATATTTATATTCTACCTAGTTGGCATTCCCTTAAAGAATAATTCTTTCCATATATTTGTAAATAAATATTCCACAACCAAAACTGTTACTCTGGGTTAGCAAACTACAGACACTATGGACAAGCCATCATCTTATATCACTAGAAAAAGATCCCTTCATCTCCTCGTATAGGTTTTCTATCTGAATAATATAATGAACACATATTAGTTGACTGGCTACATGAGAAAAAATTAATACTATTCCATTCTACTGTCACTTACGATGGCAGGAAGGATTTACTTGTGCATCGAATTGGACAATGAATCATAAATTTCCAAACCTTTTCCCTTAGCCTCCCTACTAGAATGGTCTAGTGCTGATTGTGAATGATTGGTAGAAGTAGAAGAGTGCATGCCCTCACAGAAACCTTATTAACGTGTTTAACATACAAATGGTTACTATGATTATATTCCTTATATCCCTACAAGAAGTCAATAAGGACATAGCTAATGCTAGAGCAAACAATATTATATAGAAATTATTTATTACAGGAATACTAACCAGCTTTGGCGAGACGTATAAAAAGGGTTGGTAAAGGCTAGGGATAAGTTTATTCTTCTTAGATAACAATATAGTGAATGCATCCACATGATTATTATCTAAGTATTATTTTATTATAATTTCCTCAATATTAGCTCTACTTATTATGATGTTCCCAAAAGAAATATTGTGTCAGTCCAATAACCAAAGTCAATACGTATTAAATACATAGTAAATACATAAAAAATACATAGTAAATTTATTATAAATAAATAATAATATACAGTAAATACATAGTTGATACACAGTAAACATGCAGTAAATATATAATAAATATATAGTAAATACGCATTAAATATATAATGGGAGCTATGGAGTGCACTTTTGAAATATTAAAATGTTTAAGGTTCTATCTCCTCTAAAATGCTTAGGTTTTCTTTGATATATAAAAAATAACAAACCCCACTTAATATACTTAAGTATACATGCCGAATCAAGTAACAAAATGATAGAATAGAGTGACAAATCCATGAGAAGTATGATTTCTAGCAATTAACTACTATTATTTACTCTAATTATGAAATTATCCTACTAAAATAAAAATATTAGTTGTGGAGATTCAATCACTAAATAAAAATAGTAAAAATAATAAAAATAATATTTAAATAAAGTGTTTTGGATTAATGAATATAAATTATATATCTTTCCTAATAAAGCTCTTATTTGTAAATGTAATTCAGAGTATATGTATCCCTAGATCTCTGTCAAGCGAATAGGGGTTCAAAGGATATATGCTGACCTCCTACAGTTATATCATCTCCTTAAGAACCAATCATATTTTATATCACATGTTTAGGTATGAAAACATACTAATTTAATATTTCTTATTATTCTTTCATTCCTCCATTGAGGCTATACATCACACTAGATTTTAATTACATGTATGGCTACTGTATGCATTAAATAAAGAGCAAAAAAATAATGAAAAATATAATTTAACTTTATAGTACAAGAATTTTCATTAGTACTTAATATATTCTTTACATCATTAATCCAAAACTAGAAAATTAGTCTGACATGGAAGAAAGATAAGCAAACTCGTTTTTATTGAAATCATGGATGAATAAAAATATGCTAGTAGGTTGTTTGCTTCCTCGTGGGTTGTGGAAGAACTCGGCTCATTTGCAACCCTAGTTATGGATGACAGTGCAATCACCTAGTAGGTTGTTTACTTCCTCCTAAGTTGCTCCCGGGAAGACATGAAAAATCTACATATAAACTATTTCATTGTTAGCAAATCTCTAATCTTACAAGCATTAATTAAAATATGCTCTAAAATAAATCTATATATGTACCTACCTTTTCTTTAGTGTATCAAATAAATTGGAAGCCTTTTCAGCAGAATAAAATATATATGTATTGCCCCATCAAGGAAAATGGGGTCTTAAGTCAGGGTACCTAGCGGCATTTTATCAAAAAGTGCTCAAGGAATCAAATCTGTAGAGGAAGAAATGTAATATTATCTAATGAATTAGTAAAATAAATTAATAATTAGAATGATACTTAGGGGCTCTTTGCTCTCATAATTTGTATAGGTACAAAACCATTTAGATAACCTAGTGGCTTATACATAGCAAACTTCCTGGAAATTTTATTAATCTCTTAAAATAAAAAAACTCCCTTATGGACCTAACCCAATTAATGACAAGAACTCATTTATAATATTTATAATAAAAAGAAGCCTTCTTGGGGTTTTGTAATTATTAAGGGGAAAAATAAATATGATAATAAAAATATGATAAATATCTTTAACATAATGAATGGATTAGTTGATCAGTTAATTTATATCATCTCACTCTTAATATTCATTGATCTATATCTTGTAAGTGGCTCGCTTTACGTGAAGATCTTAACACCTCTATTTGGCAATCCTGTAAGAAGAGATACTTCATTTGAGGTGAATTTTATCTAATGGCCCTTAATGATAAAGTATTACTGAGGAATATCCTAGAATTTAAGTAGCTTATATATTAGTTGAACATTCTGTTGGAATGATGGGAACTTCAGAAATTGATATATGTTTAATCTCTTCAAGGTGTCCTCGACATCCTGATTTATTATTATTGGCCTCATTTCTATATGAGGTCATCAGGATCTATCTAGACTCCTACATGTTGATCTGATGATTGATAATCATCTAATTATCAATCATCTAGAACTTAATCCAGACCTCAATCCAGACTTTAATCTAGACTTCAATCTAAACTTTAGACCAGACCTTAATCCATTCTTCAATCAAACATTAATCTAGTCTTCAATCAAGCCTCAATCTAATTTTTAATCAAACTCTAATCTGGTCCTCAATCAATCTCCAATCAATCTTCAATCAAGCTTGAATCATATCCAATCATCAACAATCATCCAATTGATTGTTATTGATTTGGATAATTAAAATTTAATCAATCAAATCTAGAACCCAGCTCAAATACAAAATTTTAGGCCAAAATTTAAGGTTAAGAGCCCTTGCCTTGAAACCCTTTTTGAGTGATTTTTCAATCACATTAAAATAAATCAAATGACTTTCTATTCATGATCTATCAATTGCATATTGATTAAATATGTCCCCAGGATTAACCCTCTAAATTTGAGCTCAATCTAAAGCCTTTAACCCTGAAAATTGAATTAAAATCCAAATGCTATAAAATCTTCAAATATTTATGGCTTATGCCACTGGACATGCCACTTTGTGGAATTTAGCCTTGAAACCTTTCCCAAAACCTTTGACCATGTCCATAACCTTTGTTATGATATGTTGAGCACAAAACTGCATTTTGGTGGATCCAGTTTAACCCTCAGTCGTCCCGGGGGTCCAAATGACCAAAATGTCCCATTGGGGCAAAATTGAAGTTTCATTCAAACTTCAATATAGTCCAGTCAAATCAAATCTTAGAACTTCCTCTAATGCCCTAAACAATATTAGGAGTGCATTAGACTTAAATTCCAACCTCGGTCAAGCATGGTTAACCAAGTCAACTCATTTTGACTAAATTACCCTTTAACATCTTAAATGGTCATTTCAATCCAAATGACTTCACCATTGCATAGGACCACCTCCATTTGGTCCAAAATATCATTTGAACCCGTTTGTCCCAAACACAGGCTTTGGTCTAACCTGGTTGACCAAGTCAATCATGGTTGACAAACTCAATCATGGTTGACCAAATGGTCCCTTAAGGGTCCAAATATTTATTTTAGGCAAAATGATCATTCTAGTGCATGACACCATATCTATTGGTCTCCATTGATCAAATCAAACTTGTTGAACCTAGCCCCAGCCCCTATTTTAACCTAGTTGACCAAATTAACCACTAAACCCTATTTATATTCAATCAAGTTTCAAATTCACCTTGAACTTCATTCAAACCCCTTGATCACTTTCCTTAGTGATACAAATTTGACTGTTCACTTTAACCCCGTAATAGTTGACTTGGTCAACTAGACCCAAGACTGGTCAAAGTCAGTCCACAAATCTCAACTCAATGCATTTAATCAAATCCACCATACCAAACTTCACTAGACCTCTCTATTCAACTCTCCTAGTGATTTGACCTTCATGGACCACTTTAACCAAGCTCATAATTAATTGGACCAATGATGGGTCAAACTTGACCCATATGAGTCAACCCTTTTATATTCAATCAAGTCAACCTACATAAACCTCATTGAACCTTTAATCTTACTCCACTACATATCCTGAACATATTTAAATCAGTAATGAGTCAATTTATAGTGAGTTTGACCAAGTCAACTCACTATGATTTGGTCAAACTCACATTTGTACCCCATTCACTTGTCTAACATTCAATCTCATACTTTTAAACCCTCCACGCTTCATTAAACTAGCATTTATAATTCCCATGTCTACCTCACTGGTCAAGTTGACTAGTCAAATAGTCAACAAGTCACCTAAACTAATTCAAAGTTATTAAATTACTTAAGCATTTAATTTTCCCTCAAAATAACTCACTTCAGCTGCTTGAATACTCTCTAGAAGCTACTTAGACCATTCTTAATCTCTAGTTTAGCTTTAAACATCCCTTAATTATCCCATGTGCAAATGAGGACAAAAAGGACTTTCCATATCATTGTCCTTGGATTGTTCTTTCCTCCAGCCTTCTAACAACCCTAGGATACCTAGCTAACATCCTATCTTCCTGCCAAAGTGATCTCAGTCGTCCAAATGGTCTAAGACTTTTAAATTGGCCAAAGAGACCAAAATAAACCTGATTCCAACTTGAAAACTCTCTCACTACACTTAGCCTCTCAAAACCATTTGAGTTTTTATTTGAGCTCCCAACAGTCACCTCTACACTTCCTAAGTCTAATCAAACCGGTCAAGCCTTATCGGCGACAGCTCTCTGGCGACATTGGCTAGGAATCCATCCAACTCAAAGAACTCGTGATAGAGAGTTTTTCAAACCACGCTTTCTTTAAAGAGATTGAGTGTGGAAAATCTACAAGAACAACCATCCATTTAATGGTTCAAACTATCCCATTAAATTGAGGTAAAACAAAAACTGTAACTTAGGACACATAGAATTAAATAGCTTTTGATTAAGTGCTTTTCAAAACGCAAAATCAAATCCCTATGATTTCTGATCATGCATACAATCTCTGTTTAAAATTTTAATCAAAATGATCGCTTAATCTCAAAGAATGAATGATTTTTTCTTTCTTAGGGTTTAATCTATAGCCTACTTAAGCTATACAAATCTCAGTCATTGATATTTTAATCAATGGTTGAGATCTCATCATTCTGTACTTCAACCCGACCGTGTAAAAGGTCTAATAATTTAGATTTCTCATCCAGCTTGATATGAACCATCCATTCAAAATCATGCTGGATCAGATGGCTAATGGTCTATGCTGACGCAGATAAGTCAAAACTGTATGGCCCATTGCCGTCCAATGATTAGCATTTTATGTCGCACCGCGCAGCCATCACCATGGTTAATTAGTATTAATAATTATGTGGCGGTGCAATCATTGATATTAATAATTCGTGGCCTGCTCCCGACATTGTTTTAGGTTTTAATTATTTTAATTGATTTTAATAGTTTTAATTAACAGACTTTTCAAAAAATCATGAAAAATCAAATATTTTTCCAAAAATTAAGTTTAATATGTCATTTTGCTCAAAATTTTAAGCACTTTAATTTAAAATTAAAATTAAGTAGAAAATTTTATATATTTTAAATAATTTCAAATATTAATTATTTGGAATTTAATTAATATTTTATTAATTATAAATCTAAATAATTTTAAATTTTGAGAAAATTTATTTTTAACCTATTTTGGATCTCCAATGATTTTTCAAGATTTATTTAAATTATATTTTGAGATTATTTTGAATTTATAAAATTATATATTATGTTTTAATCTTTAAATATTTTAAAATCTATTTTTATTGCACTTTTAAATTCCATTTGCATACATTTAGATAGGGTTTGAAATTTTAAACAAAGGTACATCATGATTTAGTGGATTTAATGGGGGGTGATCAATGAGCAATCATGTCCTAATTACTCATCCATTAAGTTTCTAATTATTTGAGTTCTCCTTTAATTTCAATGTTTAGGAATGCACATGCACCTAGTTCTAGGTCTCTTAATTGATGTGGGGTGAATCACTATGCTTGTGTTAAGGGTTAGTGACATTGATTTACAAACCTACATGACTTAGTGACACCTAAGGATATAATTAAGGACATGTCTTAGAAATATAGAAAAATCATTAAAAATTAAATAAGCATCCAATATGGATGAAATTTAAGACACATGAACTTAGTGACATCTTCTATCTTAGGGTAAATTCTCACTGATTTTAAAAATCATTAGGTCAAAATTTTAACTAACTCAAAATTAACTCTTTAATTAAGCCTAAAAACTTTAAAAAATCATAATAAATTCAAAGTAAATCCAAAAAATTATAAATAATATATCAAATTGATCAGAATTAAACCCTTCACTTATGAAAATTAAAAGCACTTGACTGGACCATTAATTTAAGCGTAATTCAATTTTTAAAAAAATATAATATTAATTTTTTAATTAACTAAAAATTATTAAAAATTCTAAATAATTCTCACATAGTTTAGAACACTCCCTTAGGTCATTCCAGACCTTTGGAAGTGATTTCATGAAGTTTGGGAATCAGTTTGGATCAAAATCATTAAAAGCTTTTTAATTAACCAATTACATAATTCAATTAAATATTTAAATTTTAAAAATTTATAACTAATATCAAAAAATTCCAAATTGAATAAAATTAAAGGCATTAGACTCCATATAGGGTCTAATATTTATTAAAAATGTCAAACCCCTAGAAATAAGTCAAAGTAAAAAAGTCAACTTTTTGGTCAATTGTAGTTTAAATTTGAGTCAAAACTTCAAAAAATCATAACTTAATCTATAAAAATCCAATTCCAGCAAACTTAGTGTCTAATTACTCACCGTAGGTTCTAGCATTTAAGAAAAATATTAGAACTCTAGATTTCAACTTTAATTAAAAAGTCAAATTTTGAACCCTTAATTTAATGCATTAAATAATTCTCAAAAATTTTAAAAATTTAATAATTGATTAAAATTCTAGAAAATACTAATTTAATCAATAAAATCAATCAACCAACCAAAAATATATAACAAGTACTCCATAGATGAAATTTTTATAATGGACTACCTTAAGTTGCGAGGCTAAGTATCCTAAGGAAGTTTCATCCTCGAGCCCATTATAACAACGCCACAAATGGATTCAATGGAGTGTAAAATTTTAAATTTAATTGATTATTAATGATTTAACTAAATTAAAATCTTTAATTCAACTACATCAACCAAGTTTTAAGGATGGACTACTTTGAGTTGTAGGGCTACGTGTCCTAAGGAGGATTGGTTCCTCGTGCTCACTATGACAACGCCACAAACCAGTTGATGGCATACATAATTAATTTAATCTCTAAAACTAGCAACCAATCAATTTAATTAAAAAATAATCAACCTTCTTTAGCTTAACTAATCAAATTAATTAATAATATTGGTTACTACTAGATCATATGGGCCTATGAGGCTATTAACTTAGCTATAAGGAAGAGGAAATAAACTTCACGGCCCTGGTGTAAACAAAAGTAGTAATCACTAAACACTTAAAAATATTTTTTAGAACTAACATTAAAATATTAATACTTAAAGTTAAATCAAAATTTTTTGAAAGTGATTATGCTTACGTAGGGCTAAAGATAAGGGGAAAAATTAAAATTTAATAAATAAATTTTTCTGCAAGTACTAAGCATGCTAAGTCCCCCTTAAATTTAAAAAGAGCATGGTCAAGCGTGACTGTGAATTTTGATTTGAGCAATTTAATATATACAACTGCTTCGAATGTTAATTTTAATTATAATCGCTTTAGGATAACCATGCATGTGTTCTAGAGTCTTTTATTTTTTTGAGATTTAATGTAATTTAATTTTAGTAAAGTGTTATGAAAGTGATTTTGAGGCTGCATATTAATTATCCAACCTAAAATCTAAAGAGAAATGTAACATCCCTTAGGGGAGAGTTCCTCTTCATTTAGAGATTCAGGTTAAGATGTTTTAAAAATCCAAAGAGAAAAGAAAACACCCCTTCGGGGAGGAGATTCTTTTCATTTGGATATCCAAACCTGACAAATCGAAGGAGCTCGCAGAAGAAGAGAAGATGAAGAAGTGAAGATAGAGAATATCCCACTTAAAATCACTTGCATCTTTTCTAAGATTAAAATCCATATTGTTGTAAGTATTACCGGACCACTTTTAATTTTTGTATACCTTAAGTCGTAAATTAAGTGGCATTTACCACATAAGATTTATATTCAATTTGATGATTTAATTGATTTGTTTACATTGATTGTATAGTAGAAATTACATGCTTTTTTAGGTTTTCTTCTTGCATGCATTATTTTGATTTAGCCTGGAAATCATTTAGAGGCTCATGAGGACACGTTAAAAATTTTCTATTAAAATTAGATTAAAAAATATCAGGCTCACATAAAAATCTAACAATCTTAAGAAGTAAGTTTGAGAATGACCCGAGAGTTTGCATGCATCATATTAACTCATCTCCTCCATATTGGCACCTCCCTGCTTGTGGGTTCTGGTAGACTACCTAACCTATTAGGGTGCAATTCTGTCAAGGGGATGTTATACAATCTCTAGAAAAAAATTATTTTTAAATCATTTTTAAAATTACTTCATATTGATTTATACATTTAAAGGTCAATCAATATGCATTGTATTAAAAATAAATTAAAAAGAGTAAAAAAAATTAATTGTATTTATTTTGAGGCATTAAACACCCTACATAAGTTAAGGGGCCAATTAGGATCTGCTCTAGACGTCAGCCCCAATTTCTTAAAACTTAATTAAAAATATTTTTACCCATTTAAAAAAATATCAGACACATATATTTTAAACGTCTAGGTGGTTAGCTTGCTCCCCAATCCATGTTACTATTATTTAGTGCCCAAATTAGATTTAGGCTCTAGGGCACTCAAAATCATAAGACCCCACCTTCTGGGAATAATATCCCAACTTTCTAATAAATTGTCAACTCAAATTAGAATTCTCTTCAAACCAAAATTTAAAGCCCACACATAGGGTAAGCTGAGGCATTTTTGAAGTATTTCAGAATCCCAAAATGCCTCTTACTTCTCCTCCATTTACCTCTATAAATAAGTGTTCAAATTTGATCTAAACCAAGTTGAAATTCAAATCTCACTTCATTTGATATCACTCCTTAAAATTTCCAAAAATAAAATTTTTGTCATTATTTTAATCAAAAGTTTTCATAGGAAACTCAAGTTTTTTACGATGTAATTAACTACAAAGTCTTACTCTCATAGGAAATTTAAAGACCCAGATTGATTTTCAAAACTTAATTAATTTTCTTTAAAAAAATAAAAATTCGGTGATAATCATTATCGTCGTATTAGAATAATTAATAAGTGATGATACCTTCTTCCCTTGGGAAGATATATCATTCTTTATCATGACTTCAAATTTGAGGTTAACGATAACATATCTAGATCATCATAGTTAAATACTTGATTGAATATCATTTTGACCCTTCGGAGTCATATGTAGTTCTTTCTTAATTTGGCTATAATATTTATGATAGAATTTGCAATTTTAAAACTAAACCCATCTAGGAATCTTATTTTCACCTCTCAAGGGGGTATATCATTCCTAATGGATGTTTGCTTTCAAAATTAAAATTTAAAAGTCAATTTCAAGTTTCCCAAAGAAATGTAATTCCATATTGTTTTGCATCTTTCCAAAGCAAAGCTCTTTTTCAACCAAATAATTATATCGACAAACGAGTTGTAGATAGTTCTAAAAGTTAATATATAATAATGATAAGTAATAATCCAAACATACATCTATAGACATCACAGAAAAATACGTAATCGATATACAGTAAATACACATTGATGTTATCTTAACAGTTATCAAAAATATTTTTTATTACAAGTTTAATTCTGAATGCACATTCGATAAACCATCGATACACAATAAATACATAGTTGATATGTAGTAAATGCGCAGTTGATACACAATAAATATGTAGTTAATACTAAGTTAAAAAAGAGTCAAAATGAGTAAAAATAACTTAGAAATTTGAAAACTTTACAACCTAATTTTGAAAATAGATGACGGTCGATACCAGTGAATACATAATAAATACATAGTTAATATGTAGTTCATATGTAGTTAATATATAATTTAAAAAATATTCACAAAATGAACAAAAATAACTCATAAAAAATTAAAACTGTGCAAAATAATTTTGGAAGTGGAAGAATAACTTGAAACACAGTCAATACAAAGTCGATACACGGTGAATATGCAATTAATACACAATTAATATTAACCAAGTTAATATAAAGTACATTCACAGTCGATAACAGTCAATACAAATTTTGCATGACGGTTTATATTTGCCTGCTTGTAGTACCACAAGCATCTAACCTATGTACACCAAATCGACTGCCCTTTTTTGCTTTTTTTAATAGTGGATTATGTTTAGCATTCCTTGGAGGGTCACGTGCTAACTTATAAAATGATAAGCAAATATCCTAAACCCTAAAAACCATAAATGTAAATCCAAAAATCTATTTTGGGAGATAAGCAAAAAAGAACTCTTTGAAGATGAACTGAATGAGAATGACCGACTAACCTTGTTGGTGGATGATGAACTGAATGCCTAAATGCAGTTGAAAAGTAAACCGTTCGAATGCTAAAAATGAAAGTGAATAGTGAATGCCGAAGATGAAAAAGTGAATGCGAAGATGCAAAGTGAATAGGCTCCAAGACTTTTGATCTCTCGTGAATTCAAAATTTTCATCTTCGACCAGGCCTCTGGGCTGGATCAATTGGATTGACAAAAAAAATAAAATATGAAACCATATTAAATATCCACATATACATTTGGACTCCACAAAAAATAATTTCTCCTCTTAACTACCTCGTAAGCTCACATAAACATTACAAATTATATACATCGAATCTGACATTTATCCCGATACTAATGGAACTACTAGTTGTACAAAACACTCATGCTACTGAGAAATTACTCTGTGCGGACTTCAGACGTAGCTTTACTTCTGGACTCCAATTAAATCAAGACACATGGATTTTTTAAGACCTGATAACCCGACCCGACTTGAGCCCAACTAAAAAATTTTAAAATTGCAGCAACCTACTTATTTTTTTTGTTTTTTAAAAAGAAACCCGCAAAATCTCTCAAATATTTAGGATTTTTATGGAATAAAACTTATGGTGCTTGTTGAGAAAAAAAAAGAGAAACAGGCGATGAAGATGAAGATTGGTTTGGTCGACTTCACATCCTCTGTAGAGCCAATGGAAAAAATGATAAAGCTTAAGAGTAAGGTGATTTTACTTACATAATCACGTCTTTTCAATGTATATTATGAGGCAATATACATTTTTACATTTTGCTGAGCTTAATTTTTCAACAGAAAAATCTATCGTAAAGGAAAAACAACAGAACTGTGTACACCTTCAAGGCATAACAAGTTCTCAAACAAGCCCAAATACTTTAAAGAGAAATTTATAAACTGGGCATGAATGGTTATGTGTTTTTTGTGATGTTTCATACACATTCACTTAGAATATATTCTTAAAAAATTTATATGTCGAATGCCACAAAAATGCATGCTTCTGTAAATTAAATATGTAAAATGACAAATTTGTAGACGCTCATTTATTCTCTCAGATGTAATTATTATGTATTTTTTCTCTTTCATTTATGTGACATTTTTATTCATTTTGACATTGTATATCGTTGTGTATCGCTGTGTACCTCTGCTGTGTACCGCCGTTATGTATCGCTGTGTATCACTGTGTACTGCTGCTATGTACTCCTGTGTACCGTTGTGTATTACTGTGTATTGTTAATAGCAATGAACTTTTTTTGTGGTGAACATCTTGCTTTCTTATGAAATTCAAAGGTTTTCTTACAAAAGTTAATTCAACAAATCTAAATCTTTCATCAAAAAGAAGATGTGTATTCATTTGTTAGCATAATTCTGCATCACACATTAATTTTGCTATTCGTCTCCTATAAAATCTAGCAATAAAATAGTTATGGCCAGTTTGGTGTTGTGCTTGAATAACTATGATCCTAATAATTTTCGGTCATGCGGTTTGACTTTAATGCTACTTGGCACAATTTAGCATTAACAAAAAATATGTATGATCATAACAATTTAATATTAGTGGTCATCACGGTTGTGAGGCTTCCTAGTTCTATCACCATTAGTTTCAACATGTCTATCTTGATTGAAATTTTTAGATCGTTTTGCTTCTACCTTATTTAGTTTGTAATCAGTCTTCTATTCTTATTTTGTACTTAATAAACAAATCACTAAAAACATATATATTTAAATTTTTTAGTTACCTAATTTAAGAAATTTTTTTGCTTCATTATATTTCGCGTAAGTTCTTTATTTTTTTTGCTATTCTTCAAGAAAAAAAATCTTTAATGACCTTTTTTGGGATTAAGCTATGAATTTAAACCAGCATTGTAATTGTTAACTTATCAAATATCCTCGAGATTGCCATAAAATATGAAGATACTGACATCTTTGGTTTCTATGTATAGTTTTAGTTTTATAGTTTGGAATAGTCATAAAAACCTATTCAGTAGACTGGACTTTTCTTTTATGATAAATAATAAGACATAAAAATCTTGAACAGAGGAATTCATCATGAAACAAAATATAATTTTGGACTTTGCCTCATTTGTCTTTCTGTTTATTTGCTCGCATTCTTTATACACAGCGGTACACAGCATCAGTACACAATGGTACATAGTAGTACACAATATCAGAATGAACAAAATATCACATAAATGAAAGAGAAATATGAGTTTTTCTTTATTCTTCAATGAGCAATGCTAAATAACTATACATTTCTTAATCTGATTCCTAATATGGAATGCTGTAAACCTACACCATAAATGGGTTTTAATTCCAGTCAATGTTAAATAATTGCTTCCAATGATTGATTGTTTCTTACATCTGAATCAATATGACTAGTACACAACGGTACACAACTAACTTTATTTAAGAATGTAGCATTATATTATCAAAATGAATCAAATAGAAAAAGAAAAATAAATTAGTTTTCATTTCCATCAGTTGCGTATTTAAGAATGCAGTATTATATTATCGAAATGAACTAAACATAAAGAGAAAATAAATCACGATCAGCAAAATACAAATGAAACTTCAAAATTACTCTTACACCAAAAATTTGTAAGGGTATAAAACAAAGGTCGAACCCCGCAAGGGGCGTTGCCTCCTCGGAGCCCTGACATATTCCGTAAGTGTATAAAAAAAACTATCATTCCTTTAGCCTATAGTTCTCTCAACTTCAAATCTTCTTCTTCCTTGACGTTTGCACACCGCTACTCAGACTCCGCGTCTTGTGAGCATATCAACTGTTCGAAGAATAAACGTCCTCCTCCAAGCCAATCTTCTTCTTCATCGGCATTTTCTTATTTCTTCTTTCTCAGCAGGTATCAAAAGTTTATTGAAATAAAATTCTAAATATTACGAAATATTCACGCGTATTTTCATTTAAAAAAAATGACAATCCTAAAACCTAAATCGGAAATAGAAAATTTTTGAACTAAATACGTCAGGTTGACAAGACAATGATGCTAAATAGAAATGAATACACCAACATGTCACGATTTCCGGACTCAGCACTAGATATCTCCATGCTACTAGATCCACTTAAAAATGACCGCAATTTTCTGCTATCTCACTTCTCGAGGTCTCTAATTTTCGATCTCAATCCCGCTCACTAAAGTCGAATTGGAAGCTTCAGTTCCAAAATCCGATGCGCGTATGCACGCCAACAACTTCCTGCACCCCTCGATCCGGGTTCTTCTAGAGTGAATTTCTTTTTCGCTGTTTTAGGAATATAGGGTTTTGCCGAAACCTTCTTCACTCATCTCGATGCCATGGCGATGCCTGGGGTTGACTTCAAGTGGTGAGTCCTGCGGCTCCTTTTTTCTCGGCTCTTCGAAATTCGGATTTTTGAGCCCTGGCTTTTATTTATGTACAGGTACGATGGGTTCTTCCTGTCAATGCTAGCAACCAGCATGTAAGAGATTTTTATTTATTTTTTAATATTTGTAGTGTATTGTTACCTTTTGGGAGCAATATTGGAGACTTGTCAGCTGATGTTTTCGTGGCGGTGTTTTGATAGTATAATCGTTTCAATCAAGTGGAAGCGGTACCATCTCTGCGTGCATCCTTTGCACATTTGGATTGTGGTGAGTTTCCTGCAATCTTTGTGTAAAAATGGTTTATTTCTGTTATGGTGGTCAGCTTAAGAGGTTATGCTGCCAGGTGGACTATTCTATCGTGTTCATGTTCAGGTTGCTGATGTTTCTGGACAATGGGCTTGCTGCGGGAATGGGTTTGTAAGAACTTTCTTTTTTTAGCAAGTTCGTATTCTTCTTCTAATTTTCTTAATTCACATTTTGTGGATCTGAAATTACTGTGCAACACTGACCGCCATATTTCCTTGAACTGACTTATATAACATTAAGGGACAACATATCATTTTTCTTTATGGAAAATCGAATTAAACATTTCTCAGGCCGGTACATTTTGATTACACTTGATAAATTATTGCGAGCTCAGGACAAAACCTCTTGTTTCTACTATGCTATTTAAAAGCCCAATACTGATATTCTGTTTTGCTTTGACATTTACCGTATATACCACTATCCACAATCTGTGAAAAGTCCTCAGCAGGTCTGTATTGTAGGTTGAGATGAATGGCAACTTGAGAGTGCTTTAGAAATAAGTATTTTAGTTAGCTTTGAAAGACTTTTGAGCCGAAGAGGGTTTAAAGCTGGACATTTCAGATCACCAAGCTGACTAGCAAAAATGGATAATTTTCCAGTTTCATCTGATAAAGCTCTTTGACAGATATGTTAAAATGGGGGCCCACTGGCATTTATTTCCCATTAATTTGGCAAGACATCTGAAACATTGACCAATTTATTCCCATGTCTACAAGGTGTTTATTACTTGTCGAGCTTCCGTCTTAGATGTGAAAATATTTATTTTGGTGTTTTAAAGATGTGTTGGTTTTGATTAAATTTCTTCACTTTTCCATTTTATACTTTTGACTGCTCCATTATGATTACATGAATGTGTTGAATTGATTACTCATTTAGATAGATTTTTTTCTTTTCCTATGTAATAAGATACATTTTTTTCTTCCTATGTTTAATTATTACAGTCCATTTATTATAGGCTTTTCTGTATGCTTGGTAAATATGCATTTTTTGGAAGATAGAGAAGATCTTTATATTTTCTTTCAAGTATAAATGGCAATTCATGATGTTGCCTTTTTTGTTTAAATGTGAACTTGGTCATATTGATGGGCATGGTATGATTGTGGGTGTGATGGGGATTTGATATACATAATACATTTGGAATGATGTTAGCAAATCTCTCTTTCTGGTAAAAACTGTTAGAGAAATGAACATTACTTCCCAAAGAATGAACATCATTATCTGGTTTGACTATGACGTGGAAGAATGCTACACTTTAAAATCTTGGAATTGGAATAGTACATATATATATATATATATGTTTTGGAACTTCATATCTTTTCACGCTTCAATTTAGTTATTGGTGATACCCTCCTCTTCTAGGATGTAATCTTTAGCTAAATAATCGCATGGTGATAAATTTTAATATTTGTGAAATCACTGTAGCTTACTTAAAATTCTCTTTTTTTGCTTAGCTGTTTAAGAACTGTGAAATGTTAGATGCCTATGAATGTCTAAACTTCCCGCATAGCTTTTCAGCAATTTAGGCACTGGTGGTGTAGCCAATGTTCAAGAATGCAATGGTTTAGGTGGAGGGAGTCGGTGGCAAGCACCATAAAAGCTTGTTAGAGTAGAAAGACTCTATGGGTCAAAAAATATCATTTGAAACTTTATTAAAAATCCCTTGTCATGGTCAAAAGAAAAAAAGTACAATATTATAACGAGTGGACAAGAGGATTGTATGGTGCTTTAAGATGGGTTGATTTTTTAATTAAAGTAGATATATTAAAAATAGATGGCAATTATAAACATCTTGCAATAGATGACGGGTAAGAAGTTTTGCATAAACATTTAATTTGTTAATGTAATTATATAAATCAATATTGTATGATCTTCACAGGAAAGTAAAGGGAAATAGGTGGCACTTTAGTCAAGTGTATTTGATTCAGGAGTAGAGGTGATGTAGAACATTTAAGGTCCATGGTTTCTAATTAAGATATGCTAGATGCAGAAAGCCATGCATAACATGCACAAAATTCATAGGTCAATTTGTTCACTACTTTTGATGAAAAGCAAATATATGGAGGAGATCATTAAGATGAAAATTCATTGGCCATCCACTATAAATAATGAATCAAAATTCACAATTAAGAAAGCCAAACAATGATTGAAATCCTCACACTTGTTGAAAATCAAATTTAAGGAGAAATAATCTCGCTTGTAGAAAACTAGATTTTATCGAATTCATGATAAATTAATCATGTGATCAATCCAATAACTAAACTTGAATAATGAAAAATATGAGGGAAGAATTCATCAAGAGCCAGCTTCATCTTTGTGTAAAGAGATAATCTGTCCCATTCTGGAAATTTTTCAAGTTTCTCAGATGATACAAGTTTTGAATCCTAGAAGTAAAAAGAATAATACATTTTACTAGAATCTTATTCTAAATTAAATTGATTGAGTTTTATGCACATCTAAGCTCTCATATTTATAATCATAAAGCTTGGTTAAAAAATCCTCTTGTTAAGCCCTAAAGAAATCTATAGCAAAAGAGATGTAAGAGGTTGTATAGGCTCTCCCTGGGAAGAAATTGAAGGAAGTGGTTGAAGGAATCACTAACAGAAAGCTGCAGGAGGTCATTGAATGAGTCATTGAATAAGAATCCTAGAGAAAGAGAATTTACAAGATCCAATCATTTGAATGATGTAGAGAACATGGTCGTTATTGAAGCAAAAAAAAAAAAAGGGGAGTCGCATTTGGTATGCCACTAGGTAATATACCAGATGAAGTTGTTGAACATAGGGCTCATGAAAAGCTTGATTGCAATTGGGTAAGTCCTAAGATTTGCATTAATAGGAACTCGAAGCTTAAAGACCAAGAGAATGTTTCAAAATGTTATTGTCTCGGGGGCTAGATCAATGCTGGATGGCAAGTCCTAATTGACGCACTATTATGCGAGCATATTGATTGTTTTTTTTGAATTTATACGTGATCCATTTTTTGTAGAATTGCTTTATTTGCTTTTATTTTGATCTGGAAAGAGATGTATTGAAATGGAAATTAGAAGGTTCCCGGTCAATGCCTTGTCTCTAAAAGAGATGTACGCAACTAAAGTCTGCTTCAGTAAAAAAAGAAAAACATCAATAAATTAAGAGGTTTTTTTTTTCTACTTACATGAAAAGCCTACTCTCAGTCGCTTTTTCCTATATCTTTTAGCTAAATTTTTTGGCCTTGTCTTCATGTGACTTACCATCAATGAAAGATTCATTTAAGATGTTGGAATAACCTCATAACCTGCCATGAAGCTATTCCATAGTTGTTTCAAAACTTGCTCGGACATAAACATGCTGGGATTGTCTTACTTAAAAGGGAAAAGTTCTGGCCAGCAATCTGTACGTACTCTCTTTCTTTTCCCTTAATTCACTTACGAGGAGCTCTCCTACCCAGTCACACGTTGAAGGGATAAGTTAGTTTGGGCTGTAGAGTAAGAAATACAGGGCATAGGCACAAATCTCTTCTAATTGGTTCTTGAAAAGAAAAATTCAGTTTTTGAAAAGAAAGAAGAGAAAAACAATAAGGAAAAATAGGTGTGAAGATTTTGATCCCAAGGGAATCGTGGGTTGTTGAAGTTTCTTGTTGTCAACGAAAGCTGGGTTATTTGCAGAGTGATAAGCCAACTGCAGCCCAAGTGGAGCCGGCTGATCTAGACTGTGCGATCCACTGTAGCCAAGTAACCTGCTACTTGCGGCAAGTGAGGGCTGCTTTTTGAGGCAGATGGATGATGGATGGTATGTTGGCTGAAGTGAGGGGCTGGTTCATGCAGCAGGTGTGGTTTTCTGCTTGCGGCAGGGGGTGCTTCTTGCGGTAGGAGCTAGAGGATGCGGCAGTGATACTTGAAGCTGTTTGGAATACTTAAAGCTGTTTGGAAGGAAGGGAGGGAGGGAGGGAGGGAACTCTCAATAAGAGCACTAATTTGTTATGCTTCTTGATTGAATCAAGAATGATAGGACACCTTTTGAGTAGATGGAGATTCCTAGAGGAAGAAGAAGAGAAAAGAGAAGAAGAGGGAGAAAAAAAACCAGAATTTCATTTCCATGCTGTTAATTACAGCAAGGGGGGTTTATTATAGGCTTGTACAAGTGAAAAGAAAGAGGGTCAGCTGTCTTAAATAATAATAAACTAGTTTACAAAAATAACCTTCATGTTATAAGTTTATTTATAATAAAATCATGAATTGATTCAGTCCTTAGACTGTTTTCTAGTTGGGTGTACACTATAAACTTCGAATTGTTGTCTTGAGCTTGTTCTTCTGATTTTTGAATCTAATTTCTCCTTGTTTTTGTATTTGTATATGCATCGAGAGTAATGTATTGGTGCTTAACATACATCTCTTATTGTCTTTTGTGTATTATTCAACACCAAATGAACATGCACAGGAGATTTCTGAAATGAAGAAACCAAGTTGTTTCTGAAATAAAATATCTGGACAATTGTAAAATTAAAGAAAGAGAATACTGAGGATGGGGCAGGTTTGTGAGTTGCAATTATAGAATTGAATAGGGGAAGTGGTATCTTTTGGAAAAGGTCTAGATAGGTTATTTATAAGTTCAGGTTTTGATCTAGGGTTTTCCCTAAAAAGATGGAATAATAATTGCGGATTTCAATGCATTTTTGCAACTATGGTAGCATTTCCATGCTAAATGGAAAAATAAAGCCTTGAATCTTTTTTTTTTTTAAACTTTTTATATCATTATATTTAGGCGTGTTACTATTTGATACAAGATGTAAACAGGATTAATTACTAATTTCATGTAGGAAAAGTTTAAATAAATATTATGAAGTATATGTGCACAGGGTATTATTTGTATGGTTGGCTTACATTTGTTGGGTAAATGTTAATTAAGAACTTACTTTCCGCAAAAATATTTTTAGGGATCTTGGCTGGCAACAGCGGTATGCACGATTTTACGGGAGGATTGTGGTTCTTTCAGTTATTACTCTAATTCTTTATCCTTTTCTTTGGGTTTGGACTGTGGTAGGCACATTATGGTTCACCAGTGCAAATAGCTGTGTAAGCTTTTTTTTATTCTTTTCTGAGTTTAATGCTTAATAACCATACACAAAATTTCATGGTTGTCTAATAATTGGCATAATTGTTATTAATGGTTGCAGTTGCCAGAGCAAGGTCAAAAGTGGGGTTTCCTTATTTGGTTGGCTTTCAGCTACTGCGGGCTACTGTGCCTTGCTTGCATGTCTGTTGGAAAGGTTCTTAATTCTTTAACCTTTAGGAATTTGATCCCTGGTTCTAGAATTGAAAGTAGTTCCTTTTCTTTATCTGAAGGGATTGCATGTTGTATTCTGTCTTATCTTTGTTGTTCTTTGGGTATTGAAAAACTTTTTTTGTATTCAGTTTTGTTCAATAGGACAAGTCTTGTGCAATTATTTTTTTAAATTATACAAATACTTTCACTGGACTTGTCTCTATTATGAATGCGTTCTACATTCTATGTCAACTTAATAGTGGGGGAGCAAAAGGCAGCAGCGGTGTAAATTCAATTTCTGTAATTGCTTGGGTCACCGAAAAATAAGCTGAACTCTTTGAACCCAAGTTATTTTTTAAAAGAAATTGAATAATACTCAGATTGCTTTAAGGTTAGTGGGTCGTGGATAGCATTTTGGTTTGTGGCTGTGTAATCAGGCAGTTTTCTAGTCATGGTCAGCTTGGTAGGCTTTTGAGACTATCATTCAAGTTCGGTTGGTTAGTGTTTGTTTTTAGTGGACTGGTGCACTAAACTGGTGTAAACTCTTACAATGTCACTAATCAACATTCATGTTCAATGTACTGTTTGGGATAAGAAATTCCTAAAAATGGTGCAATAAACATGTGTATTTAGAAATGAATTACAACTCTTTAAAAAGAGTTTTTTTGGAAGCTGCTATCCTTTCTCATGGAAAGCTGCTATTTCTGTAATTAAGCTCTAATGCAAAATTTATACCTTAAATTCTCATTTAAAATTAAGGCATTAAATACAAACCAAAATTATTAATTTTGATGAGGATTTTTTTGGTTGAATACGGATATCATGTTATTTTATTTGTTTACCTGCTTGCTACGGAATCAGTATTAGAATAAAGAATATGCAATTCCTTAAATGCCCGATGGTTCCGTTTTTTATGCATATCAACTTATATTTATGCATGAAATAAGATCAAGAATAAATAAGTAGCCAGGGGCCTAGCTTGGGTTATGCTTTTCCATACATAGCTCCATGGTCTGGGATTTACAAGTAAGCCAACTTGGCAATGCAACTTCCATTACCTTTATCATCACTGAGAACAAAACAACAGTATTGGTGCCATTCGAAGAATGATCTTCACCATACAAAAAATTATGTGCTGAACAACCATCACAAACAAAAGCTTGACTGCAACTCCATGAATTGAATCAGTTCTTTAGGTTTGAGATTAGTGTCCTTAGCAATGGTTTTATTCCGTAAGAAAAGTACCCCAACAAGCTCCCGGAATTTGTTTCCTGAGGCATTGCTTATTCCTATCAATGCCAATTATGTCAAGGGCCATGGATAAACTAGCTATATCGTGATTTCCTTCCATGAAGAGGATGCAACTCATGCTCAGTGGGAGACCTTCCTTGGCTATCTTGATGATTTCACATGTTGAATTAAGGGTGAAGAATGTTTGATGTTGGCTGATGCACTCAAGGAATTTGATGGCCGCTGGTGGAGTTGCTATGTTTCAAAGAAGTTGATAGAAATATAGTGGAGGAGCTTGAGCTAGAGGCATGTTTTTTTTTTTGTGGGTGGGGGTGGTGGAGTTTATATCTTAGATTCTCATTTAAAATAAAAAAACATGAAAAAGAGTGATTTTGATAAGTTTTTTTTTTACAGAGGAGTTAGCTTGATAATATTACTGCCATCACGTCATCATTGCTAAGAATACAACAACATTGGTGCCATTTGGAGAATGATTTCCCATAGAAAAAAAATTGTGTTGAACCATCACAATAAATAACTTTATCTTCAACTCTATGAATTGAATCAAGTATGTTGGGTTGAGGTTGATTTCCTTAACAATGGTCTTGTTTTCCAAGTAAAGCACCAATGTGCTTGGAGGATGGTGAGGGTGGTCTTGGGGCATATCTCTTGGAGTTCTGCCGCTTCTTGTCCTTTATCCTTAACGTAAATTACATCAACGATCATGGCCAAATTGCGGATGGCATTGACAATAAATTAATACTTTTTATGAAAAGAAGCACCTCATGGCACATTTTGAAGTGATAAGAGTAAGGATTATTGAGTTCTAATAAACATTTTTCCTTTTTCATCTAAAATAAAGGCTTCAAATAAATACCAAAACTAAGGTTCTTGATGAGGAAACCTCTTTTGTCCAATCTAGCCATATATGTTGTTTGTATTTGTCTACTTGCTTGCCATGAAATCAATATTATAAGAAATACAGAACATGTATACCACAAATTGCTCATGCTGAGCTTCAGTCAACCCAACTGTAAAAGATGTTGATCTTAAGGGTCAAT
Source organism: Dendrobium chrysotoxum (assembly GCA_019925795.1). Classification (NCBI taxonomy): domain Eukaryota; kingdom Viridiplantae; phylum Streptophyta; class Magnoliopsida; order Asparagales; family Orchidaceae; genus Dendrobium; species Dendrobium chrysotoxum. The sequence goes on from CM034315.1 coordinate 45,664,482, forward strand.
CAAATTGGATCAGACCATTCAATAGCTACATATGGTCTCATCTTAAATCTAGAAAGCTTTGATACATATTTCATGTAATTAAAGGGATATAATTACCATCTCTATTTTTTTGGCAAGATTTTATTAGATCGTAGTATGCCATTCATTTATTTACTTTATAATGTAATTCTTGTTATATAGCTTTGCCTGTACTCCCACCTATAAATATGGGGTCAGAGGATAAGCCTAAAAATACATAAAACAACTTATCTCAACTTTTCTACTTGTGTGTAATGAAATCACCTAGTTTTTTCCTATTCTTTCCCTCTCTCTTTCTAGTTCTCTACTTTTCGTAGCCAATTTTGTAAGGTCTGAGTATCGCCCACGGACAAATTTGAATTTAATATCCTAAAAGGTGTGATAAGCTTGGAATTATGCAAAGGACCAGAAGCCAAGCTGTGTGACTACAAAATAAATGGCGCTTTCTCTTAAGAGGTGAGAATTAATTTGGTGTTTACTCTCTCAAGAAGCAAAATCAAGTCCAAACCAAGTGAAAGATGGGATTTATTCAAAATATATTAGGGGAACTTGACATATACTCCAGGAATTCGATAGTTAGAACTTTACACTTGGTTGACTTGGTACCTAACAAATACTCATCAAATACTCAAGGAATTTAGTGCTTGATGAATTCAAATTTATGAATTAGTAAACTCGTTCCTCACTTGGAAAGTTTCAATTTTTATTTAAAAAATAATAAGAAAATAAAACTTCAAAGAAGTGGATTCTAAAAATTCAAGAATCACCTTTCAAATTTGAACTTGGTCGACTTCAAACACAAAAGAGTTGACATATTGATTCCCCATATCTACATTGGAAAAACTTTTTCCTAAGTGAACCTTGGCTAGATGAGGAAAAAGTAGACTAACTTGGGCTTTGGAACAAAGTGATCTTGGCTTAGGCTTAAGTTTAAAAGTGATAAGATTAATCCCTCCAGGTGAGCTGAAGCTCCCAGGCACAAGATTCATTGGAGAGCTAAGGCCCCTAGGTAGATGGACAGTGCACACTTAACATAGTCACCTTTTATACTTAATCTAAAGCATGAATTTCACTCCAAGTGAAAAAGATATATTTGGTAAGCTTTAATAAATAATATCATACAACTATCACGCATTTGATCAAATCTTTATTATCTTTTAGAAAAAAAGAAGTCGAGCCCTAGAACTCGGTCATCCCTCTCTTTGCAACAAGATCTGAATTGAGTAGTGAGAGAAGTCCATTCTAAGTGAAAAGAAATGAAAGACAAAAGGTTATGTAACATTTGAAAAAATTCTCAAATTGGAAGCCATTTAAACATTCTTTATTCTGCTTGTTCTTAGATATCTTCTATTCAGCATTTGGATATTAAGTTTGACAAATTAACTTTGATATGTGGGAAAAAGGACCAAAATGGCTCTTTGACTTTTTATAAAGGACCAAAATGGATATTAAATGACCATTTTGGTCCCTCAAGTCTTTAAAAATGAACCGAATAGACATGAGGGACCAAAATGATTTTTTAATATTGTTGGGGATCATTTTGGTCTTTCATAAATAGTCAAGGGACTATTTTGATCATTTTCTCTTTGATATATTAATTTTCATGTTCTATTAGGTTCACAAAAGACATCAAAATTGGGGAACTAAATGTATATCATAAATTGGTCATGCTGAGCTCGAGTCAACACTGCTGACTAAAAGATGTTGATCTTACGAGTCAATCAAATCGGAATTGACCAATCAAAGGCAACATATAGGCTCACCTTAAATCTGAAAAGCTTTTATACATATCTCATGTAATTAAAGCAATATAATTATCATATCTCTTATTTTAGCAAGATTTTATTAGATTGTATTATGTCATTCATTTATTTACCTTTTAATATAATTCTTGTAATATAATCTTGCCTTTACTCTCACCTATAAATATAGGATCAGAGACCAAGCCTTAAAACACATAGAACAACTTATTTGTCTCAATTTCTCTATTTTCAAGCAAAGAGATCACAGAGCTTTTCTCTTATTCTCTCCCTCTTTTCTCTTTCTAGTTCTCTACTTTTCGTAGTCAATTTTGTGAGTAAGGTCCAGGTATTGCCCACGGACAAAATTGGATTCAACAAAACTATTCCTTAAACGCCCTATATTTTCCTTACCCTATTCTTTTTTAGTTTTATTTACATATGAAAGAAGATAAAGAATAAATGAAGGGTTATGACTTTTTGTTGAAGAGCTGGAAGCACAAAAAGAAAGAATGGCAGAGAAGAGAAGATATATTTTTATCAAAATGAGCAGAAAGAATTTCAACCAAGTGTTGGTTGTTCTATTTTATACTGCAATTGTTACAACTTTTTGTATAGGTATACAAAGATCATTTTACTCAGATGCAATTATAGATGATAGAATTAGTTTGCTTCAAGGGCTAAGATTTGTTGTGCTGTTTGTATAGTGCGGTGGAGATTAGATTGAAGAAGTGGATGCTTTTGGAATGCACTTTTGGTTGTTAATTTTGTAGGTTATCACCTTCTCTCGAGTTGATGGTTGTTTCTTGGATCATCAACATGTCTCTAAGCTGCATTTAGCGGGTTGTAAGAAGAGTTTTGGTGAAGATGTGGACATTTGATTATGAGAGGATGTTTGATTTACAACTATTACTTTGGATGGAATGCATTCACATAGAAAGTGAGTCGATTTATATATATATATATATTTTATACGAGAATGAAAGGTGAGCTTGTTTGCAAGTGTCATGGTAAAAATGTTGTCATAGTTTACGGGTGTTGGAGTATATGTGGATATTAGAAATTCTTTTAAGAGCCTACGAATCCAGTTATGTTGGTGGCAGCCATGGCTAGAGCATGATATTTCACTTTGGTGGATAATTTAACTACTATGAACTATTTCTTAATGCACCATGAGATGAGCATATGAGCAAGGTATGTACACCAACTTGTTGTAGATTTTTTGTCTGTGTATGAGTGATGAATCACTTGTCCTATGCTTTCCTTAGATAATTTATAGTTGTCTTGAGAAAGCCCTTTTAGTGTTATAAATACAAAAATCATTTTTTGTTGAAAATAATTTTGTAAAGGAAAAAAAAAAAAAAGAATTGCAAAAAATGCTTATGTTATAAAGAGATGTAAGCATATGAAATTTATATTTGGAGACTTTAGCATTTGTTAGCAATTTAATTTCATAAGATAAGCATGCGCAAAACTATTTAGCCATGAACAAACCTAAAAAATTATACTATCAATTTTAATGTTTTAAAATTATATTTAATGGGCTGCTTGGAATATTTTATTGTGGATCATACCCTTACATTGAATGAAACTCTCATGTATTTATGGGGTTGGGTAGGTTTTAAAATTTGATTGACTTGACTTTGATATGTTGTTTATTACTTGGAGGACTATCAAATTAAATTTAGAATTGCCAACATAATATATCGGTATACTAGATTTCTTTATCATCGATTCCTACCCAAATAAAAGGAAATAACAACAAAGGAAAATCAAATGTTATCGCTTGATTTGGAGATACCTTGATAAAGTTGCAGATCTCCTCCTCTTGAAGTAGAAGTAGAAGTTTTTTAGTGGAAGAAAATCTTATTGAAAGTAGTTCTCAAGATAGAATTCTTGCTTGTGGTGTTGGTGATGCCTTTTTAGATTGTTGAGTTTTTCTCTATGAGGGCAAAACTTAAGTTTTGGACTTTTTCTCTCTCGAATACCAAATGAGGGTGTGTAGGTTAATAGTTTTCAAGGTTGGTAAAGTTGGCGGAAGGTATTTTTAGAAGCTTAAGTGACAGTGTTTACTAGTCTAAAGTTTCTAAAAAAATTTTTTTGGCTGAGAATTTCTTGCAATGGATGATTATTTTTTTTAATGGAAAAGAGTAAGGACCTCTATATCAATCATTTGGATGTTAATTAATTAATAAAGGTGATTTAATGTCAATTGTGTAGTTATGAATTTTTATGTAGATTGATCACAATAAGAGTTAAGGTATTGTAGAAAGGATATAAATAAATTTTTTGAGGGTTGAAATGAATTAAGACTTTGGACGGATTTGGAGTTTTAGGACAATAGGTTTTGAGAGGGGAAATATTTGTCGGGGTTTATAAACTTTAATTATGATTGATTCCATGGTTTAAAATTGCGCAATAAGAGGCGCGCCTTAGCGCAATTTTAAACTTTTAAGCCTCAAAGCCTACGCAATGAGAGCTGGTATTGAGGCGTACGCCTCAAGTTCGCTGAGGCGCGCCTTGAGGCGTGCCTCGCCTCATGTTTTAGAGGCGTCTGCCTCTTAAAATTTAAAAAAAAAACCCTAACCTAATATATATCTATTCGGTTCGGCCCCCCACCCCCGTGCGTCTTCGGTCATTTCCGAACCGAAACTAGGTTTCTTCTCCCTTCTTCTTCGAGCGACATTTTCCCCTCTTCCTGAGTTCCTTCCATTCGACCAGTGTAGGCTTCCTTCCACTGTGAGTTGCTCTTCACCTATTGCTTGGAGTTCTCTTCTACCGCGAGTTGGGCTGGAGTCTCCTTTGACCGACTGCTGAAAGCTCTTCTTCTTCGTGGTTCCATCTATCATCATATTGTGAAATACAAGATCGGTCTGTTCTGCCATAAGGACCTCCATATTCAGCCGAGTACGATTCCATAATCGATTTGTCTACTCGGTACATGCTCGGTACCGCTAGGTACTGCTCGGTACATGCTTGGTACCGCTTGGTATCGCTCGGTACATGCTCGGTACATGCTCGGTACCGCTCGGTACATGCTCGGTACCGCTCGGTCGAACCCCGCCAGGGGGCAGCGCCCCCTTGGACCTCCGGTTGCACGGCATATTGTTGTATTCATCATCTTTAATAATAGCTGTTAGTGTTAGTCTGCTTCTTCATGAGTGCATGCTTTGTATAAGTTAACTTAATGTAGAATAAGTGAAGCATTATCTTTAGGGGTTTGATATATTGCACTAATATATTCTTCTCATAAAGGATGGTCAGAAGTAAGGATAAAGCTGCTTCAGGTCATAGAAAGGATCCAACATGGAAATATAGCACTCAAGTGGATGTAGGAGGCAGTGATAAAACATATGTATATCTGAAATGCAATTACTGTGACAAAGTTGTGAAGGGTGGTGTGACTAGGATGAAGGAGCACCTTTCAGGGTCTCACAAGAATGTTACACCATGCTCCAAAGTGCCTGATAATATAAGGGAGGAGATAAAGTCATACATGAATAAGTCTACCACATCTAAACATCTTGCACAGAAGCAGTTTGAGGACAGAGTTGATGTTGGCTCCTACTACGGGAGTGAGTGTAGCGTTAGGGATTCATCTTCTTCGATGAAGCCCATTTCATCTAGGGGTGCTAGAGGTCCAATGGATCATTATATGGTGCAAACATCAGAGGATAGACCTCCTACTACACAGAAGAGGGCCCCAGAGAATGCAAAGGAGGCACGAAAAAGAATGTGTAAGGATATAGGCAGATTCTTCTATGAAAATGCAATTCCATTTAATGTTGCAACATCACCTGCCTATTACAACATGATTCGTTCAGTTGGAGTATTTGGGTGAGGGTTCAAACCTCCAACCATGTATGATTTGAGAACATGGATTATAAAGGAGGAGTTGGATAGCATTGATAAAAGCATTGAAGAAATTAAGAGGACTTGGGCCCAAACAGGTGTAACAATTATGTCAGATAGGTGGTCTGATATAAAACATAGAAGTTTGATCAACATTCTTATTAATAATCCTTATGGTACTGTATTTTTAAGGTCAGTTGAAGCATCTAACCAGATCAAGGATGCTGAGTTCATATTTGGATTATTAGATAGCATTGTTGAGGAGGTTGGAGAACAGTTAGTTGTACAAGTGGTTACAGATAATGCAAGTGCTTACAAGGCTGCAGGTAAAAAACTTATGGAGAAGAGAAAACATCTGTACTGGACTCCATGTGCTGCACATTGTATAGATTTGATTCTTGAGAAGCTTGGGGAGTTGCCTTAACACAAGAATGCACTTACTAAAACAAAGAAAATAACTAAGTTTATTTACATTCACTCTTGGGTTTTGACTCTTATGAGAAAATTTTCAAAGAAAGAAATTCTGAGGCCAGCAGCAACAAGATTTGCCACCGCTTACTTGACATTAGAGAGTATTCTGGATGCTAGACAACCTTTAGAGTCTATGTTCACCTCCACACAGTGGTTGAGCTGTGCTTGGGCGAAGAAAGCTGAGGAAAAAGAGGTTAGAAAGATTGTTTTAAATGACAGATTTTGGCAAAGTGTCTTATACGCCATTACAACCACTAGACCTTTTGTTCAAGTTTTAAGGATGGTGGATGTAGAGAAGAAGCTTGTAATGGGTTTCATCTACAATGCTATGGATGAAGCTAAAGAGATGATTGCCTGCAACTTAGGAGGCGAAGAGGGAAGCTTTAGAGAAATTTGTAATATTATTGATGATAGGTGGGAGCTACAGCTTCACCGACACTTGCATGCAGCAGGCTATTACTTAAACCCTCAGTATCAATATGCAGAGAACAAGTCTACAAACTCTGAAATAAAGTTGGGATTGTATCATTGTATGGATCGCCTGATAAGTGATGCAACGAAAAGATCAAATGCTGACATGCAATTGGTACCTTTTAGGAACAAAGAAGGCTTTTTTGGATTACAACAAGCAAAAGATACAATTGTCAAACGATCTCCAGGTAATTTCATTTAATGTTTTAAACATTTATTTAAAAGTTGTTCTTTGAGCACTAATTAAACTCACTTATATAAATTTTAGTTGAGTGGTTGATTCAGTTTGGTGATGGGACTCCAGAATTGCAGCGTTTTGCTGTGAAAGTTTTGGGCTTGACATGTTCATCCTCTGGTTGTGAACGAAATTGGAGTGCCTACAACCAAGTACATACAAAGAGAAGAAATCGTCTCTCTACATTAAGGATGAATTCGCTGGTGTACATTATGTACAATAGGAGACTCAGAGACAGGAATTTGAAGAAAAAAGGATTAATGGATGATGAAGATCCTTTGCTCTGCGAGGATGTGTCATCTGATGATGAGTGGTTTGTAGATGATGAAGTTGAAGTGATGCCGTCTGAATTACAAGATGAAGATTTAAATGTTGATTTCTTTGATGGTCATAAAGCATCTACATCAATCATAACTCAAAATCAAATCAAAAAAGGTATATAAATAATATAGTTTTCTTAGACTTTTATTAATGTATTACACTATTATTAATTTTGATATTGTTCAAAAAATATTTAGGGAAGAGAAAGATAACTGATATTGAGGAAGAAGGAGCTGATTGGGAGACATTGGACTCTATAGAAGAGGAGGAAGGGGAGAGAGCAATTCATCATAATGATGATTCAAATGAAGACCCTCTTAGTGATGACAGTGCTGATGACTTATGAGTTCTTATATGATATGTCATTGCTATTTATTTTTTGAATTATATGTTGATGAAAAGAATATTGTGATTTGGGAAATATAGAATTTGAGTTGAACTATATTTTATATTGTCTTATTATTGTATATTTTGATTTCACTTCATATCTTATGCCTTTTTTATGTTTTATATTTTTTACTCATTAGTATATAAAAAAATTATCATTTTTTGTTTACGCAATCTTTTGATTTTGAGGCTTACGCCTCAAAACGCCTTGAGGCTTACGTCTCGCCTCACAAATGAAAAACGCCTCAATACCCGATTACGCAATTTTAAACATTGATTGATTCCCAATCAAACCAAAAAGTGAAAGCACAATTATACTGTGTAGCACACAAGTTTTGCAAGAGATGATTTTTTTTTATTGAAGCAGTGAGAATATAAATAGTTCATGAACTGTTTTAGAAAAGGAGATAAACACGTCAATATTCGATCCACAAAATTCCTCCAAATATGAATTATTCATTAAAATATTTGATTGCCATTGGGAATCCTAAATTTAGGATAACTGATGAGCTCCAAGGAGAGTTTAAAATTTAAAACCCTCCAAAGGTTGGTAGAGTTGGTGGAAGCTATTGTTAGAAGCTTAAGTGACAGTGTTTGCTAGTTTATAGTTTCTAAAAAAAAAAATTGGCTAAGAATTTCTGGCAATGGATGATTTTTTTTTAATAGAAAAGAGTTAAGGACCTCTATATCAAAGATTTGGATTTGAGTTAATTAATAAAGGTGATTTAATGTCAATTGGATATTCGGATGTGAAGTTATGAATTTTTATGTAGATTGATGACAATAAGAGTTATGGTATTGTAGAAAGGATATGAATAAATTTTTATGAGTGTTGAAATGTTTTGAGACTTTTGGAAGAATTTGGAGTTTTAGGATAATAAGTTTTGACGGGGAGATATTTTTCAGGGTTTATAAACTTTAGTTATGATTGATTCCCAATCAAACCAAAAATTGATATCACAATTATACTGTATTCCACACAAGTTTTTCAAGAGATCAAAATTTTTGTTTTTTTATTGGACCAATGAGAATATAAATAGCATATGAAGTGTTGTAGAAAAGGAGATAACACGTAGAAATTCCATCCACAAAATTCCTCCAAATATGAATAATTCATTAAAATATTTGATTGCCATTGGGAATCCTAAATTTAGGCTAGCTGATGAGCTTCTAAGAAGAGTTTAAAATTTAAAACCCTCCAAATCTTATATGGTCAGGCCCTTTATATATATATATATATATATATACATATATATACAAGTAATTTTCAGTGTAATAGTCCTTTTCAATTGATCTTGTGAGGGTCTCCCTATTTGGCCATCATTACATTTATTTACGTTTTATTGAATTTTAATCAAGCTCAAGTTCTAATTGAGCTTGACTAAATGCGGGTAGGTTGAGGTGTTTGATTCATATTAATGGCTTATTGTTTAAGATTGTGTTCAATTCAAGTTAAACAGTGCACAACCAAAAGAAGATCGATAGTTATTGCTATCTTACTTGTATTTCTAGTACTAGTTTACTTATGTCTTGGTTTTATTCTGTAATAAATATGTAATCAAATGCTACTTTATTAGGATGATTCTTAGCATGTAGGCTTGACTTATATGGAGGATTCATTATGATTTCTTTCAATTTTGATTGCTTGCTGCTTATTTTCTTTAGTCTTAAAATTTCTTTTATAAATTGTTATGCCTGTAAGGTTTCATACGTTCCACTGAAATAAAAACAAAAATTTTTAAGCAAGCAAGCTTCTCTCTCACTCTCCATTTTTCTGGTCCCTCTTAGTCTGATTTCTCCTTTCACTTTATTAAGGAACAATCAAGATTTAAACACTTACCCACATAATTTGGTATCATAGTTAAATGATCCTTTAGTTCATTGTGAGTATATGATTACAAATGCTACGAAAAAAAATTGCCATGATGAAGATATGCACCGCAATGAACTAGTGTCATGGCATCCATTGAGTTCAGAAAGCTATAGATTTTCAGCTTTACATTTCTTGGTTGCATGCTGCCATGATGCTTCTTCTTATACTATCTATCAGGCCTCGCTTAAGCTTTCATTCTCAGCAGACCTTAAACTCTAGCCTTAACCTGAGCGGAGACCTTCCCAATATTAAGACCAAAATGCCTGTGAACCTCACTCATGTAGTGGCTGAACCAGTAATTTTTCTTCATAGGAGCAAAAATTGACTATTTTAAAAATACCATCAACTTTTTTTATGTGTATATTTAGAACTCTTAAATCTAAAATTTTGGTGGGATGCAAATTAAATATTTTTGTGAAAATTATATTTATGAAAGCAAAAACATATATGTGAAGACATTAAAGTTTTAGGAAGGCATGTGCCCCCTGATGGCGCTCTTAAATCACCTGTGACTAATTGACCTCTTGCTATTTTGTTTTACCGCTGAAATTTCATGCTAAAATAGCTGAATTTTATATTTCTGGCCACTATATTGCTGTTGTTAGTTCAGTCTTACTGATACTATTTTCCTGTCTTGACAATTGTTATGTTGTCTTGCTTGCACCTATTTTATGCATCCGAAATTTTGCCCAAGTAGAAACATCCAACTTTTAAAACCTAAGAAACCTCCCTAATAGCCTTTTCCCATTATGGAACGAATCTCCATCAAACTTTTAAATCTCCCCATATTCTTCCTTTTTTCTTTGGAAACATTCATTACATAATATCTATCAAAATTCTTCTACAAATCACTTTTCATAAATATTTCCTCTTTATAGAAGTATTTGCATGCTAAGTTACTTTGTTGCTTTAATAGCTTTGATCAAATCTTTATAAAATAGATAAATCTTGTCCTTCCAAATCCATCTTCTCAAATATTTCTGTAACATGCTATATCGTAGGTTTACTAACATTACCCTAATCCAATCCTTTCTAAAACATAAAATGATATCATACTAAAATTTTAAATTCATATCTCATAAGAGAAGAAGAAATGCATCTTTTATTCCCAATATTCTTTCCTGCTTCTCCACCCAAATCTTTTCAAAATCATAACATTCAAATCTTTTCTACACTTAGCTAATTATATCTTACCTATATAATCCATATCATACTTTGTTAAACCAACCCAAACCTTAAACCAACTTAAACTTAGTTATAATCCAAGCCCATCCTAGACCAACTCAAATCATAAGGAAAAAAAAAAGAAGAATAAGTATTGATGATCTCTTTGCTCCTAGTTCTTGTCACTTGGTTCAAATGGGTACTTATTCACCATGTACTAGGAAAGATACTACTGATACTAGGAAAGATACTACTGAATGAGAGTCTGCTTTGGGTAAAAACTTTCGATTATACCTTGTATATTCAAAGTTTTCCATCAAACTCCTTGTATAATAAAATTGCCAAACATTCAAACACAAGCCGTAATCATCCTAGCTATAAAACAATCCAACCCACAGTCATATGCAATGCAGCAAAAATGATTTTCTAGCAAATCGTTGACTTAATTACATCTTCACTACACTAAATGGCCAAGGGTTTGTGGACTATCAATAGTATCAAAGTGTGCAAAAGTCTTGGTATGGTAGAGTTCAGCTCATATGTGTGTGACAATCTATCGTGTTAGCCCGTTTCAAGGGATCCAATTAAATTAAGATTTGCCACTTAATTCAATTTATTTAAAAGATAAATTCTTATTGTTTTAGGTGTTGTTTGGTTGGATTACTTTGGCTGAAAAGGAATGCAGTGTAAAAGAAATACTTTAGAGTTGTTTGGATGAATGTTGGTGAATTATTTCTTTGTTCGGTTAGAATTAATGAATGTAAAATCCTAAATGGTGATGGTCGGCGGTGGACCGCCGACTGGCTGCGGCTGGGGGTGGTGGCAACGGAGGGTGGCGGTCGACGGGCGATGGTGGCTGCGGTCGGCGGGCGATGGTGGTGGCGACGGAGGCCAGCAGCCGATTGTAGTGGTGGCAGCGGCTGTGGTTGGCAGCCGTTGAGGTCAAGCAAGCTTGTGGTGTAAACGGTTTTCACTCAAAATCGAAGGAGTTTGCTTTACACTCAAAATGAGCTACTTCACTTTACATTTCATTTACTATGCATTACTTTGCATCATTTTGTATTTCAACCAAACACCAAAATTTGTAAAACCCTTGTATTTAGAATACTCTACGCCCTAAAGTAATCCAACCAAATAGCCCTTTAGAGAATATTAAGGTAGCATGTCCAAGGTTAATTGCATTCCTTGAATAATTATATGAGGGTAATTATGATTTATTGACTTTCATTATTGGATGAACCTTTATCTAATAATGGTATTGGAGCTATAATGATTGAAGGCTAAGTCTAAAAACTTACAGGGTTCAAACAATCTGGTCAAGTGGTGGCTCACCTTCTGTGTATGCAATTAGGTACAAATTGAGGGGGAATAGTCAAAATCAATAAGAATCTGGCTTGAGATTCAAATGCTTGCAAGTGGTGCAAACATTTACAACAATAACAATAACATCAAGCCCTTATCCCACTATGTGGGGTCGGCTACATGAATTATTTTTCTCCATTGTGTCCGGTTAAGAGTCAAATTCTCATTTAGATCTAATACAGAAATGTTATTTCTAATATTTTCTAACTAAGTCTTTTTGGGTCTACCTCTACCTTTCTTAACATAGGTTAAATTTAATACATCTACTCTCTTAACCGGGTCATCGCAAGGCTGCCGTTTTATATGACCTAACCATCTAAGACGACTCACTCTAATCTTATTAGCCACTGGAGCTACTCCAACCTTTTCACGTATATATTCATTTCGTATCTTGTCTATAAGAGTAAAGTCACTCATCCACTTGAGCATCCTCATCTCTGCATCACTTAACTTAATATTATGCTTCTCTTTTAATGGCCAACATTTTGCACCATAAAGCATTGCAGGCCTAACCACCATCTTATAGAATTTTCTCTTAAATTTGAGTGGTACTTTTCTATCACACAACAAGCCCGATGCATTCCTCCACTTCTTCCATCCAACTTGAATTCTACTAATACTATCCCCATCTATTTCACCATCACTCTGAACAATAGACCCAAGATATTTAAAACGTGTACTCTTATTAATGACTTGATCGCTCAAAATCACAAACCCCCCACTAGATCTATTATTATTAAAATTACACTCCATGTCTTCGGTTTTAGATCTACTCAAACGAAAACCTTTAGACTCTAAGGTTGACCTCCATAATTCAAGTTTACCTTCAACTCCCTCTCTAGTCTTATCAACAAGAAGAATATCGTCAGCAGAAAGCATACACCAGAGAACATCCTCTTGCAAATCTCTAGTAAGAACATCCATGACTAAAGCAAAAAGATATGGGCTTAAGGCTGATCCTTGATGTAATCCAACTGAAATTGCAAAATACTTGGTCAAACTACCTTGTGTTTGAACACAAGTAATAGCTCCAACATACGTATCCCTAATGACTTGAATATAAGCATTATTAATCCCTTTCTTTTTTAGAACTCTCCATAGCACTTCTCTTGAAACTTTATCCTATGCTTTTTTTTAAATCAATAAATATCATATGAAGATCTTCCTTTTTCTCTCTATACTTCTCTATCAAACCTCTCAATAAATGTGGTGCAAACACTTGTAAGAGAAAAAATTTTCAGATAATCAAAAAGAGTTCCAAACATTTGGAGTGTTGGATAACTCCAAGCACAGAATTTATTTGGAAGGAAAGGAATGGTATGGTTATAGGAACATACCCAAAATTGGAAGGTTTTTCAATCATAGGGTATGATTGAATAATGAAATGACTTGGTCAAAAGAATATGATTATTCTGGAACAAGACTTGGTCAAAAGAATATGAGGTATGACTAAGTCTCAAGGGACCTAATATGGAGGCCACTAAGCAGGAGTGGTAGGATCAAAAAGCATGATCCTACTAAGATCGACTCAATAAAATGTGTTATGGCTAAGTTGGGAGATAGCCTAGGCAATGTTGCATGGCTAAATTGAAGATATTTTTGCAAATGAACATTACCAAAATGGGATAAAGTCACCCAAAAGAGTATGGCCAAATCAAAGGGTAAATACAATCAAATGGGCATAATCAGATCAGGATAACATAATCATAAGGGCATGATTGGACTTTGGTTGAACTTGGCAAAAGGGCATGGCTAGTTCATGGTGCTTCTTAGTCAAAAGAAGTATTACTAAGAGGACAGGTAGTATAGTCATCATAAAAGCATTACCTTACTATGAGTAGATTTAGCCTAATATATTATCTCAAGTCTAAGAAGATCCTCAGCTAATAGTGTGCAATTAAGAGAAGGAAAAAATGTAATAAAAAATGCATGATTGTGTTGAGGATAAATTCAGCCAATGTGGTATGGTTATAACTAGACTATTAGATTAAGTAAAATTAAATGTGAATCAAGCTGATGCTTATTGATGATACAAAATAGGGGGTAGACTCGAATAGTCCATAGAAATAGTTTAATATAGGTTTTGTGGTATTAGTGCCATTTGGATATAGAAAGGAGCTAAGGTTGACTAACCTAGAATGCTGCGAGAGTTAGTCTAAAAGATGTAGTCCCCTATTGATTAGCTTTCCAACAATGGCGAACTAATCAATGTGCTTAGGCTAAGCAGGCTACTTATGATTGTAATTGGTCAACTTAATATCCAAATCCCTGTAATCAATTTAAATACATTTTAGAATGTTAACGATATTTTAAAAAATATTTAATATTTTCATAATTATCAATATGGAGCTGAATTTTATGAAAGTATTAAATATATCAAAAGGTTGACTTTGATAAACATGAATTATGCTTGAATTTATTAAATAAATTGAATTTTGCATCTTTATAATTTGAAAAAGAGGCTTTTAATTGATAAAAAGTCAACATCATATAATGCTTTTGTACAATGTTTATGACATTTGGTTACATGATCATGCATATGAAATGAACAGTTTTAAGTATTTTAATTTTCTCTAATTATTTAATATTTTTTGTAATTATTATAAAAACTATAATAATTAATGAAAACATCAAACAAATTGGAAAAAAATTCAAAAGTTCGCTGCGACGTTTGACGACAAAAACTTACATTTGTTAGATCAAAATGCATGAAATTTATTTAACCTATTTTCTAAAATGTTGAGATTAAGATTTTTATATTAAAAAATTTGATTTTGGCATCATTGATTTAAAAAAAAATCATATGGATCCATTCAATGACATAATATGACATGCTTAACCATCTCCTAATTTCTTAAAGGTATTTAATCTATTTTGTATATTTAATTAATTAAAATAAATAATATTTTAATTAATTAAAATAAATAATATTTTAATTATTTAAAATAGAAAAATATTAAATTAGTTACAATAAATTAATTTATGCTTAAAATAGTAGAATGTGCTCTTGGGATATATTATATTCCATGACAATTGATCCGTCAGAATAAAATGGTTATTTTATGAATAGTGATTTTATCTTCTTAAAAATATAAATATTTTGCAAATGATCAAACCAATTATCAGTAAAATTTAGAAATGAGTATCTTAACTTAAAAGAACACCCCTTTATTTTTTTGGAATTTATTAGATAGGCCTGAAAATAAAAAATAATCTAAATTGATGTTTTGCATTAACGAGAGATCAAATGATCTCTAAAAATTCTCAAAACATTTAGGGAGGCTTTTAATTGTGCATAGAACAATCTCTAATTTTTTCAAAATTTTTTGATAGAAATTCCAATCACTAGATTTTTTTACAGTAAAAATAATCTCTTTAAAAAATCATAGGTTGAATGAAATAATTTATATAGCCTTGAAAAAAATAATGAGAGTCTTATTAGGGTCTAATTGACCTGTCATTTGATTTTAAGAATTTTTTTGATGTCATTTATTATAATAAATGATTAAAATAGGGAATAAATACATTTTTTAAAACTAGAAATTAGGAAAATGTCATGTCAATTTCTTTTTCTAAAATTTAGATAGTTTGATGCACTTGCGGTTAAAAATTCATTTCATTTAACTAAGAAACTAAAACATAAAAAAACATTGCATTTAGTAATGAACCTATAGAATATTCCTAAGGAAATATTTCTATTCTTTGCCTTGTGCATGCAACCAAAAGTAGGTGCACGGGCCTATTTGCGGATCAGGCAACCTGAATGCCAACTAGCAATGATTTCTCCCATTTTACTCTACTATCTTGGGCAATTTTAGTGGTGTTGGATTGAGGGGAGTGAGGGCTTCATCCTAAGGGTTTAGTTCATCCAATTGTGATCCATGCCAGCTACCCTATCCAATTCTTCAAAGGAGATTAGGAAGAATGTTTCATCTGTGTGAGCCTTGAGACCTCAAAGGTTTAGATGCCTCGCTTTTTGTGAGGCAACCAAAAGAAAACCTTTTTTATTTTAGGTCGAGAAGCTTTGGTTTGTTGGGTTAAACAAGCTCATGTTATGGGAATAGGTATAAAACTATTTGTGGAGTTCGAAGCTTGCTAGCAGCAACTAGAGGTAGTTAAACTTCTTGAAAACTTGTGTACATGTATAGAAAAGGAGTGGTGAGATGCTCATTGCCTTTGATTCTTTATATTACAAGGGAACCAAGGAGACATGTTGCGCCATTTCAATAAATAGACCTTTTTAAAGTGGTCATATTAGGTTGGGCCCAACTAGACATTTCCCCTTACATTCTCATCTAGAATTACTTTCTATGGTTAAAATTGATGTGGTCATTTTGTTTGCTTAATCTTGCATGGAAGTGGGATCCTCCTTTATTGGAGACTTGTACTTTTTGCAATTTGGCCCTTAAAAAAGTTAGGTGAATTGAGGAAATAAATATATACTCATGCATGTCATCTTAGGTGTTCTACATGTGTTGAACAGGTTTTCGCAGAAGAACCTGAACCCGACCCTAGCTATGAAGACTCGGTTATGAGTGGTCACCTCCTCTCTCAGAAGTACTCGTTAGTTGAAGGCTTAGGCTTATCTCAGCCAGATGCCTCGAGAAGGTCATCCTCAGTAGAAATTTCAGGGATTTGTACATGTCCCTCTAGGCTTTAGAGGATTGGCCTCCGTAGGAATGACCTCCCTCAAGTAACACGCTAACACACGAGTCGGCAAGTTACTAATGGAGGGCTCTCTTCCAACCATCGGGAAGGCATGCCTTCAAGAACACTAGTATGCTTAAGATGACTCGCCCCTCGCACTCAAATGGCTTAAGGACTATGTCCAAGTGGTTGCTAAGGTGACAACAACACTCGGTGATGTAGGTTTGTCCAACATGGTCTACTTGGAGGAGCTGCCTTCACCCATGAACACTTGGGAAATAGAGCTTTCCCTAAAACCAAGAGATGAGCCGGAAGAAAAGAATCACGCAAAGTACCTATCAGTTCGGCACACGTCATGAACAATCCATACTAGATCAAATTTAGAATTATATTTTTTTATTCTTTTTGGTGTAGCCTTCTCTGTGACCCTCTTATCACTATAAATGAAAGGTGAATAGACACATTGTGGATCTTTTTGTAGTATTATTGATCTATTAGAGAATATTTTGAGCATTTCAAGTTTTTGTCTCTTGGGATTGTGTGCTAGTAAGATTGAGTATCATCCATGAATAAATTTGCATCATATAGGAATTTATTGTTTTCTTAAGGCAATAAAATAAATTTTTATTAAAACAAAGGCACAAAAGATTGAACTTGTCATTGCAAATAATGGTAAGCTGTCTACGCAATTAAAGAATCAATTCCAACGTTGTTGAAATGGAAAAAAAAAAAAGACAATGATTAAATGAGATTAAAAGAACCAACTAATGAATTTTACTTGAGACCAAAAGCTAAGAACTATTGCCATTATAAGAGAAAAATTACTTGGAAAAATTCCAGCTTATCCACATTGAATGTATTTGTCTAATTTTGCACGGTTATATTTTTCTGACGTTCTCTTCTCAGTATTTTTTTTTGCTTTTCCTGGCTAGTTAATTTATCATTTATATTTAAGGAAAAATTATTGCGTTTAAAAAACAGGTAATGGTAACTTGTCTTCTACGTTTCAGGACAACTTACCTTGGATCATCGTAACTTTTATCTATTTTCTTTTTGTAATGTATTCTTTTTAAGAATCCCATTATGTGGATTAGGTTTGTGGAGTGTTTTTTTTCTTCCCAAAATCAGCTTTTGAGTTGAGCTTGACCTTTACCAATGAGCTCTACTTTTTTGTTTGAATTATTTGCTCATGCGTTGATAGAAGTCACAAATTTTTTTTTCCGATGGAAATTCATGCCATTATGTGCGCTCCCTATTTTAACTATTATAATATTTGCAATTTCTTATTTCACCTTAAATTTTCTCCTTAGGATTATTTGTGTAACATAGCGATGGTATCCTTAATGTTTGCATCTTAAAACAATTGAATTATTTCCTTTTTGGTTTGTGTTCTTGATATTTTCAGCAATATTTTATTTTTTTTCTAGGATATTATTGGCTTGACGTCAATGATTTCATGAGCCTCTTTTTTGTTTTTTTTACCTTATTTCAGTGGTTAACGCGGAGGCAGGCTCACATGCATCGTGCTCAACATGGGATTCCTATTTCTGAATATGGGGTGAGATTTCATAGATTACTTGTAATTTGGCCTTTTTTTGGTTTTTGCAGAAGTTCCAGCATTCTATTATATAAATGTTACCTGAGCATGCTATTATGCAAATTGGGTGCTAATATGGAATTGTTATGGAGTAGAAGTAGACGTATCATATAAATAGATTTTTAATTATGTTATTATACAAAATATGGAACAATGAATGTTAAACACAAATCATATTTCATGATTCACCATGGTAATATCCAAACTGAATCTATTTATGCCTTCTGAATTTTCCAATGAGTGCTTTGCGTCTACCTATAATATGAGAGGAAGCACCTGCATTTATTGACAATGCCACTAATATGATGGAAGAAAGGGTGGAAAGCAATAGTGGTTGTCATGTAGTGGATCCCGCCAGCTTTAACACCTCCACTAATCATCTTCCTTGAGTTGATAGTGGTATGAAAAATGCAATGAAAGGGGTAAAAGGTTATAAGGCTTACGAGTTTTGGTAAGAAAATGAATTAACAATAATCTTGCTTAACTTAAAATAGTGAATTAGAGGGCTAATGGAACATTTGTTGCGAAGTAGTTGATTCTGCTAGCTTTAAAATCTCTACCAATCATCTTCTTTGAGTTGAGATTTTGAAAATTTTAATTAGAGGTGTAAAAGGCTAGGAAGCATGAGTTTTAGTAAAAGACAAAATAGAAGAAAGTTTAATAGATGACGTGTGAAGACATGAAAAAAGTTTGTCGTTATTTGTTATATGGCAAGAAGCAGTTGAATCTAAACTCCAAGCCATATCAATGGAGATGGTTGCACTATATCCACAGAAAGGGACAATATGAAATTATTAAAGAGATGTCTAAGATTATAAAAGCAATTGATCATAGGCATCCTGAAAAATAGTAACATACGATGAGGAAGCGCTAAAAGACATTTCTTAGGTTGGACCGATTGTGAAGGGATATGCAAGTATTTCACAACAATATTCATGAGGATGAATGGCTCAATTATGATGAATGCAAGGAGAAAAAGACATTATTATTAGAGAATTTTGTCATCCTCGATGGATTGCATATTTTATAATTGAGAGCGGCATAAGAAAGATGATATATTATTCCGGAGGATAAAAATATTATTTCCTTATGGACTTAATAATAAAATTTACAATTTTAATTTTTAACAAAGATTTTCTCCCATTCAATATTTGTTTGAATGGGGTTTATTTTATTCTGGAGTACGAATGCCCCATAGGGGCAAGCCCCTATGATTATTTACATCTCAAGCATTTGATACTTGAGAAAACTCTTGATTAAACTAGTGGTTTCCTTTCTTTTGAAAATCATCAATATATTGGCTAAAGTTTATATTTTAAAGTCTATGAAATTCTTTTTAAAGAGTTTTAGTCTTTAGGAATTTTAAAGGAAGAGGGATCAACTTTGATTAGAATTCTTAGAATGAGAGCCAATGGAAGGAAGAGTAGGAGTGCTTGATTATGATGAGAAAACTTAGAGGCACTCAAAACTATCATATGTTGGGCTTAACATTTTAGAATCTAATTTTTGTTTAAGTTGATAATTTTTATTTAGAATGTTGGGGCTTACAATCCAACCACACATGTTGGAGGAAATGCTTGGAAGGTGAGGGCTTATGAGGTGATTGAAATCAACCGCTACCTCAAACCCTAGCTAGAACTAAAGTGAGGACTACTGAGGGGTAAAGCCTCGAACCCAAGTCTAATGAAGTACAAGAAATTTACAAACTACATCTCACATGAGGCATAATCAGCCTGACCTTTGAATTTGTTGCCCTGTTTGGAAAGTGAAAGTTCGTGAAGGTTGTTAAACCTTTAAGAACAAGCCCGAGGCTAACCAAGAGGAGGGGGGGGGGATGAATTGGTTATTTTAAAAATTACTTAAAACAAAAAGAAAAATCTTTTTATCTTTTTAAATATTTTAAAACAAACAAGTTTTTCCCACAATGTAGAAGCAGATTAAGTTTACAATAATAAAAAATTTCAACAACACTAAAATCACAAATGAGTGCAGAAATTAAAATGCGAAAAAAATAAAAGAACGAACACACTAGATTTTATAGTGATTCGGTCAAATCTGACCTATGTCCACTCCCTGGAGGCCTCCTTCGATTATTGCACTAAACTTTTTAGTGTCTCTCATTTAGCCCCCACAGCTAGGCAGAGAACCCCTTACAAAATCTCTTCCATCGACTCGGTGAGGCAGAGTACCCATAATTTTTTTCACCCTCTTGGCGAAGACAGAGAACCTGAATCCCTTTTACTCCCTAGAATAGGCAGAGAATCTGAATCCTTTTGCTCCCTTATGGAGTAGGCAGAGAACCTTGAGTGTGTGTGGGCAAGGTTATTCACCCTTAGTGTCTAACAGATATATGATTTGACTCAAAAAAGATAAAAGTAAATTGAAATTGAAATTACAAACAGACTCAATTCTAGTCTACTCAATCTTGAGTTGATTGACATTGCCAGTGGACTTGTGGACCTGAAATATTAGTGAGCAAGGCAACAAAACAGATATGCAATGATAACAGTGATAATGAAATAATAATATTTTTTATCATCCAAATTACAATACTTGGGCTCAGATTTGCAAAAGAAAGGGTTACCAGTTAACCTATCTAGTTACTTTTTTAAAACCATGACATCCGATCTCAATGCTTATGAAGAGTAAGGAGGTTATTTTTGTTTAGAAAGTAGGGCTTACAGCTCAATTTTTAGGCCAAGATGCCTGACCATATATGGTATGCAGAATATTGACTCACAATGATGCATTTTTTTTGTTATCTGATCTTTAGGTGAAGACTTTTCTATATGAGATTCATTGGGCTATGCATTATCAATTTGAATTTTTGGAAAATTTGGCTTTTTGAAGGGAGCCATGCAATTTTTCTTTTTATTTGAAAATCATGAAGCCTGGATTGATTTTAGATTGCTTAGCATTTTAATGGATAAAAAAATTAGTTTTTTCCTAAGAGCCTACAACATTAACATGTCCAAGATACCCCCAAGCAAAAGCAAATAAGAAACATAAGAAAAACATGCATTTTCTATTGTGCAATTAGGTAAACAGATCAAAACATGCTTATATATAAATCAAACAAAATAAATGTAAATTATGGAGTCCAAGTTATTACAATCAAAATTGGCAGCTGAGTTGCTTGCCATTATACAATCCAGTCAAATATTTATTTACAAACTCTTACTTGTGGGGGTATTCAAGCTTTGGCTTCTGAATGGATCTTGGGCTTCACCTTCAACGGGTATATCCTCTTGATCCACCTTCTTTGATTGAACCCCACAATTTTAACATACAACTTAAATCTAATCAAATATATTTAGAAAATGAAAAGACTCAAAGCTGCAAAATAGTTGGTTAGAAAATAGTTTATATAATAAACATGTCAGATCCAGAATTTGCTTAGCAGTTAAAGTGCCAATCACCTATTTCTACTTTATTGGCCACATATCTTGGGGGGTTTAAGCAGCACCTGTCATACAAGTATTTTTATTTATGATTTATTATGCCTCTCTTTTGGACATGACCACTTGCAAGAAAAGCATGTATATATTTTCATACTATCCACTTAAGGGAAGTGCCCACGACGCAGACAATCCAAAGGCAATCACACCAAAGCATCAAACACATGCGCAGAAAAAGAAAAATCCTAATCCTAGTATGCCTATGGAGCTATACACCTAAGTGTGTGTGGCATGTCACACTATGAAAGGGTGTTTGATTTTATTTTGGAATAAAGATGTTTAATCTTAATCCAATGATGGTTTCACTTTAAGTTTGTATTTTAAAGATTTTATGTCTTTGAGATGTTTCATATTTAGGAGGCTTATGAAGAACTCATAAAGCAACCACTGCTTACTTTTAGGTAAGCATGATACTTATGAGTTCTAAGATACAATGATGTAACTATTCCACCTTTTGGGGTGGAATAATTGATCGTTGTATCAAAGGAATTAGGTGATTTTTAAGAATTTTAGAGTTCTCTTAGTGTTTGGATAAGAGAGAAGCGTCTACTTAATAGGGCAAGGCAGACATGCCTAAGAGTTATACGTAGGTCTTTTTGAAATTCACCCAATAGAGTATGATGAACTTCAACATATGGAAAACTCCTAAGGGACATCTAAAGGTTGCATTTTCAATGTCATGAGAGGATGATTAATTGTTAAATGAAAGAATACTTAGAGTTTTGATCTAAGAAAGAGATGTCCAACATGTAGCTTTTAGGCTAGATGTTGGAGGATTCTCCTTAGCATTGGAGCTAAGAAGAGAAAAAATTCCTACAACTTAGAGGTTGGAGGAAATTAGATGAAACATATAGCTTTGAGGCTAAGGAAATGGGTATTTCTATTAGGTTTGATGCTAAAGGAAAAGAGAGAAGATGCCTAACATATGACTTTTGTGCTAAATGTTTGAGATTTCTCCTTAGCTTTGGAGTTAAGAAGAGGGTAAAATCTCCTACAACTTTAGGGTTGGAGGAGAAGGAGAGAAACCCATAGCTTTTTTTAGTCTAATGTTGGAAATCTTTCATGGCTTTTGGTGTCCTAAAAGGATAACTGACTCATAGTTTTGGAACTACAAGTCAAGAAGCATTCAATGGATTTTGCATTTAATGATGCACGATTATCTACTTACTTTGGATCAAGTAGATGTGGAAGGGTGAGATGTAAATGTAGATTACAAATCACAAGGGGTTTTTCTTGAATTTTTGAGATATTCAAAGAGAGATTCTCATTCACCCAATTTAGGTTGGGAGGATGAAGGGAATTTCTAAAACTTTTGGTTCTAGAAAGAGGGATCTCTCTACAGTTTTGGCATTTAGAGGAATGAGAAAAAAACATACAACTTTTGAGGGTTGCAAGTTGGAGGGGTTTCTTTGAGTATTTGAAGTTCAAAGAAAGGCTACTCATTCATCCAATTTGGGTTGAATGAATGAGAATATGTTCTACAATTTTGGTTTGTAGAAGGTGGGAGAAGAGGATGCAACTTATGGGTTGTGAATTGAAGATACTCTTTGAACATTTGGTGTTCAAAGAGGGTGTGGCCATCAACTTAATTTAGGCTAAGTGAATGGAGGAAATTATGGTTTGAATCCTATGTTTTGGAAGGATTATTCATTGGTTTTATGCTCCAATGAATAAGATAGAAAAAACTTGGAATTTAGTTCCAAGTTCAAATGATTCATGTAATGATGTATTTGAAGCTTATTGGATGCTTCAAAACAATATGCATGAGGAGGATATTTGTTGGTTTGTGTTCCAACAAAACATGTGAGAGAACTTAGAATTTGGTTCTAAGTTTCAACGATTTATGCAATGATATTGCTTTGAGCTTAGGGGAAGCTCCAAATGAATATTCCTCCTCTCTTATGCATGATATTTGGAGCTTTTGGAAAATTTAGATCACCAAATGAATGGTTGTTGACTTTGTGCATCAACAAATAAGAGGTAGAGATGATTGTTTATTGATTTTGTATTTCAACAAACAACAGAGGATGGATGACTTAGAATTTGTTTCTAAGCTCCAAGGAATCATGTAAAACAATATTTGGAACCTTGAAGAGGCTCTAAAAGTCATGCATGAAGGAATAGAGAGGTGAATGTTTGTTGATTTCGTATCAATAAACAATGGGTGGATTGATTGATCATGCAATGAAACATTTGGAGCGTTGAGATGCTCCTAATTGTTCATGCATGAAAGGAAGGACGTCCCATGAAGGAACTCCTAGTATATACTAGGATTCATGCAATCTAACACTTTGAGTTTTGATGAAACTTCAAGCATCATGCATGAAAGAGGCTTGTTCATTTGCTAATTTTATGTCTTAACAAATGAAAGAGTAAACCTAGGATTTGGCCCTAAGTTTAGGAGCTTATAGTGTATTGTGTTGAGGATTTTGGGGAAATCTACAATATCATACACGAAAAAGGTTGATGACAACTTTTGGGGCAAACTAAAACTCATGCAATACAACAATCGGAGCCTTGAGGATGCTCCAACTGTCATGCATGAGGGACATGGGCATGTGGTAGAGAACTCTCTATTCCTCTACGTATGTTTGGATTCGTCTGGAGAAGGGAAAGGTTGATTTCCTAATGCTTTAGGGAGATTTCTAAACCAATTTTGTTATGATTAAGAAATTTGGAGGCTTAGCTATCCTAGTGAGAGATATAGGAAACATGATTTGGACTCATGTTAAGATAGAAAAACACGTCTAAGGCTTTAGGGAAAACTCCAATCAATTTTGATATGATTTGATGATTGAAAGCTTCTAGTAATATCCTAAAAATCAATTTTGACATGATCTAGAAGAAACCTAAGAGTAGACATGTGATGGCTTACCACCCTAAACTTTGAGTTTTGTGAAATATCACATGTGAGTTTGATTGACTCTCCATATTATGAAATCATCAATATAAACCTTTGAGGGTAATGCGAGGAATTTTACATTGATTTAGAATTATTTTGGGCTAATCAAATTCATTTACATGCATTTTTTCAAAACTTGCAAGGAGCTACAAGTTCTAACATATGCATGCTCTCTCAACTTGTGTCAATTTTATCATGAATTAGTGTGTTAAAGGCATAAAGTTGAGCTTCCGATTATAGAGATTCGCACAATTAAGAGCAATCAACTAATTGGTCTTCAAAATATTGCGCACAAACTCAATCAACAATGGCCTCATGAGCCTTGCAACATGAACCCTTGAAGGTTGATGAGGAGTCTCACGCCAATTTAGTGTTCTTCATGTTGATTAAATTCATGATCAAGCATTTGCAAGATTTCAAAGAAATTCTTAGACTTCAACACATGCATATTCATATAATCATAAATCACTTTTGGTAGTTTATGCATAAATGAAATGTGCATATAATTTGAACAAATTGCAAGTTTAGGAATTCCTTCATGCGCTCTCTTTCAGTTTAGGACATCACATAAATAAACTTGTACAATTTCAACACAAGGCCAAGTGTAGTCTATAGGTCTTGGAAATCCATAGGCTACTCCATATTAGTTTAACCAACATTTGAAATTGAACAAGTGTATTTACATATTTTGCAAGTCTTAGATGAATCACAAACCCAATAAATGAAAGTTAATGAACTAGATTGATTTTGTCACGACATTAGCATTGGGGGAAGGAAACACGACCTATAATGCGAAGAAACCTACACTTCAACATTCATTTTGAGGTGGGAAGAGATCACCTAAGTATGCAATATGGATGCTAAAACATGCATTTGGGGGTTACCGGACAATCCAGCCACCCTACACGCTTCGACATCTTTCTCGGGCTCTCACATGAGAACCAACACGGGAAATCATCGGATTTCCACTGTTTTACGGAGAAGACAATTGGCATTTTGGGTTTTAGGAATTTAAATGCAAGGTTTTCTATGGGCCTAAGGGTTTGCGGGATGTCAACCACATCAAATGGCCAAAGGATCTAGGGATTTCCTAAGTTTGAAGGACTTTTACCTTGCGGGGTTGTCACGGCGCAACCACACTCCACTCGCCTTGTCAAAAGGCAAGAAAGATGAAGAAAATTGCTGTCCAAGCCACTCAGGACGTCGTCGTTGCTGTCCAAGCTCTTCCAGAAGTCGTCGCTTCTGTTTGGATGCTCCCGAATACCGCCTCCGCTGTTACAAACTTGCCGGAGATGATTTGGGAGAGAGATGAGGCCTTCTACTTCTTCCTAGCGGCAATAAAAGTGAACTACAACAGCTCTTTGTTCCAGATTTTGCAAGAAGAAGAGAATATTGGCAGCAAATGAGAAGGAGGCCTCCTCCTTGGATCGTAGAAGAAGGAGATAGCCACAAGGATTGGTGGTCGAGAGGATTTGGTGGCTGGAGATGTTCAGATCGAGACCTAGATGGGTCTTCGAGCCGGATGGGGTCAGATGCACGCACATTGGGCGCATGCAGGGGCTCCGCCTCTCTCTCTCGGTTCTGCTCAGGATGAACACACAAGGGAAGCTGCATGCCAACAAGAGCTCTGGCTCTGGTTCCTCCTCCCTCACGCATAATGCCCTTACCTTTCCCTCTCTCGCTTTCTTGCTCTATTCAGGACGCACCAAGCAAAGAGGCCGAAAATGGCCGTTTCTCTCATCTCCAGCTCCCTCTATACGTGAAACAAGGGGATTTCACTCTCGAGTGGTTTTCTGTGCGATATCCTGCTATATCCGCTCGAATCAGAGGGAAATGACAGGTGAACAACGGCTTTTTGAATTTCAGCCGTTTGTAGTTTCTTGATGTGGGAAAGTGATTACAAAAAGCAAAGAAGCCAATTTAACATGTTTGGGGTTAAATCAAATTGGGTCAATTGGGCTAGAATTGAGCCCGAATCAAACCCGAATTTGATCGATTTGAGTTGATTCAGGTTCGATTGGATCTGCTCAAGTCAATTTCACAAAATTAAACCTAAATCGACGCCGAATTGCGTCGAATTTGGTTCGACGAAGTTTGACTAGGCTCAATTTGGACTGATTTTGGGTCGGCTCGATCAATTGGCCTTTAATTTGATGGAATTAAATTTAATATCATCTAATCAAGGGTCCGATTTAGGTAAATTGACGCTTGATGACAGTCGATTGAGTCAATGAAGCGCGATCGAGCGCAGTCGAGCTCGAATCGACTCGATTTGGGCTCGACTTGATAATATATGTCAACAATTATGACTATGATTCCCATTAAGTTTACCACCTCATCCACGATTGTCGTGACTGCTCTTTGAACTAATTGCTGAAGTTGATTGGTTAGGAGTGAGATGTTGAGGAGTGGAGAGTTTAGTGACACGACTGTCTAAAGGATGGTCATATTGTTAGGAACTGTGAAGTCTTCCATTAGTGGATATTATACACCCCGAAGGCAAGAAGGTAAGCTTTGGATAAATTGTCAGAAGAAAATTTTTGTTATTACTGCAAATTCATCATATAAATAGTGAAGAGTTAGTACTGAAGTAATGCCCTCACCCCTCCCAGAATTTTTCTTCTCAGTATCTTACAATATTCTTTAGTATGTACGTAATTTTGCTGAAATGAATGTATGTCAGAATAGAGGTTGAGGATATGAGAGCTGTTACTATCATGGATCAATGGAATGAAGAAAATCTCACTTCTTCTTGGCAAAGTCTTGAAACATGACAATGTAGGCTATATGGCAGGTTCAATATGGTTGATCAACCATGTAAATAAATGTAGTTGAGTGCTTGCTACTTCGCAAAATTTACAGTGTCTTGGCTATCTGGAAGAGAAGCATTAAGTTGATGTTGATCGAGCTTGTCATGATAATCGATAAAAATGTGTAAGGCTCTCCATGGGAGATTATTGATACTTCTGAACTAAATGGTGGTTCAGGTGGTGGAGGATTCCAGTTCATTAAAAGTTAAGTCATGATATTGTGGGAGAGAGAACCAAAAAATCTTCTTTAGATGAATAGAACTATTTTTATGAATACTTTCAAGGGTGAAACTTGAATATATCACGTTGAATGATGTCCCATTTATTTTTTCTCTATTTTCCTTTGTTTAATTCTTCTTTCCATCTTTTAAATTTTATTTATCTTTTGTGCTTTTTATTTGTTATTACTACTGGTGAGTGATTGGTTATTTTCAGCCCACTACAAATTGGTGTTATTGGTCAATCGATAACAAGGAATTCTTCGGAGGTGTTAATTTAGGCTTAGCTTGTTTTGCGCCCGGAAACACAAATAACAAAAAATTAATGTTTTCTTGAATAAGGAATATTAAAAAACTTCTCTTCTTTTTTTCATAATTTAATTTTAAAATGCTGCTTTCGAGAAAAGAGAATAAAATCTATGGTTGACAAAGTAGCTACTCAAAAATTTTGATAGCAAAAACAAAAACTATTAGCCGCCTCAAATGGGGTGTACCTTCTAGGGTTATGTTCTTTTATCTTCCAGTTTCCTACCTTTTTTTGGCATTGTCTGTCGGAATCTATCACAGATTGTTAGCTTCTAGTAGCTTTTGTGTTTCTCCTTGCTAATTTGAGCTGGAGTTTTCATTCATCATATTGCAATTCCTTGAGAAGTTTCAGTTCATCTATCAATTATTCGGGTCATTCTATTACATGCTATGTAAATTTGAGGGTTTATTTCGTATTTAAACCTTGGTAAATACTGCATTAGTTTGTTTTTTTATTTTTCATTCAACTGGCCTACTGGATTGTGTATTCCAGCATGTTAATTTTCTTACCAGTAATTATGGACATAAAATTCATGTAGAGCTACATTACTTATCTTTGGACAGTTCTGCAAGGAAAAGGAGCAATTTAACCTTCTTTATTAGGTTTTTTCTGTGAAGTTTTAATGAATTTTCTTTTTTATAATTCATCTATATGTGTACCTAGATGGGATGTCAGGTCATTGAAAGTTAATATGATTAAAACATTCTACAAAAACTCATCAAATCCTATTCTAAGGGAACTCAACACGATCTAGGCAAGTGATACAATCGATTCTCCTTAAATCTCCACGGATCCATGCCCCCTAAAATACCTCAAATTTTTGACTTAAATGGCAAGCCAGCCGCAACATGCCCTCTCCAAATGTGATTTATCCCGTAATTGAAAGAAGAAAGAAAAAATCTTCATCTTCTAATCAGTTAAGAGCTTTTCCTGTCTCCTGTTTTCTTTGTTTTGACCATTAAAGCATCATTTTCAATTCCTAACTTAGAAATTCTAGCTGCTTTGCATCACTGCTGACCAGTATCTATCAATACATACAATTCAGCTAAAAAAGCAGTGTTAATACCCCAATTAATCATAAAGGGTGGTCTCTAAGAAGACCACTACAAACTGAGTTCCCAGGGTACGGTTTTGCGTGGCCAACTTAGCTTCTTTATTCGGTCTTAACCATGTAACCAATTTCAAAAGAGTTTTGTAAATTTGACTTGGGGCTATATAAAAGCGTTTGCAGCCAAAAGAATCAAATTTTAAGTGTTTTTACCTTCCCATACAAGTGGAGTTGATTCTCACCTTCCACAGGATTCTATTGGCGTTAAAATGTAAATTCCTGTGTTAGCATTATTTCTTTCAAGCCAAATAACAAATATCGGATTAAAGAACATGATATGCTCTGTTCCAATTCATCATCAAAATTTTCCATAATCAAATTAATGAATTAATAGAATCAGTTATAGGAAGCTGATATAGAATAAAGAAGCATATTTGTGTCAAATTTGTGTTGAATGATTGTGGGACCCATATATCTTTGATAGAGATTCTTGGGTGCATAGATTA
This sequence comes from Dendrobium chrysotoxum, assembly GCA_019925795.1. Classification (NCBI taxonomy): domain Eukaryota; kingdom Viridiplantae; phylum Streptophyta; class Magnoliopsida; order Asparagales; family Orchidaceae; genus Dendrobium; species Dendrobium chrysotoxum. The sequence continues at coordinate 45,693,868 of CM034315.1, forward strand.
GTTCTAACTATTGGATTGTCCTTAAATTGTAATCTGTGTGCCTCCTCTTCCTCTTAGAGTTGCCAACCCCTTTTTGGGGATTTTTTTCTTTTTTCTTTTGTATATGTTGATTTATTTTTATTATAAGACTTTTGGAGAAGTCTATGTATACTTCCATTCTTTGTATAGAACCAAGTAATAAATTTAAAGTAGCTTCTCTACTTTTCATATTTTTTTATATGATATGAAAGCGATGTTAGGGTTTTCTTTTTTCGATCTTTATTCTCTTTCTTTCTTGTCAGTATTCTTCCTTCTTTTCACTATATTTAGTTTATTTGAATTTCCTTCTAAGGAGTCAACCATTATAAATGACGAAAGTTAGGATAAAAAAAACTCCAGGGTCTACAAGCCTCGTATCACTTGAACGGGTAAAACTATCTGAAGTGGTCCAATATTGTGAAGACTTTACTAAAAAAGGGAAAGATTCATCATCTTATGGATCATCCTCTGGAGTAGAAGAATCCAAATTTTATATTTTGGGATAAGGGAACTCTATGTGGAATACGACAATGCTTAAAATCGATTGGTCATATACATTCTTTTCTATTGCAAAAATAATTTTGGACGTCCTCAAACAAGTGTACTCAATTGAAGGATGTTGCTTTCATTTACGAGATCAAAACTAAGTTTTTGATAACATGAAAGACAACATTTTTGTTATTGAGTACTTTGATGCAAGAAAGATTTTTTGGCTTGAACTATAATATTACTATGATATAAAGATGACATTTTGCAATAATGCAATAATTCTCAAGAATTTTGTGCAAAGTGAAATCATGTTTATGTTCATTGTAGGACTTTACAATGATACAATTAAGTTCATGTCCAAATTTTAAGCAGAAAAAATCTACTATCAATAAATGAGATTTTTTTCTTTCATATGTGCCAAGAAGGATGGAAATACTCGTCGCTTCAATCTTTGAAACATCTTCCATTAAAATCACCGAACATTAAGTTATGAGATTTACTATCACAGACTATTCTCCTAAAAAGGAATAAACACCTTCTGATAAAGGCAACCTATGATACAATTACTACGAGAAGAAATGTCATATCAAAGACAAATATTGGAAACTCCAAGGAAAGCCTCTATGTTATGGTGGAAATAAATGTAACCAAAATGGGCAGGCTTATCTTATGGAATCAGAAGAGCTCAATTAAAAAAAATTTGACAAAGTTAGAAACTTAACACTTTGGAAGAATTATCTGGATCAAGCTCTCTAATTCAAAATAATATGACTTTTAACTAATTAGTTTTTAGTATTATAAATAATTCCCCTTGCATTTGGATCTAGATGTAGGAGCCACTAACTACATGACCAATCCTGCCAATTTCTTTCAATTCTACAAACCTTGCCCCAACAATAGAAAAATAAAATTGGTTGATGGTTCTCTAATAACAGTTGCAGGTCAAAGAAATGCTTTTATTTTCTTCACATTTACCTTCAATAATCAACCGCTTATTCTTCATATTGTGGTAAATCTTCAATCAATTTATAAATCACTAAATAACACAACTACAAGATAACATTTCTAGCTAATCATTGTATATTCTAGGACCTCACTCCAGAGAAGATGATTAGGAAGATTAGAGAAAAGGATGTGCTATTTTTCTTTGAAATCAGAAATCATTTTTCATTTTCCTTCATTTCCACTCTCAATATCGAGCCATTTGGAAATTATTATCATAGACTAGGGCATCACTTCTTTAAAATTTTATAATGTATATTTTCTTCTCTTTTTTGAATATAAATATGAAATATTTTCATTTTCACACTAATGCACACAACGACAACAAGCCTTTATCCCATTATGTCGGGTCGGCTACATGAATCCTTTTTCTCCATTGTGTCTGTTAAGAGTCAAATTCTCATCTAAATCTAAAAAAGGAAGGTCAATTTTAATATTTTATAACCAAGTCTTTTTAGGTCTACTTAGACCTTTCTTAACATAAGTCAAATCTAATACATCTACTTATCTAATCGGGTCATTGGAAGGCTGTCGTTTTATGTGACCAAATCATATAAGGCGACTCTCTAATCTTATCTTTCATTGGAGCTACTCCAACCTTTTCACATATGTGCTCATTTCGTATCCTGTCTTTAAGAGTAAAGCCACTCATCCTTCTGAGCATCCTCATCTCTGCAACACTTAACTTAATATTATGCTTCTCTTTTAATGGCCAACAGTCTGCACCATAAAGCATTGCAAGTCTCACTACCATCTTATAGAATTTTCCCTTAAGTTGAGAGAGACTTTTTTATCATACAAAAAGCCCAATGCATTCCTCCACTTCAACCATCCAACTTGAATTCTACTAATAATATCCCTATCTATTTTACCATAATTCTGAACAATAGACCTAAGATATCTAAAACGAGTCTCTTATTAATGACTTGATCGCCCAAAGTCATAATTCCCCCACTAGATCTATTATTACTAAATTACATTCCATATGTTCAGTTTTAGATTTACTCAAATGAAAGCCTTTAAACTCTAAGGTTGACTTCTATAATTCAAGTTGACCTTCAACTCCCTTTCTAGTCTTATTAACAAGTAGAATATCATCAACGAAAAGCATACACCAGGGTACAACCTCTTGTAAATGTCTAGTGAGAATATCCACGACTAAAGCAAAAAGATATGGGCTTAAGGTTGATCTTTGATGTAATCCAGCTGAAATAGGAAAATACTTTGTCAAACCATCTTGTGTTTGACCACAGGTAACAACACCTGCATACATATCCTTAATGACTTGAATATAAGCATTATTAACCCCTTTCTTATGTAGAACTCTCCATAGCACTTCTCTTGGAACTTTATCATATGCTTTCTCTAAATCATAAAAATCATATGTAGATCCTCTTTATTCTCTCTATACTTCTCCATCAAACCTCTCAATAAATGTATAGCTTCCATAGTAGACCTACCTGGCATGAATCCAAATTGATTTTGAGAAACAATAGTGTCACACCGCAATCTATGCTCCATAACTCTCTCCCATAGTTTTAAATTATGACACATTAACTTAGTTCCTCTATAATTCACACAATCTTGTGCATCATCTTTATTTTTAAAAATAGGAATTAACACACTCATTATCCACTCGTCTGAGATCTTTTTAGTCTTCAAAATAATAGTAAAAAGTTTAGTAAGCTAAGAAATTCCTTCATCTCCTAAGTATTTCCACACTTCTATTAGAATATCATTAGGTCCAATAGCTTTTTTACACTTCATTTTCTTTAAAGTCTCTTTAACTTCGGTTTTACTAATACGTCGATAAAAATAAAAATTTTTATTTTCATTTAGGGTGCTAAGGTCACTAAAGTCAATCACATTCTCATAATCTTCATTGCAAAGTATAGCAAAATATTTCATCCACCTTTGTTGATTATCCTCTTCTAATAAAAGCACTTTTTGATCTTCATCCTTAATACACCTCACTTGAACTAAATCTTTACTACTCTTGTCTCTTTGTTTAGCTATCTTATATATATATATTTTGCCCTCCTTAGTATCTAATCTATTATATAAATCATTAAAAACTAAATCTTTGCATTGTAAATTGATTTCTTAAACTCTTTATGGGCCTCTTTATATCTTTCTCAATTATCAGAGTTTTTATAGCTAAAACAAATTTTATAACAAATCTTTTTATTTTTTATCTTTTCTTGCATATTTTGATTCCACCACCAACTATTTTTACTATTATTAGCTTATCTCTTTGACACTACAAGCACATCTTTTGCAACATTCGTAATATCACTAGCTAATTTTTCTCACATAACATTAGCATTCTCATGCACAGACAAAATCTTATGATCTAGAATTTTACTTTCAAAAATATTTTTGTTAATATTCTTTAAAAGCCTCCATCTAATCATAGAACAACGATTTACTTTATTTTTAATACTCTGCCCTTTCATCTTAAAGTTCAAAATTAATAAGCGATGTTAAATACATAAACTTTCACTAGCTATTTTTTCCTCTTTATCTTTTTCTCACACTTATGAAATTGCAAAATATAATCATGTTGTTTTTCCTGAAAGCTAATATCGATCATCTACTTTTTTTTTTTAATTATTCACTCCGACACTTAGGGCCTTTCTAAATCCCAACATTTTTTTAGCAATAGGATTTTTCACCTTCATTAATGATTGCACTTGGATGCTATAGGTTTATTTTATCAAAAAAAAAACTTTGATGGTGCCATTTTTCTGTTCAATTTTATTGTCATGATATAAAAATAATTTCATGCTGACATTAAGGTATTTTAAATTGATAATGCTCATGATTATTTTAATTACACATTATCTATTTTTTTTATAGAAAGAAGGTATCATCCACCATTTCTTATGTCCCAACACTCTCAAACAAAATAGAGTGACTGAAAGAAAAACACCATTATATTCTTAAGTCCCAAGAATTTCTCTTCACAAATCCAAGTACAGTAAAGATACTAGGAAAAAGTAGTCCTAATTGTCATATGCCTAATTAATAAAGTACTCTCAAGAGTAATCTTGATATTTTTTCTAAATTATTTAGTTGAATTCTTCCAACAGATAACTTATGCTAAAAAATTCTTCCAAAAGTTATTGTGTGCATTGCCTATGAACAAATACATAAACAACACAGGAATAAATTTGATCATTGAGCTTTCAAATATATCCTTATTTGATATTCCTCCACTCAAAAAGGTTAAGCGTTATTGTCTTACCTTTGAAAAATTCTTTATTTCCAAAGATGTTACATTTGATAAAAAATAAATTTTTTTAATTGAATTCATTTTCAAGGGGAGAACTCTTAATTGGATGATAAATTTAATGAGATATCTATATTTAATCTTGACATTTGTGTAACACAAATTTAAAAAAATCCGAACACTATTCTCTGACAAGTCTATACAAGAATGAATAAGCCTAATCAAAATCTTTAACAAGCTTAAAACTTGGAAATTGTTATCACGTAATAATGATCAACATATCACTATATATTTAACATATCACTATATATTTTTGATGCAGGACATATATGAAAATATGATTTAAATAAGGAGTTTGCACGTCGGAAGATTAAGAACAATTTAATTGGACTTGATGTTGATTCAAACAATGAATTAAAACACAAAGAGAGGTAAACACTAGCTTAGGACAAACTACTTGCGTGAAGTAAAAGCCACAAAACGGTCAATTACTCTTAACGTTACATATATGATGGGTTTCTACAAGATATCCCTAGTCTAACAATAAGAGTGGTTCCAAGAGAGATCCCTCACACAATCCTACTAAACACTAAGATTTAGCGGAGCGTTGCACGATTTAAGTGAATCAATTAAATCACAAAGTAGGATAACTAAGACGATAAAAGATTAGGGAAAGAGTTCACCATTATCAGACATCAGGCAGTAGTTGACAGCTTCAAATTAGCAACCTCCTTAGTCTTCAAAGTTAGGACAGCAATCTGGCCTTCCTGAGACAGTAGTTCTGTATGGTAGAAGGGCAAGATTCTCAGGAAAAGAGGCACCAAACTCCTGGACAGCAACTAGAGATGTGTAGCAGCAGCACATGAAGTCCTAAACAGTAGTTTGGCACTTGAGATGTGTCAGGTAGCAGCCCGAACAACATCCAGAAGAATCCACCAGCAGTTTACTCAAGTGGAGGAGTCTGGGACAACAAAATACGCCTCTCGGGAATGCAGGGCAGCAAGGGAGACCTGCTGTATTTCTTGGACAGCAGTAGATAATCTGGGACAGCACTTAGAAGCCTAGGAGGGGAGGAAAACTGAGAGGTGGGAGGCTTGGAGGGGGCGGTTAGGGCTGAGGGGATTGATTGGGGAGTTGTAATGGGAGGCAATTAGTGGGTGTTAATTAATTTGGAGAGAGAGGAATGAGAGTTTGAATTATTTCCAATGAGAGAGGTTCTCCTTTGGAAAGAAATTAATTCATGGGGCTAGGGAGATTCGGCCAAGAGAGGGGAGAGAGAAAGGTGTCTAGGTTCATTGTATGTGGAATTAAAGCTCTAATTAATCAATTACTCCTGATTTGATTAATTGATTTAATTATGAACCTGTCCAAAAATAGGATCCAAGAGAAAGGAAAGATATTGAATTCTTGATTTGATTTATTTCAAATTCAAATTCCTTCCAAAAATAGAGAGTTAAATAAGAAAAGGAGAGATTTTAGGAAACAATCTGAAAAGGGAAAGATGGGGAGGGTTGGGAAATAGGAAAGCTTCCTATCGAAAGAATTTGGAAATTAGGAAAGCCTTTAAATCAATCCTATTTAATTTAAAATTAAATAGAATTGAATTAGGAAACTTTCCTAAAATGTGATTTCATAATTTAGGCAAGGATTCAAACTCAAATTAATTTGAATTTTAAATTTGAAAGACTTGGCCAAATATGAGAACCCAAATTTGAATGGATTAATGGCTTGCTTGAATTGAAAATCCAAAGATGGAAGGTACTTTGGAGGAGGTCGGTGGCTTGGATGTTTAGAGGCGGTGGTAGGAGGTGGTGAGGAGTAGAGGGTTTGGTTTGAGGGGGTGGGTGGGTTCAGCTAGGTGGAGGTGTGGGGAAACCGGCGGTAAGAGAAAAATGATTGAAAGAAAAAGAACGATAAAACAAACCACGAACCCGGCCGTCTCCAAGGTTTGTGGGTAATCCGCTTCCCTCCCTAGGGATCTCTCCAAAACTCTCTCTTAGAACTCTCACAACTCAAAGAACACATGTGCAGGAATTTTCTTATCATTCATTCATTAACCCTCCAAAGAAGAAGAGGGAGGCTTAAAATAGCCAAATACATGAAGGAAAATAACAAAAACACTATTGCCCCTAGGGCATACATAAGACAAAGCCCTCAAGTGAGGGTAGAAAGAGAAAAAGAACAATAAAAAATCAAATACATAAAATAGATCAAAATAAATAGGCATGATCGTAGCCGTAGATCCCTCATCATTCTCCTCGGGTGGAAAAAAACTCGACTCTGTCGAGTGGGTGTCTTGAGAACTTCTGTGCATCTGGGTTGATCTGCTGTAGCGCCTCGCGTTCCAACCAAGTGTCCTTTGACTCGGGCTTGCCTCTCCACCTAATCAAATACCTTCTTCGACCATCCTCTTTTGCAGAAATAATATCATTACTTAAAATAATGCCAACCTTCTCCGCTATGGGTATTTTAGAAACATTTGGGAGTGGAGGTAAGCTTGGGTTCTCACAAGGTGGGGTCACACAAGGTTCAAATTGAAGTGGATTTGGCGGGATACACTCTAGATTCTCATAGGCAACCAGATCTTTTATGTTAAAGGAGGGATTAATGTTGAATTCTGCAGGCAAATCCATCCCGTATGCATTGTCATTGATTCTCTTGATTATTTTGAATGGCCCCACACTTTTAGCATGTAACTTCTTAACAGTTCCTTGTGAGAACCATTCCGAATGGATCCGCACCATCACTGAGTCATCAACCTCTAAAGTTTTAAATATTTATTTAAAGTCAACAGGAAGCTTATAATTAATGTTGCTCTGCTCAATTTCGCGTGCAATTTCCTTATGTAAATCATGCAAATGCAATGCACATGTAGATGCAGACTCAGAAATCTTATACCTAGGACACATGGGTATGAGGTTTATCATCGGCATAGGTGTGAACCCATAAACAGCTTTGGCGGGACTTAAACTAGTGGTACAAGTCATCAAATCAAGGTAGGCGAACTCGACTATGGGGAGTTTGGATAGGGAGGCTCCAGGGACTAGATCTAAATCATGCGGGATGTCTTTAATCAGAGGCAATGGATCAGGAAGATCATCAGGGAATACCTCAGCAAGTCTACTAGGTATGGGCTGAATCTCCTGAGGGACTGATTCGTTAGACTCAGTGGAAATCTCACGATCGACTAAGATGTGTAAAGGGGTGCTCTGGGCTATGGCGGCTATCAGGTTCAGTCCCTTCTTGGCTTTGACAGGGTTGGATTCATGATCATCCGTAACCCGAGGCTGTAATGGCAAAAGCTTGATCTTTTTTTCCTCATGTTCAAACACGCAGATGTTTGAACGACTATAGATGTGGATATTGTTGTCACTAGAAGGATTTGTCCAACATTCATAATCAACACATCACACCAAACATTCTCCTTATAGTCAGCGAAGGAGATAGGTATGAAACTTCGCTCCTTTACCTCCAAGCCAGTGGTGTTGACCCAAGCTACCTTATAGGGGTTGGGATGAGGAACAATAGACATGCCAAGCTTAGACACCATACTGGAGGAGACAGCATTGATGCAACTGCCACTATCCACGACGACTTTATAGTTCTTATCCTTGATTTTGGTGTAGGTGTGAAAGATTGTAGTCCTATGCCAGTCGTCGGTGGCAACGGGTTGTGACAGTGCACATCTCGCTATGCAGGTGGGAGAAGTGTCAATTTTCTGAATGTATTGGATGACAGCTGTGTCATCCTCCTCAAAGAATTCACCATCGTTGTCCACTTGGTGAATCCGGTCGACTTCGGGCTCGAATTCCGACTCAGTGATCTCTTCGATAATTGTGACTTTGTAGGGACTAGAGCACTGAGAGGCGATATGCCCATACCCCTGACATCTAAAGCATTTGGTCCCGAGGTTGGACCGAGGAGTATCCGGAGTGGGAGGCTTACTTCTAATATCAGGACGGGGAGTGGGGGGACCAGACGAGGGTCGGGTAGTGCTCCCTGGGGTCGGTTGGGTAGTGGGAGTATGAGGAGTGGAATTATCGGACGATCTATAGGAGGGCCTAGAGTCATGGGAACGGCTCGAGTGCTGGGAACGGGTCTCCTCTAAGTCAAGTACTAGGCTGTAGGCATTCTCCAGAGTAGTAATGTTTTGGGCAAAAAGCTCGTTGCGAAGATCCTCTCGCAACCCGGTACGAAACATAGATAAGATCTGTGTGGGGGTGGTAGAGGTCTCCCCTATGCAGCGAATCACGTAGTCATCAAAGGAGGCGAAGTACTCCTTAACTGGTTTATTGCCTTGAGTCAGCCTATTCCACCTATCCAATAGTCGGGGGAAATACGAGGGAGGTAAGTACTTCTGCTTGAGTTCCCGCTTCATGGATGGCCAATCAGTGATGGGGTATTCGTTCCTGGTTTCCCTAAGGCTCTCTAGATTGGACCAAAACTGGCTCACCCTACCGTAAGTTTCATCTCGGCAAAACTAACCTTCATAGCCTCAGAAATATTATACCACTTAAAGAAACTGTCCATACCTTTGACCCAATCCAGGAAGAGCTGGGGATCGAGGGTGCCATCAAAGGTAGGAGCATCGACTTTGATATTTTTCATCAGTGGCACATTAGAATCATGGTGATGGCTGTGTCCATACTGGGGAGCGCGATAAGGGGCACGAAGAGGTCCCTCATCTTGGTAAGTATCGTCCCCATATAAGGAAGGTGGTCTAGACGGAGTGTAAGGAGTCTGGTGGGTCCTACTCCGTTCTAAGGTGTCAAATCGATTAATGGTGGTCCTACGAAGCTCAGCTAGATCGGATTGTTTTTCCTTGAGTTGCTGACTAATGGTGTTCATTTGACCTACCAGTAGGTCTAACGTCCTTCCAAGTTGTTCTGGGTCCATAGCTAGACACTAGGGGATGAATCTAGAAGGAGGACAGCACCTAAATGCAAGGATAGACTCTCTAAAATGACACGAAACACTGCAGAAATTGCTTGGACAGCAAACTACAAAGAGGGGCTAAGAAACCTAGACAATTAGTGAGGCGGCTAGGTTAAGGACAGCACTTAACAATTGATGAACAAGCTTAACAACCTCTAAATGTGTGCAGGAATGCAGTGGACAGCAAGCATAAATGTGATTAAACTAATTTAAATGATAACATGCATGCAACAAAGTATAAAACTAGTTAAAACAACTCCTAGGATGATGTCTAGCATGCAAAACTAGAGCAAACCATGCTCTGATACCAGTTGATGCAGGACATATATGAAAATATGATTTAAATAAGGAGTTTGCACGTTGGAAGGTTAAGAGAAACTTAATTGGACTTGATGTTGATTCAAACAATGAATTAAAACACAAAGAGAGGTAAACACTAGCTTAGACCAAGCTATTTGCGTGAAGTAAAAGCTATAAAACGGTCAATTACTCTTAACGTTGCATACATGATGGGTTTCAACAAGATATCCCTAGTCTAATAATAAGAGTGGTTCCAAGAGAGATCCCTCACACAATCCTACTAAACACTAAGCTTTAGCGGAGCGTTGCACGATTTAAGTGAATCAATTAAATCACAAAGTAGGATAACTAAGACGATAAAAGATTAGGGAAAGAGTTCACCATTATCAGACATCAGGCAGTAGTTGACAGCTTCAAATTAGCAACCTCCTTAGTCTTCAAAGTTAGGACAGCAATCTGGCCTTCCTGAGACAGTAGTTCTGTATGGTAGAAGGGCAAGATTCTCAGGAAAAGAGGCACCAAACTCCTGGACAGCAACTAGAGATGTGTAGCAGCAGCACATGAAGTCCTAAACAGTAGTTTGGCACTTGAGATGTGTCAGGTAGCAGCCCGAACAACATCCAGAAGAATCCACCAGCAGTTTACTCAAGTGGAGGAGTCTGGGACAACAAAATACGCCTCTCGGGAATGCAGGGCAGCAAGGGAGACCTGCTGTATTTCTTGGACAGCAGTAGATAATCTGGGACAGCACTTAGAAGCCTAGGAGGGGAGGAAAACTGAGAGGTGGGAGGCTTGGAGGGGGCGGTTAGGGCTGAGGGGATTGATTGGGGAGTTGTAATGGGAGGCAATTAGTGGGTGTTAATTAATTTGGAGAGAGAGGAATGAGAGTTTGAATTATTTCCAATGAGAGAGGTTCTCCTTTGGAAAGAAATTAATTCATGGGGCTAGGGAGATTCGGCCAAGAGAGGGGAGAGAGAAAGGTGTCTAGGTTCATTGTATGTGGAATTAAAGCTCTAATTAATCAATTACTCCTGATTTGATTAATTGATTTAATTATGAACCTGTCCAAAAATAGGATCCAAGAGAAAGGAAAGATATTGAATTCTTGATTTGATTTATTTCAAATTCAAATTCCTTCCAAAAATAGAGAGTTAAATAAGAAAAGGAGAGATTTTAGGAAACAATCTGAAAAGGGAAAGATGGGGAGGGTTGGGAAATAGGAAAGCTTCCTATCGAAAGAATTTGGAAATTAGGAAAGCCTTTAAATCAATCCTATTTAATTTAAAATTAAATAGAATTGAATTAGGAAACTTTCCTAAAATGTGATTTCATAATTTAGGCAAGGATTCAAACTCAAATTAATTTGAATTTTAAATTTGAAAGACTTGGCCAAATATGAGAACCCAAATTTGAATGGATTAATGGCTTGCTTGAATTGAAAATCCAAAGATGAAAGGTACTTTGGAGGAGGTCGGTGGCTTGGATGTTTAGAGGCGGTGGTAGGAGGTGGTGAGGAGTAGAGGTGGTGGTTTGAGGGGGTGGGTGGGTTCGGCTCGGTGGAGGTGTGGGGAAACCGGCGGTAAGAGAAAAATGATTGAAAGAAAAAGAACGATAAAACAAACCACGAATCCGGCCATCTCCAAGGTTTGTTGGTAATCCGCTTCCCTCCCTAGGGATCTCTCCAAAACTCTCTCCTAGAACTCTCACAACTCAAAGAACACGTGCAGGAATTTTCTTATCATTCATCCATTAACCCTCCAAAGAAGAAGAGGGAGGCTTTAAATAGCCAAATACATGAAGGGAAATAACAAAGACACTATTGCCCCTAGGGCATACATAAGACAAAGCCCTCAAGTGAGGGTAGAAAGGGAAAAAGAACAATAACAAATCAAATACATAAAATATATCAAAATAAATAGGCACGATCGTAGTCGTAGATCTCTGATGTCCTCATCAATTTTCCTCTATATTCCATCTCCTAATACACATCTTAAAGTTTTTATCACATATATAAAGTATTCTTTACAAATATCAGCTCTAATTTTATTACAATAGCACAAATTTAATTTGAGGCACTTGAAAACAAGAATTGGTGAATGCTATAAAGTGAAGATAAATGCTCTTGAAACAAATAACACATCGGAGATTGTTGAACTATCAAAGGGAAGAAAATAGTAGGGTGGCAATGGTTTTTTCTATAAAATGTAGAGATTATGGAATTTTTGAATGGTATAAAATGAATTTGATAGTCTGAGTATATATTCAATCTTATAAAATTGACTATCAAGAATGTTTCTCCTGTGGGAAAAGTGAATACAGGGCCAAAGAGTCTCACCTTTAAGCTTCTTACAGAATCCTTATATAACTTAAATCAAATGTTAGGAAATGAGTTATCTATAAAAAGCAAAATATTTTATAATTTGAAGGGTATATTGATGCAGACTGTGTAGGATCACTAGTTGATAGAAGATCTATGATCATATACTATATAATTTTGTGAGGAAATATTATAACATGGGGAAGCAAATAACATGTTTTAAGATCTAGCAAATTTGAAATTAGAGCTATTGTTCAAGGAATCTACGAGCTTTTGTAGATTAAAACTATTTTGGAAAATTTGAAAAATCAAATTTGATGGGCTAGTGAAGATATGTAGTGATAATAAATTTGATATCATCATCGCTCATAATTTAATACAATATGATTATACCAAGTTTGTAGAGATGGATAGATATTTCATAAAAGATAAAATGATAAGTGGGTTGATTTTGCACTCTATATGTACGAAAAAAAATCAACTTATAAATATTATCGCCAAAAGACTTTGCAATCCACCAACAATAACAACAACATCAAGCCTTTATCCCATTACGTGGGGTTGGCTACATGAATCCTTTTTCTTTATTGTGTCATGATAAGAGTTGAATTCTCATTTAAATCTAATAAAAAAGCCTTTAATATTTTCTAATAAAGTATTTTTAGGTTTACTTTTACCTTAACATATGCCAAATCTAATGCATCTACTCTCCTAATCGGGTCGTTAGAAGGCCAACATTTTATGTGACTAAACCATCTATAAGGTGGCTCTCTCTAATCTTATCTATCACTGGAGCAACTCCAACATTTTCACGTATATATTTGTTTCGCATTCTATCTATAAACGTGAAGCCACTCATCCACCTGAGTATCCTCATCTCTGCAACACCTAACTTAATTTTATGCTTCTCTTTTAATGGCTAACATTTTGCGTCATAAAACATTGCAAGTCTCACCATCATCTTATATAATTTTCCTTTAAGTTTGAGGGGTACTTTTTTATCACACAATAGGCCTTAATGCATTCCTCCACTTGAATTCTACTAATAATATCCATAGCTATTTTACCCTCACTTTGAACAATATGTCTGAGATATCTAAAGCATGCACTCTTATTAATGACTTAACCACCCAAAGTCACAATCCCCTCACTAGATTTATTACTACTAAAATTACATTCCATGTATTCAATTTTAAATCTACTCAAACCAAAACTTTAGACTCTAAGGTTGACCTTCACAATTCAATTTTACTTTTAACTACCTCTCTAGTCTTATCAATAAAAAGAATATCGTCAGTAAAAATCATACACCAGGGTACATCCTCTAGCAAATGTCTAATAAGAACATCCTTGACTAAAGCAAAAAATATGGGCTTAAAGCTAATCCTTGATGTAATCCAATTGGAATAGAAAAATACTTGGTCAAACCATCTTATGTTTAAACACAAGTAATGGCTCCTACATACATATCGTGTTACGACCTGGCCCGGAGGCTCGAATTAACGAGGCGGAAACAAACGGTCGGAAGGTAGATTAGATTTTCGATTACTAAATCTATCTCCAATACACTAAAAAAGCCACTAAACTTAAAAAAATATAAGCTGATATAAATGACTTAAATACCTTTCTTCCAGTGCACCACGTTTACCGTACATATTTTAATCTCTTCTATTCATTTTAATTATATTAAATTATACCTAAAAATGATAGAATAAGTAAGAGTAAGCTATAGCTGAGAGAGTAAAACATGCTTCTAAATTACAATAACTTTACAATAACTTGAGTCAATTTAGAATAATATGTATGATTCTTTTTTTTTTTTTCATTTCATATCATAAAATAATTATATTTAATTATATCATTTCATTTCAAGATTTTTAATATTATGCATATATTATATCTATCATATATCATATATGTATTCATATCTTTCTAATTTTTCATAAATAATATAACCGTCACAGAAGCCACCGTCTAATTTAGTACCAATGAAGGTACTCCATTTTCATTTCCTTTTCTTTTTTCATAACCTTTTTTATTTATGTGCACGGGTATATTGCGTCTCCAGCTAGTACCATAAGGGGGTGGACTCCATCAATTCAACATGCATATACAAGCATTCTACATAAATCATATCAGTTATCTTCTTCAAATCAAATCATTTCATATTGATATATATATAATAAGTATCATGACATCTCTTGATAGAAAATTAACTTTTCTAGTTCAATATGATCAATTGACTTTAAGAAAAATAATAAAACATTAATAATGATCAAATTAAATAATATTACTACTTGATTCATTATATATAAGAGAAACAATTATCATTACTGTAAATTAAAAGACATGAGTACTTATCTTGAACAGAGGAAATGCGTTGCTTCACTTTTACTCATTTTTAAAGACGACAGATATAAAACCTATAAAAGATCACTTCATTAAATTTAATTAATTAATTGCTCTTAATTTTATCTAACTCAATATTTCAAAACTTCTTCTCTTTTTAAATATATTTTAATTCTTAAAAATAACCATAGCATATTTCACTAATTAAGATTTCTTTTATTATTAAATTTTAAAATACATGTTGTTTGCTCTTTCTTTCTCTTTCACAAAGTAACTAGTTCAAGCCTCTAATTGCTCTCACATTTCTACAATATTTATAACAATTAAAATCTCATATATTAAAATTTACACACATACTTTCTATTTCTCATACTCTATATTTTTATTTAATTCATATTTTTTATATTATTAATGTCATTTATCACTTATCATTTAATTCCTTATTTGCATAATTAATTTCCTAATTAGCATTTTCAATTAAAAACCATATTTTATTTGAATATCTTAATCTCTTAAACTTAATCTCTCTCTAATTATTTGCTTTTAAAATCTTAAATTTATATTTGATTATGATTATTTCTATATTTGATAAAATATCTCATTTCCTATACAATTTATCTCACCAAAACTTTCCTTTCTTGAAATTCTTTCTTCCTCTACCATCGAACCAAAGTTTATATCACCTGGATTCTTCCAACATCAAAAAAATCAAAAATATATTTTCTTATTATTTCTTCAATTAAATAAACGAGAAATGATTAAATCACTTATTTTTCCTTAAGAAGAAATTTCAAAATTCCAAAATTTTCTCTCTTTTTCAGATTTCCCTTTAATATAACTTGTCTTTTCTTAGGATTAATCACAGAAGAAGAAAAAATGTCAAAATAAAATGAAATTGGAAACTTATTTTCTTCTTCTTCCTCCAAGCCGCCTCTCAGGACAGAACACCGTTCTCTCCTATTTTCTTCTACAGGAATGAATGAAAGGTATATTTCTCACATGAGGAGTTGTTCTTTTTCGCTCCCCTATGCATTTATCCATTACAACAACAAAAAAAAAGCCTTCAAATGGACGTATACACGCCTGTGGTGACCGCTTAGGTCGCTTTTCTGCACTCTGTTTGGCACTGTTCTATAGTACTGAGCCGATTCTGTTGAACCAGGCCGGTTCTCACATATCGTTAATAACTTGAATAGAAGCATTATTAATCCCTTTCTTTTCTAGAACTCTCCAGAGTACTTTTTTTGAAACTTTATCATATGATTTATCTAAATCAATAAATTTCATATGTAGATTCTCCTTATTGTCTTTATACTTCTCCATCAAACCTCTTCACTTGATCTTCATCCTTAATGCACTTCACTTGAATTAAATTCGTACTTTTCCTATCTTTTTGCTTGACTAACTTATATTTCTCTTTCGCCCTCCATTATATCTAATCTATTATATAAATTATTAAAAGCCAAATTTTTTATATTGCTTATTGCTTTTTTAGACTCCTTTCGGGCCCTTCATATCTTTCACAATTTTTTGAGTTTTTGCATCTAAAGCAATTTTTAGTATAAAGTTTCTTATTTTTGATCTTTTCATGCACATTTTGATTTCACCAGCAACTATTTTTATTATTAGGAGCTTTTTCTTTTGATGCTTTAAGCATGTCTTTTGCAATATTCTTAATATTATTAGTTATTTTTTTCCACGTAATATTAACTTTCTTATGCATAGTCAAAATCTAAATATTTTGAATCTTACTCTCAAAAATATTTTTATTAGTATTCTTTAAATGTCCCATCTAATCTTAGGAGAATATTTTATTTTATTTTATCACATTTCATCCTTTTATCTTAAAGTTCAAAACTAATTAGCGATGTTTGATATGTAAACTTTCACTCGGAAAAACTTTATATTTTTTATAATCTAAGCGATCTATTTTTCTGATTAGGAAATAATTAATATGAGATTTACTATATGTATTCTTATAAGTGATGAGATGCTCCTATCTTTTATTTTAAATAAGATATTAGCAATTACAAAATTAAAACTTTAGGCAAAATCTAATATGGTCCTACCACCTTTATTAGTAGCTCTAAACTCATAGCTATTATGAATACTTTTAAAATTTTTTATCTCTCTACCAATATGTTCATTTAAATCATATCCAATAAATTTTTTTCTTCAAGAGGTATTTTTTATATTAATTCTTCTAAGTCATTCAAATATTTTAATTTTGAATACTTATCCAAACTTATTTGATGAGTATATGCATTTATAATATTAGTAATTTAGCATTAATAACAATCTTTAAAGTTATAATTATATCTCCAATTCTATTAATTTCTACAGTATTATCCTTTTAAACTATTATCTATAATCACACCTACATCATTTTTAGTACGTCTCCTACCCGAATATCATAGTTTAAATCATAAACTATTTATCTCCTTAGCCTTCTCTCCCATTCATTTAGTTTCCTGAATACATAGCTTCCTATGAATTATAATATCTATTAATTATATTAATTTATCTTTAAAAGAACTTATGTTTCAAGTTCCTATCATAATTTTAATTTCATGGACTAGCTTCTTTGCCCACATTTATTCATAATGTGGGAATCCTTGCTTATTTAACACTGCACTCGGGCGACGGTGCACCGACCCTTGCACACTTCTCGTTGTATTTAGGTCGTACAACGCATCGCTTACAAGGAATGCCCTAGCATTAACACAATGTATTAAAGGATTCATGTTATGATTATTCGACAAATTTTGTGGTGGTTGTGGTCTATTTAATGTAACCTTCCATTTTTCTCATCCAGGGCTTGGGACCTAGCAACGACAGTGTCATACTCTGCAATCCCCCCGTTTAAAAATATTATATAAGTAACCTAAAATGATATATTTATATCATTCGGTTTTAGGGGGAGTGTTGAATGATTGAGAACCCACAAAATCACCATTCTTAGATTCCTTAATCCTTTCAATTAGAGATTCAAGTGGGTTCAATCTCATCATTTAGAGGGATTGATGGGTTTAACTTAACATTTTTAACCTTTTTTATCATTATATTCATTTTCTCACGGTTTTTTGAGTACATAATAAAGAATAAGGATCTCCTTTTCAGGGAATTTTTTTATAGTTTTGTTTTTCAAAAGTTGTCACAATTCTATTGACTTCAATTTTCTTGCTATTATTTTAGAAATTTTTTTATGAGAAAAAACTTTCTAAAACTAATTTGCTAGAGCGTGTGAAGAAAACTTATTTTTCAGAAGGAAAAGTCTATAAACCCACAACCACCTAAAAAAAATGTATTTTTCTCTCAACAATTCTATAATTATTCTTGCAGATTGATGCAATCATCCCAAATGAACCTTAAAGCAATAATGTGTCATGCCTATGCATTTTACAATGGTGGTAATAAATGGGAAGACCTTTGATTACAACGTTTTGCCAATATCCGTTAAAAGTAATAACTATAACTATCCAAACTTCTTTCTAAAAAAGGTTTGCAACATCATCTACAAGAACCCTAGCAGTTGATGTTTTTTGTAAAGAAACAGTCGCAGCATCTACTTTAAGGGGATTGTTTTTTGACATTAAAGTATGGTGCCCGTTTGAGCAATCAAAGTTAGAAAGAATTAATATGATAAGATCTTTCAGCGAAAATGGGCATGTTGTCTTCATCCAATTAGAATATGGCAAAAATCCAGCAAGCCAAGTTTGAAAAAACCAACTAAACATATAGTGCAAAAAGAATTTTTCATATCCTCAAGCTGGGACAATCTAAATTGAGATTTAACCACTAGAGTGAATTCAGATGGTTTTGCTGAAGTATCAGTGGCAGTCATCATCTTTCAAGAAGAAAACATGCCTAACTCTGAAGGAGAGAATTTGGTATTAATCGGTGGAGATGAAGCATTCTTGCTAAAGCTTTTGAAAAAAGATTTGCGAGAAGCATCCAATTTAGATGCTAACTTTTTCCTGAAAGGATTCGCTACTGGTGTAAATCACGATCCATGGAAGAGATCGATGAGGAAGGAGTGGTGTCAGATGGGTTAGGTGGGACACATTAGATGCCTTCCAAATCGGCAGACCTAGAGGGAATGGGAGGCGTAGTGAGAGTGCTGAATGTTAGCACGTCATGGCATAGATTGGTTTCCATATGATTTCTATGCCTTGTTGGCTGGATTAAATGATCCATGCTGTTTCGTTTGCTCTTTAACCTTGTAAAACTGTACTCTGTATCGTGGCTGCTGTTCAATATCACTGAAGTAGTTGCATTGACTAAGGTATGAGTCTTCTTTTTTAACATTAAAATTTTTTTATTGCTTGTATTCATGATTTAGGTTCTTGTTGACATGATTCGTGTGCCTGGTTGGGCTTTTGAAGCTGCTGGACAGGAATTGAGAGGAATGAGCCAAGAAACCACATATCACCCAGGACTTTATTTAACAGCTGCCCAGGTATTTGCTATTATTTATAGGTAACTAATTCATGCCTTTCCTCACCAATTCATGAAATATGGCCTTACATATGATATGTGCTGCTAATTTTTTTCTAACCTGATATGTACCTACCTACCTTCTATCACACAAATTCTAACTAACGAGCTTTCTCTTTGTTTTCTCCCATTTTCTAGATCTCCGGTGGAAATAATAGCCTTTTCTATCGTTTTTTCTGCTTTTTTTTAGTCTTATTGACCATGAAAACTCCAGGACACAGGTAGCCCCTGTAAAGCATGCATTATAAGCTAACCAGAAATACATTGATTTATTCTTTAGATATCTGAATTTGTTCAATATAAAGGCTCGGATGGCTTTCTTTGTTTCGTTTTATGAGTTTTAACCTTCATATATTACCTGCTTTCTAATACATGTGCATTTGAAAGCCTCAAATATATGTTTCTATTACTGCAAGTATGTTTCAGCCATTGTATTCCCTGAAAAGACCACTCACCTAGGAAAACTTACCCTTGATGTCAAAAAGCAGTCTGTTCATAAAATTGATTTTTTTACGTCTCCTGTTATTCTTTTCACTACTGCTATTGATTGATTGATGCGTTCATCTAGTAGGGGCTTAACTTTGCCATTTACCTTTTTTATAGAGGGAAGCAGTTGAGGCACTTATTCAGGAGCTTCCAAAGTTCAGGCTTAAGGCAGTTCCAACAGATTGCAGCGAATGCCCTATCTGCCTTGAAGAATTTCGGTTGGGGAGTGAGGTAAGGTCTCTCTAAAATAATTCCTGCGAAGTTATTTATTTGTTCGCATTTAGTATGTGATGCGGATGAGCCAAGTTACGCATTCATTGGCTTTGTGAAGAATGTTTGCACGAAAATCATATGCATCTTTTGCTGCACCATCACTATTTTATGAATGGTTTGGAAGGGTCTTCACATCACAGTGGATCGTACGCATTAACTTATTTATCGTATGAATTGTATGCATTTGTGATCAACCTAAGTCGTCTTTGTAGTATATGCTCATTTAATTAGATTTTTTTTTTTAATAAAAAGATTGTGCAGTATATGCGTTAAACTAATATTGATTTTGATAAACCGTTCCATTTCTGTAAAAGATTGTTGATCACGGAAGTGGTCTGTAACATTATGCGGGTTCAAAAAACTTTATGTATTGCAAACAAAGTAACACTTGGTGGCGACAAAGGAGGGCGGTAATACATTCAGAGCATTGTAGTGCTACAAAACTGTTAAAAATCAAGAATTAATATCATTTCCTGCGCTAGTGTGATTTTTGCTAGAGTGGATCATTGGAGGGATTCACATTAGAATTGATCATCGCCATCAGCTGTGTTTATGGATCATGATTGATGTGCGTCCCTAACTTTTTGTCTTTACCTACAACTTGACCAATGTGCGTGTGATCTCTTTATTGAGTCTGTGGAGTTTTGTGGAACAATCGTTTTATAACTGAGACAAAATTTTCATTATCGTAGGTACCGCATAAGCAAAACTTGATCCCCGTTATTACAACTAAAGTGGAAAAAGCCCATGCTGTAAAAACTCTTTTTGACCTTTTCCTTGCAGGTACGGGGACTCCCATGTGCCCACAACTTCCATGTGGAATGTATTGACCAATGGTTAAGGCTAAATGTGAGGTGCCCTAGGTGTAGATGCTCAGTTTTCCCCAATTTGGACTTGAGCGCCCTCTCAAACCTTCGTTCTGAATCGGAAAGACCATCAGCTAGCGAGGAGTTAATAGCAACTACTCGCTTTGTAAGAGCATCACAGCCTGCTGGTCAGAGCTATCTGCTCCGATTGCAAGGACTGCTGCGCCCTGTAGGCGCTGAGGGTTCTGGTAGTGGTGGAAGTACAGTTGATCATGGTGCCAGTGTGGACAGTGGTGTCCCTCCAGTCGTTGTTTCGGAAGGTACAGAAAGCAGCACTGATGATCCCAATCTGCTTCATGTTGTGGTTGATCAGAGTTCCTCAACTTGAACTTTAGCGTTCTTCTGTAACTCCATTTTTTGATATCTACATCCTGAACGCTGGATGTGTGATATTTGTTGAGTTTCTGTCATGCTCAGCAGCTCCTATAGCATGGCATGTTTTCATGTGTGAGCGCAGCTCAGGAGGCTGCGGAGGATCACACTTGACGCTTATTTCTACATGTGGAAGTTGTATAAGAAATAATTTGGCAATGGAAGAAGATATGTTCCTTCTTGATAGACTAGCACCTTGCAGTATCTTTTCTATAACTGCCACCTGTGTTCACAGACTGTTAACTAATCCAGATGAAACATTCAAAGGAATAGGGTCTTATGTTTCAAATTGGAAGTGAACAATGGTCTGACAACTGTTTGGGGAGTAATGCCATACTCCAAAACAAAATAAATTACATCATTTCCTTGTAATTGAGTACATGCGATCACAAATGGTATCAAATATTCATATAATTACAAACATAAATTTTTGGGATCATTAAATTTTTTATATGATCAAACAGAACACATCATAATGTGTGCATCTCAAAATAATTTTGAAAGATTGAACCAATTTAGTTTATTTTGACTAGTCAAATTAGAGATCAAATAAGCTCATAATAGCATTGCAATTCTATACATATTCTGATATACGGCACGCATTCACAAATTTGAAACCAAGAGAGGTATGTGAATTAGCTGTAGTGTTCGACTCTGATGCAGAGCATCATAGTAATCTCGTTGTTCTGCAGGACTAACGTATCTCTTTGGCGTTCCCCACTATCGCCTCTGCTCTGCTGTTATAACAACCTTGTCATACCGCCACCTTTAGCTACCTTTTTTTAGTTATTATAGTACTAAAGGAATATGATGAATTCTATTAACCTTTTAGTAGGATGTGTCGCAGCATATATAAGCTGCGGGTTCGACTTTGAAAAGCTGAGAAAATTATATAAAATTCTGGTTTAAACTTGAATTAATACATGTTTCCTTGTATTGCTTGTTGTTTCTCTGTGTAGGTGCTCCGGTGGCTACCACGTCAGGTTTGGTATCAGAGCTAGACGCTCGCGAGCCATGGCAAAAAGCAGCAGACGTCCGGGAAATGACGAAGACCGAAGCATCGAGGCCTTGTGGGCTGCGCATTCGAGCTTGGCGCGTCAGTTCTCCGATTGGGTGGTGGAGTTTCGCCAGTTCTCCGAAGAGATGCGCCGGAACTTTCAGCTCCTCAAAACTGGTCCTAATTTACAACAAGCACCCCGGGCATTACACACCGCGGCACCACCGGCAGCGAGGCATGAGCAATTCGTCAATAGAGGCAGAAGACAAATTCTAGCCCGAGGTGCAGTACTATTCGATTTAGAAGATGAAGAAGGAATTCAGAACTTTGGAATTGAGTCTGATTCTGAGGTTGAAGAAAATTCTGAAGATATACGCCGGCGACGACGATTTGCTCGGAATGAACCACACCAACATGATTTCAGATTAAAAATGGACATTCCATTTTTTGACGGTAAACTACACATCGAAGATTACTTGGATTGGGAGCGAGCGGTCGAAACATTTTTTGAGTATTTGGAGATCGCACCAGAAAAACAAGTTAAGTATGTAGCTTGTAGATTGAAGGGAGGTGCTGGAGCTTGGTGGCAAAAATTCTTCAAACCAGGCGGCGGGAAGGAAGAGGAAAGGTTCGGAGCTGGATACGCATGAAACAATTACTTCGCGCACACTTTCTTCCGATCGATTACGAGCAGATGCTCTGCTTGCAATACCAACACTGTGCTCAAGGAGCGAGAACAGTGAACGAGTATACAGAAGAATTTTATCGACTGAGCGCTAGAAACAATCTCAACGAGAACGAGAATCAATTGGTTGCCCGATACATCGGTGGACTCAAAGAACCGATCCAGGACAAGCTAGAGTTAAGCTCAATTTTGTCACTGTCTCAAGCTGTCAACTACGCTCTGAAAATAGAAACCCAACATGGCAGACATTCTCGTATCTCCAACACCAGGCGCCAAGCTTCTGATTATGTAAATCCACAACTTAAGCAACCTCTTATTCTAAGTACTACACCCGTCAATGCCTCTCCGAACCTCAAGCCCAACACACCTGCCAGTAATTCTCAAGACCCAAAGGCACCACAGAAATTTAGAGGAACTATAAGGGATAACCCATATTCCAAGCCAGCTACTCTAAAATGCTTTAGATGCTTTCAACCGGGACACCGTTCCAATGAATATCCTAGTCGGCCACAGTTACAATTACTTGACACCGAAGGAGGAGAAACAATCGTGGAGGAAGAGACCGAGCAAACACTGGAGGAAGAAGACTTACTGGCTGATGTTGGCGATCCACTTATCTGTGTTCTACAGAAGCTTCTCATAGCGCCAAGGACTCCAGCAAATTCACAACGCAATGCCATTTTTAAAATGAGGTGCACAATTAACGGCAAGGTTTGTGATCTGGTAATAGACAGTGGGTGTATCGAAAACGTAATATCACGGTCTGTGGTTCAAGCTTTACATTTAAAAACAACAAAGAACCCTCATCCTTATAAGATTAGTTGGGTGAAACGTGGAATGGAAATCACTGTGACTGAGATGTGTAGAGTAACATTTTCTATTGGCAAACAGTATGTATGCGAAGTGTTATGCGATGTGCTGGATATGGATGTATGCCATCTAATTTTGGGAAGACCTTGGTAGTTTGATGTGGGTGCTGTATATGATTGTAGATCAAATGTTTACTCATTTGAATGGAAAGGTAGAAGACTACGATTGATACCAACTGCTGCCGAAAACAAAACAGAAGTAGCCAAGGGCAAGGCCATCATGCATATTGTATCCGGTACTCAGTTCATGGGGTCCAAAGAAGACCACTCTCAAGCGTTGGCTTTACTCATACAGGAAAACAATTATGACCTTAAGCCCAATTCAACTATTCCAACCGAAATTCAGTCTCTATTGCAGAACTTCAATGATATTGGACCAGACTCTTTGCCATCTGAATTACCACCTTTGCGTACTATACAACACCAAATAGATTTCGTACATGGAGCTGCACTACCTAACATTCCACATTACCGGATGTGCCCAACCGAGCATGCATTGCTTCAAGAGATCATTGACGACTTATTGGCCAAGCAATTTATTCAACCGAGCATTAGTCCATGTGCAGTGCCAGCTAAATTGGTTCCCAAAAATGATGGATCCTGGCGTATGTGTGTTGATAGCTGAGCTATCAACAAGATAACTACAAAGTACCGCTTTCCAATGCCACGGGCGGATGAACTTTTGGACAAATTGTCGGGATCTACCATTTTCTCTAAATTAGATCTACGCAGCGGATACCATCAAATTCGGATACGACGAGGTGATGAATGGAAGACGGCATTCAAAACCAAACAAGGGTTGTATGAATGGAAGGTATTACCGTTTGGTCTGTGTAACGCACCAGCTACATTCATGCGTCTCATGAGTGAGATTCTAAACCCATTTTTAGGCAAATTCTGTGTTGCATACTTCGATGATGTTTTGGTATATAGTCTCTCTTTCGAGCAGCATGTTCAACACCTAACAGAGCTTTTTACTACCTTCCGATTTCACAAACTATACTTGAACAATGCCAAGTGTGAGTTCACAACTTCTCAGGTGTGCTTCCTGGGCTTCATCATAGCAGCAGATGGAGTACATGTAGACCCAAGAAAAATTGATACAATTGTAAATTGGTCACAACCAACAACATTTTTTGACCTTCGTAGCTTTTTGGGGTTAGCAAATTGCTACAAAAAATTCATTCGGGGATTCAGCCTTATTGCCGCATCACTTACAGATGGCCTCAAAAACAAACAATTCCAATGGTCTGAAGATAAGCAGCGAAGCTTCGAATCTCTCAAAGCTGCCTTAAGTTCAGCTCCGGTTTTAACTCTTCCAAATTTTGATAAGGCATTCCAGGTGGCAACTGATGCCTCTTCGGTGGGCATGGGCGCCGTTCTGTCACAAGACAGTAAACCGGTAGAGTTTTTCAGCGAGAAATTATGCAAATCCCGTCAAAGGTGGTCAGTATATGAGCAAGAACTGTATGCTGTAGTTCGTGCATTGAAACAATGGGAGCATTATCTCCTTCACCAAGATTTTGTTCTTTGTAGCGATCATCAGGCATTGCAATACATCAACAACCAGAAAAAGATTAACAAAATGCACGCTAGATGGATCATGTTTTTACAAAGATTTTCTTTCATGTTGCAACACACTTCGGGCACAAAGAATAGAGTGGCAGATGCTCTTAGTCGTCGTTCACTCCTTTTAACTCAACTACAGACTGAACTGACATGACTTGAATGTTTGAAGAACTCATATTTCTCCGATCCTGATTTTGCCAAAATCTGGGACAAATGTCAACAACATGACAGGTCCAATGATTTCACCTTACAGCATGGGTTCTTATTTAAAAATGTTCTATTATGTACCCCTCAATCATCTTGGCGGCATTTATTGATTATTGAAATACACTATGGAGGCTTATCTGCTCATTTGGGTCGTGAAAAAATGCTCCAACTACTCCAAGCCCGATTTTACTGGCCACAAATGCGAAGGGATACCAATAAGTTTGTCGAGCGATGCTCGGTGTGTCAACAATACAAAGGTGGAGGACAAAATACAGGACTATATCTTCCTTTGCCGGTTCCCGATTCCATTTGGGAAGACCTTAGCTTGGATTTTATCCTTGGTCTGCCCCGCACAAAATCTGGCCACGATTCTATTATGGTAATTGTAGATCAATTTTCGAAAATGGCCCACTTTACTCCATGTAAGAAGACTTTAGGCGCTTTACATATTGCCAAATTATTTTTTCGTGATATAGTTCGGCTCTATGGCATTCCACGAAGCTTGACCTCTGACCGCGACGTCAAGTTTATCAGCCACTTCTGGCGTGAACTTTGGAAGCGTCTCATACCAAATTACAACTTAGTTCAGCATATCATCCTCAAACGGATGGACAAACAGAGGTGGTAAACCGTACTTTGGGAAACATGCTCCGCTGCCTAGTTCAAGATAAACCCAAGGCGTGGGATGAGGTGATGGGCCAAGCAGAATTCGCCTACAATCTCATGCCAAATCGTTCTACGGGTATTTGTCCTTTTGCTGTTGTTTACACTAAATTACCAAATCATATTGTAGACATTGCAGTGTTGCCAAAATGCAAAAAAAAATATGCCGAGGCTTTAGGAGACCGGGCTGCTGCAACCATCGAAGAAGTTCGCCGACATCTCACAACTTCCAATTCTAAATATATAATGAGTGCAGATCGCAAGAGCCGTGCTCACCCATTCCAACCAGGAGACTTAGTCCTTGTTAAATTGCGTCGCGAACGTTTTGCACCTGGTACGTATAACAAATTGAGCAAACGGAAGATAGGTCCGATTCCTATCTTAAGGAAGATTAATGACAACGCATACATCGTGGATCTGCCACCTCATCTGAATACTTCGTCCACCTTCAATGTCGCCGACATTTACCCATACTTTCCTCCGGACGACACTCCAGTCGCTTCCAACTCGTTGGAATCGAGTTCTTCCGGCGACGAGGCACTTGATGCAGAGCATCATAGTAATCTCGTTGTTCTGCAGGACTAACGTATCTCTTTGGCGTTCCCCACTATCTCCTCTGCTCTACTGTTATAACAACCTTATCATACCGCCACCTTCAGCTACCTTTTTTAGTTATTATAGTACTAAAGGAATATGATGAATTCTATTACCCTTTTAGTAGGATGTGTCGCAGCATATATAAGCTGCGGGTTTGACTTTGAGAAGCAGAGAAAATTATATAGAATTCTGGTTTAAACTTGAATACAGGTTTCCTTGTATTGCTTGTTGTTTCTCTGTGCAGGTGCTCCGGTGACTACCACGTCAGACTCGAGTTGAATTTGCTGGTGGGTGAACTTTTTGTATGCGACATTTGGCCTCTTCGGAAATGCTCGAGATAGGCGCTGGGACATTGACCATGGTCAAGTGATTTCTTGATCAACTCTTTTGGCTTACATTAATGTATGCAGAAAGTTGATGGCTTTTGATCGTTATTGTTCATGGCCATATTATTGTATAATTTATTTGAAAAGATTCAAATTTTTTGAAGTTGTTGGCTTTGGTATTTCATTATCTTGAGTTATTTGTCAAAAAATATTATTTATCTTAAGAGGAGTTGATCAATATAAAATTGATGAGATGTTTTTATTGGTTTTCATTAAGCCTATTTAGTGGTGATATATATTTATGCTTGTTGCATGTTGGAACATTCATGATGGTAGATAAATAGAGATTTTAACGTCCTAGTTTGTATAAAGATCCAACAAATATATAGAGAGGGGTGCAATAATCCAAAGGATATCATATTTTTTACATGAAAAGTCCTAAAAAGGGGAAAAATCATAGGGTCTCGCTCAGCTGAAATAATTCCACAAAAATTTTGTCGTTGATTGATATCCTTAGGGGAAGACGTTGGCATAATGTAGAAAATATACATCGCATATAGAGCACATTATATGGTTGGATTTGAAAGAATTCAATTGCATGAGGGTCGTTCTTAAGACAATGTTGGTATATTTGCTTGGTTGGCAGGATTATAGTTCGGTGATGGTGGTCGAAAGGGTTGTAGTTGGGTGACAGTAGTCTGAGAGACCATAGTCGGGCTACAGTGGGCAGAGGGATCGTAGTCGGGAGATAGTGGTTAGAGAGATCATATTTAGGTGGTGGTGGCCAAAGGAACTGTAGTCGGGTGATAGTGATCAGAGGGTTATTGTTGGGTGACAATTTCATAGGGATTGTAGTCGGGGTGACCGAGGTTGGAGGGACGATAGTCGGGTGTTGGTGGTCAGAGAGATTGTAGTTAGGTGACAATGTTTAAAGGATCCTAATTAGAAAATAGTGGATGGAGGACCGTAGCTGGGTAAGGGAGGTTAGAGGGACTATAATTGGGTGATGGTGGTTAGAGAGATGGCAGTCAGTCGACGGTTGTCTGAGGACCATATTAGATGGGCGATAGAGGTCAAAAGGATCGTAGTTGAGTGGTGATGGTCCGATGATCATAATCGGGTGATGGTTGTCTGAGGACCATAGTCAACGGGCGATCAAGGGTAGAAGTATTATAGTTGGGTAATGATAGTCGAATGGACCATAGCTGGATGATGAAAGTTAGAAGGATTGTGGTTTAGCGATGGCTGTCTAAGGACTGTAGTCGAGTAATGGTAGTTAGAGGACCATAGTAGGTGGGCAACCAATGTTGGAAGGACCGTAGTCGAGTGACAGTGGTCCAAGTCCCATAGTCGGGGGTGGTGGTCCAAGGGTCATAGTTAGGTGATATGGGTTTGAGGACCACAGTCGATAGAAAATCCAATGGCTGTGATTAGGAGATGAAAAATCTAATAGTACTAGCTGGGCAACGAGCTGGTAGCAATATCAAAATACAATGTAATGACGATGGTAGGGCAAGGTAGCAACAAGGTTGAGGTCCAATGACAATAGTTGGGTGGACGTCTGACAATGATTTGTGGGTGAAAGTTCGGTGGCTACAACTGAGCTGTGAGGGTTCGTCGATGGTGGTGCTCGGGTGGAGCTGTGGGATTCTTAAAACCTCAAAGTTCTCTTGAATCTCTAGCCCCAAGGTCCAAGCCTTCCTTTCATGTAAGTAGGGGGGGGCCTATTTATAAATTTTTGGGAGTGACATGTCCTGTAAATATAGAGAAAATCTGGAGCAAATTTGGAGCACTCCATCAGACACCATGTATTGATTCCATTATATATAGATAATTTCTTCAAAATTTATGTGCATAAATGGTGTTGAAATCATGCAATCTTAGGCTCATTGGATTCTTCTTGTCAAGCTGCTCCATTTGATTATAAACATGCAAATTTTGGAGATCATTTGATTTTCCATTCAATGTCATGAAGCTTTTAAATTTGCTTCAAGCCCTTGATTTGAGCCCATTGAGCTCATATTGGATTGATTTTGGTATCATTGGGTTCGACTCATTAAGACATTCAATCTGATTATAAGTTTGCTGAAATTGGAGTTCATATGGTCCCAAATTTAATTCAGAAGTTTTTTAATTGAATATGCCTCAAGATTCATGCATAATTAAGGCAGTTTTTAGTGACATATAAGTTGCCCCCTATTTTCAAATGTTGCTTTAAAATATTTGTGATGTGAAATTTTAATTTTAAAAAATTACAAGAAAATACTGCTCCTTGTATGTTAACATGGACCTCTTCTAAGGCTCATGAACCAAATAAAATATCTGTAATTATAATTTTAGCATTCCATTAAGTTCGGACATTGATCAGAGCAAACATTACAGGAAAATTTTGCTCCAAAAGTTTTTAAGATTGCTTAAAATTAACTGTAGAGGCCATATTAGGTTGAAAAAAGTGTGAAAATTGAGTCCTGAATATTGAAAAATGGTCCCAAGAACTAAAAATATATCCAAATCAGACTATTCATGCAAAAAATTAGGCCCAAACGCCATATGGTGGCCAAAGCAGCTGGCTGGCCGATGGACTTTGGCAGCCTATACCAGGCGCCAACGTGCCTGCTTGGTGGAGTGCCTATAGTGCTCCCATCATGATTTTTTTTAAAATTTTAGTTAATAATCTTTTTTTAAATTTTCAAAAAATAAAAAAATTAATTTAAGTCCAAAAAATTCCAAAAATTTCTTAAAAATTTTGAAATATTTTAAATAATAATAATAATAACATTTGTTTATTTAAATTAATTATTTTTCTTTTTTATTTATAAAGATTATAAAATTATTAATTAATTATGTTTAATAATATGACTTTTTTTAAAAGAATCTCGAAATTCTAGGGAAAACATTTTCATACTTGTCCTCTCTTAGATCTAAAATAACCTCCTTAGGGTAAGGGAAAACACAGTTCTCCTGTGTTTGCTCAAAGTTTCTTATTAAGTGAAAATCATGTTCATTTTTATTATCTTAAATTTTAGTAAAAAAATGTATGCTTTAGTTGATGTTGTGCATGAATGTCTACTCTCTGAGGAGTGTCAAGGCCCTCAGGTACTCAAGACCTGATGAGCGCCAGAGCCCCCAGCGTGAAAGAAAGTCATCTTTCTAGGAAGATCTTCTCCTTATCCTTCATCATACGACTAGTAGTAGATTACATCTTCAAATGCTAGGGAGGAGCTTTTCCAATTGAGTTTCTCCTCATTCCAACGTCGCCATATTTTAATCTCTTAAATACTAGTGCACTTCTAATTGAGTTAGCCCCTCATTCCGAACTCGCCAGCTTTTAATCTCTTAACTACTAGAGCACTTCTATCTGCACTCATTCTGAACTCTCTAAATTTTAATCGCTTAACTATTACAGCACTTCCTACCGAGTTTTTCCCTCATTCTGAACTCTCAAAGATTTAATCTCTTAAATATTAAAGCACTTCCAGCTGAGTTCGCCCCTCATTCCAAACTTGCCAGATTTTAATCTCTTTAAATACTAGGGAAGAACACTTCAAATTGAGTTCGTCCCTCATTTTGAACTCATCAAACTCTAGTCCTCTCACTTCAGGATTATCAAACTAGTTCCTTACCTAAGACTTATTGAAACTTTGCACCCTTAATCTTGTAATACCCAACTAGTCACCTGATCAGCATTGGATCACCTATTCCCCCTCTAGCTTTGAGCTGAAAGAAAAGATTGGACTACTTCTTTTGGTGTGACAAGGCCCCCAGGCACTTAAGACTTGCATGAGCGCCGGAGCCCCCAACATGAAGAAAAGTAATCTTTATTGTAAGAACATCTTTCTTATCTTTTTTCGAGTAGCTAAGAGAAATTACAATTTAAATCTTAAGGCTAATTTAGCACAGATTTATATTCTCTTGATAAATGACTGAGCATAAATTCTCTACATATTCATAACCATCCATCCTATACTTGAGGAACTTGGCCTACAAGGGATCGAATATTTTAATCATGCCTATGATGTAATTCGGGAGCCTGTGTTTATATTTTAATAATAATAAATATTATTGGTCTTTATTTGGATTCTCTTATTTGCTATTGTTGCATATATTTTCTTATGTGTACTAATATTTCAGATATAACATCATTAAGCACCACTTAAGGATTAGGGCTCAAGAGTGGGTAGAATAGGTTGATGTATGCAAGGCTCTATATTCTTATCTTTCTTGAGTCTTTGTATTATAATTGGTGCATGTTAGCGTAACAATCATGCACACACACACGGGGGGGGGGGGGGGGGGGGGGGGGGGGGAGTGAAACATAAGGTTTTAATTCTTTCTAAAAATTATACTTGATGATCAATATTGTACTGTACGATCAGGTCATTCAAAAATTAATTAAAATATTTAAATTAAGAAAATAAAAATTGAAATTAAGATGAATTAATTGTACTATATGATTTGATTCATACAGGATGATCAATTTATATTTGGGCACCGCAACACTAAATAGGTTGGTACCGTATCACTAAATAGGTTGGTGCCATGGAAGTCTAATGTGAACTAGCGCCTTAGTGCTGGAACGTTGGCTCCGCTGTGCCATTGAGTGATGTGGCATGGTTACAATCAAAATCACTACTTCTTTTCATTGAATAGGCATGGCTCTTAATAATTGCAACTAATCTACTGTGGCACTATAAAATTGGAGCGTTGCGGTGCTTCGAATAGCTTCTTGGCACTGCAACATCAAAAAGGGTAGCACTTCTGCATGACTTTTTTCAAGAAACCCAATATCATGACACTGATTGGTGGTACAACGGTGTTGTATTACATTATAGTGCTAATGTTTGTGTTGCCACAACATTTATAAATAGAGATGGTTGGTGCCATACCATTAAAGTCAGCTATTTGGCATTGATCGATACAGAGTTACGACATGAATCTTGTCAGTGCTGCAGCGCTTCCCAACATTTCTAAATTTGTAATTTTTCTTCATAATTCATGTACAAACACAACTAAATAACACATTTTCACTATATTTAACATAACAAAAATAATACATAATTCACACTTATCAAATTCCTCCTATATTAAACCCTTGTTTGTCCTCAAACAACACTTAAATTCACTCCATGACACCTTAATAGCCAAAGTAAAAATTAAAAATAAAAAATTATTAAAATATAGAATAATATAATACTGTCTAAAAGTAATTTGGAATGAACAAGTTATAATTTAAATTTGAAAAATATATAACATTTATTTCAATCAGTCATTCTTTTTATTGCTTATTTTTGAATTTATGCACTATTTTTGAAAATGTAAGATTGACTTCGAATATAGAATGAATAAAGGAGTCTAGAGATTAGTTACTCATAGTTTGAATAGGGAATTCATAAGTGCACTATCACATATACAAGATTACTTATTTTATCCCTTTTAATTATAAAGTAGAATGCAATTGAAATTAACCTATCACTGATACCAACTTTTGAATATACTTATCTTTTTCATTTGGAACCATTTTCATTTTTTATTTTCACATTCTCTTCTTTCTTTAGTGAAGTATATACTTAATAATTTTGAATATCAATTTTTGCTTTTCTTTTCTTGCACTCCTTTTGAATTAATGTAAGAATACAATAAATTTTATAGTTATAGTTTTAAGTTTAATTATGATTTCTCTGTTAAGCTTACTTGTATCTAATCCTCAAATTTACTTACTTAGTTTCAATTCAGTTGTCAATATAAATTAATGCATATTTTATAAATTCAAAATTAAGTTAATAACTTAAATGATCAAGATTAGTTAAGTGTTAGGTTTTTCAAAATAGGAATTATTATGCAAACCCAGAAAAGCATACTTGAGATGACAAGGTAAAGCCTTAAGCTCTAAAGTAGGGGCTTCCACAATGGATGGTTTTAAAATTTTCTTAAAAGAGTATGTTTCCAACAATGCAAAATTTTCATTTAGTAAGTTTTCATTCCTTACTATAGATTCCCCTAACATTTCTTTATTCTCTTCAACTTCTTCCTCTTTCGATAATCCCCCTTCTGACAACTCTTCATTAAGATTCTTTATTACCACATCTTCTAAATCTACCCTAAAGCAATCTCTATTCTTCTCTTGAGGAAATTTGATAGTTTTAAGTACATCAATTTTAACTTCCTAATCTTGAACCCTCATAGCCAATTCACCTTTTTATACATCAATCATTACTTTACTAGTGGATAAGAATGGTCTTCCTAAAATGAGAGGTATTTCCTTATCCTCTTCCATTTCTAGAATAATAAAATTGACAGGAATAATGAATTTATCAACTTTAATCAACACATCTTCTATAACTCCTCTCGGGTAAGTGAAAGATATATCAACTAATTGAAGAGTAACAAAAGTAGGTTGAACCTCTCTTATATTTAGTCTTTTAAAAATAGAAAGTGACATGAGGTTAATACTAGATCTTAAATCACATAAAGCCCTCCTATAGAATTTGTCTCCAATAGTTAAAGGAATGGAAAAACTCCCTTGGTCTTTAAGTTGTTCAAGAAGTTTCTTTTGAATTATAGCACTACACTTTTTAGTTAATGCCATAGTTTCAAATTTCCCTAGCTTCTTTTTCTTGTTCAAAATATCCTTCATAAATTTGGCATATGCCTA
Organism: Dendrobium chrysotoxum; assembly: GCA_019925795.1. NCBI lineage: Eukaryota > Viridiplantae > Streptophyta > Magnoliopsida > Asparagales > Orchidaceae > Dendrobium > Dendrobium chrysotoxum. The sequence continues at coordinate 45,727,569 of CM034315.1, forward strand.
AAGCTTCAGAGAAAGGTATATTAATAGTTAATTTTTTAAACAATTCTAAAAAATTTGAGAACTGCTTATCAAGATTGTGTTTGTTCAATCTTTGAGGGAAAGGTGGTGGTGGTCTCTCTTCAACCCTTCTAATTACTCGTTCAGATTCTTTTATAAGTTCATAATGTTCTGTTGAAGATTTATTTTCTACTTGCTTAACTTCACTATTATCATTTTTATGTAAACCTCTATATTTGTAAGGATCTCTTAAATCTTTTCCACTTCTAAGTTGGATATTATGACATTATTCTTCCATTTTTTTATAATTAATTTACCTAGAAATTTCCCTATTTGATCCTTAATTTTTTTAAGAGCATAAGATTGATTTTATACTTGGATTCCTAATTATAAAAAAATATTTTTCTAAGGGTATTTTCTCATTCATATCATGATAGAGTTATTCAAAATCTGAGGATGGCACTGCAACGCTACCTTTCTAAGTATTGATGTTGAAATTATCACTTCCATCTGCCCTATGTTTAATCTTCAAGTTATCTAATTTTTTTAAAAATTGTTATAAATTGTGTAGTCAAGATTAATAAAGCACCGGATTCATAAATTCTAGCTACATTTTTAAGGATTTATCCTATCAGCAGGCCATTGGAAATTATTTGTAGTCATTTCCTCTATTAATTCTTAGGCTTCCTTAAATGGCTTAGACATTAATGATCATCCAGCTGCAGTATCAATTATAACTCTAGGAGATCCTACTAATCCATTATAAAATGTTTGAATAATCAACCAATCAGGTAATACATGATGAGGGAATTTTGTAAGTATTTCCTTAAATCTTTTCTAACTTACATAAATGAATTCTCCTTCAAACTGAGTAAAATAAATTATATCATTTCTAAGTTTGATAGTTTTTGAAGGTGAAAAATACTTAGCATGAAACTTATGAGCTAACTCATTCAAAATAGTTATAGAGCTTAGGGGAAAAGAATTCAACCACATTTTAGCTTTATCTTTTAGAGAAAAGGGAAATATCGAGTCGAATAACATCATCACTGACATCATTGTACTTAAATATTAAACAAATTTCTAAGAAATTGGCTAAACATAAATTGGGATCTTCTATATGAGTTCCTCTAAACTAGGAGTTTTGAACCATTTGAATAATGGCTAGTTTTAGTTTAAAATTATTAGCTTGGATTGTAGGTATATTTATGCTCTGATAAATTTCATCCACTAAAGGGTTTGCATAATTCTTAATAGGTCTAGAATCATTTTATCCTAACTCAAGTTCAGTCATTTTTAAAAACTTTTTGATTTTTTGAATTTTAGAAATGATTTTCTCAATTTTAGGATCAAATGACAAAAGTTCCTTTCCATGGCTGTAAGGTATGCAACAAAAAATATACAATTAGTAATCAAAATAATTAAAAAAATATAAGTAGGTCTAACTATACAATTATTCAATAATATAATTAAAATTTTATAAAAAGGTGAAATACTTCCCCGGCAACGACACCAAAAATTTGATGGGGGTACTATGGAGTGTAATTTTAAATTATAAATACGTTTAAGGCTCTATCTCTCCTAAACAATGCTTAAGTTTTCTTTGGTATATATAAAAATAACAAACCCCACTTAATATACGCAAGTATATGTGCCAAATAAAGAGTGATACAGTTGAGTGTTGAATGTACGAGGAAGTATACTTTTAAGAAATCAACTTTTATTTTTAATCTAATTACAAAATTATCATACTAAAATAAAATGTTTGATTATAGAGATTCAATTACTGAATAAAAATAATAAAATAATGGATATAATATTTAAATAAAGTGTTTTAGATTGATGAATGTAAATTACATATCTTTCACAATGAAATTCTTATCTTTAATGTGATTTAGAGCATATACATCCCTATATCTCTATCGATCTTATAGGGGTGAAAAGGATATCTGCTGACCTTTTATAGCTATATCATCTTTTTAAAAACCTAGCATATTTTATTTTCTATGTTTAGATATGCAAATATACTATTTCAATATTGTTAGTTGTTCTTGCATTCTTTCGATAAGGCTATACATCACACATGGTTTTAACTACACTTTTTTTTTTTGAGAAAATGCAACCAAGTGCATTGAAATTTATTAAAAGGGAAATTACAAAAGGCTAACCAATAACATTAGATTCCTCCTTTAACAAAGAAATGAAAGAAGGAGAAACCTTATTCAAACTAATATCATCCCAAATAAAAGAACTAAAAATCGCATAGTTAGCACAAAGATCTGCTAACTTATTGCAATTCCTATCTATACAATTAAAAAAAACATTATTGAACTCTTTGAAAGAAAAATGATCTTCCATACTCTGTTGATTATTTGAAAAAGCTTGGAGAAACTTGATAATATTTGCATTGTCACCTTCAATGATGATTCCTTTGTAATTGAACATCCACTCTTTAAATACTTCTTTAAGCGATTGAATAGCCAAGAGTTCCAACCGAGATATATCCCAATGAACACAAGAATGTCCAAAAGCCAATAGAAATCTACCTTTAAAGTCACGAAATACCCCTCCAATCCCATCTTTATAAGATTGAAGTATTGATGCATCAACATTGACTTTGATCCAATCAGGTGGAGGGGGATGCCAATGATTATCCAACAGCTTATGAGGCCGATTAGCAACCCATATACCCGAGCTAATAGAGAACTTAGATGTTGAAATGGAAGCGTAGCTAACAGCTTCCGAAGCAATGAACAAAGAACTATCATATCTTCCTTCATGTAGAAGCTTATTTCTTGCCTTCGAAGAAAAGTAAATAACATTGCAATACAAATTAACCAACCAATAGTTTTGCAAGGACATCCAATTAAAGCATTCCTCCAATGAATGAAAAGTTGGAATACCAAATCCCCATTTGTTAAGATGCTGAAGCACACTTAACAGTTTTTTACATTTTACAACCACATGCTCAATATCTTCTATTGTATTACAGTTTATAGGACATCCGTTATACCTTAGCAATCTCCTATAACATAAGAAATGGTTAGTTGGGATGGCTTTGTTGAAAACTCTCCACCAAAAACCTTCAACCAGAGGAGTACATTTAGCTTTCTTAATCAAAATCCAATATTGATCCTGCAGGTTATATTGGAAAGTAGCCTTAAATGCCAGAGCTGAAATAGATTTTCCAGAATTATTAGAAACTAACTCCAGTCTATCCTTTAATAATTTAGAAGAAATAGGAATTTGTCTTATCAGATTCATAAGATCATGACCAAAGAACTTACTAAGTTCCAATGAATTCCAACATCCGCTTGCTATGAATCTATCAACCATGAGTTCTTCAGAACCATGGGAAAGCACATACATAGGCCATTTGTTAAGACTCTTATCCAAGATCCATATATCCTTGAAAACATCTATCAATTCACCATTGGCAATGCTCCATCTAACAATAGGCTTTAGAAATATTCCCCCCTCAAGACTGATTTTCTAGGTTGTGGAGCCCGTCTTCTTAGGGACTTCATTTCCATATAAGCAACCATATCTAGGATATAATGCTTTATGAAACAAGGATTCTACCTCTTGAATGTATCTCCAAGCAAGTTTAGCTCTAAGTGGCCCGACTTTATCATGACATGAATGAAGAGATCTACCACCCCATTTAAAAGGCAGGCACATAACATTCCAATTAATATAATAAAGACCACAATTTCCATTCATCTTGTTCCAAATAAAACTTCAACAAAGTTTGTCAATCTCATTAAGGACGCCTTTTGGGATCAAGGAGTGAGTGCAAAGAAAAATAGTATAAGAAAGCAATATTGTCTTTACCAAATTTATTTTCCCCACCAAGGAAATAAATTTCCCTCCCCAAATATTGATCATTTTCAAAGCCTTGTCTATAATAAATTGAAAATCCGCTCCAACTAACCTTCTTAAAGAAATCTTGTTCCCAAGATAATGAAATTATTTGAATCCTTTAATACCCATAATGCGAGAAATAGCTCTTTTCTTCCTTCTTCTTACCGAATTTCCAAATAGAATACAAGACTTTTTCACATTGACTTTTTGCCCAGTCCAACCACAGAAATCAACAACTATACCTTTGATATCCTTCACAACCTTTAAATTTGCTTCTGAGAAAATGATAATGTCATCTGCATACAATAAATGAGTGATTCTGGGGCCACTTATGCTAAGCCGAACACCATAATTATCACCTCTTTGTTTAAAAGCATTGGATTAAAGCTTAGTACAAAGAATAAACAAAAAAGGTGATAAGGGACAACCTTGATGAAATTCGCTTTTAGCATCGATCCATCTAAAGAATTCCCGTTAATTAACAAGGAGAATTTCGGATCTTTAACACACTCCAAAATTAGTTTAGAATTAGTAGAAGGAAATTCGAAATACATTAGAACTTTCTCTAAAGTAGGCCATCCCATAGAGTTATAGGCTTGCTCCAAATCTAATTTAAAGGAAACAAATCCTTTTGAAGACTCTGAATATCTGAATTTGTGAAATATTTCATGAGCCACCAAAATATGATACGACAAGGATCTACCTTTCAAAAAAGCCACTTGTTCTTTAGAGATCAATTTAGGAATGATAGGAGATAATCTATTCAAGATGACCTTGGCAGCAACCTTATAAACAACATTGTACAGACTAATGGGTCTAAAATTGGAAGGAGATATTGGATCAGCTACCTTAGGAATTAGAACAATTGATGTTTCTTTCCACTTGGAATTCATCTTAGCCAAATGAAAAAACTGATTTAGAGCATTCCAAAATTCTTCTTTAATGATGGCCCAATAGCACTTGAGAAAGGAATATGTAACTCCATCATACCCTGGAGCAATATTATTGCCGGTTAGTTTGATTATTGATTCCACTTCTTTAAAAGAGAATTCTTTATTTAACAACCTGATATCAGCTTCATCCAAACGGTTCCACATTTCAGGCCAACCTTCCAAGTTGCATTTTCTATCATTCCATTTTTTCTGAAAAAACTATATTAAGATGTCTTCAATCTGGTGTTGATCCTCTACCAATAATCTATTAGCATCTTTGATTTTAAAAATGAAATTGGAATTCCTCCTTGCACTAGCAAATGCTTGGAATAACTTAGAGTTACAATCACCCTCTGTCACCCATTTTACTTTTACATGTTGCCTCCACCAAGTATTTAGCCGAGCAAAGCTAGAATTAAATTCACCCACTTTGCATTTGAGTATCCAGCTATCATCTACCGAGAGCCCACCCTCATTGGCTTCTTTTTCCTGAAGCTCCAAAATCTCCTTTAATAAATCGTCTTTCATATGTACAAGAGACTTGTGCTTAGCTTTGCTCCAGTAGTACAAGGCCTTCAATGATCTCTTCAGTTTAGAATTCAGGACTTGGGGATAATCACCCACAGATTTCTTCAACCAAATATTCCTTACCACAATAGTGGATGCAGGATTTGAGGCCCAAATGTCTTCAAATTTGTAAATCTAGAAGGTCTAAAATAATTGGACAATGATCTGATGCAACTCTAGCCAAGTGCCTGACCACCAACCAATGGGGAGACATTAATGCCGTTGAGTTTATGAAACATCTGTCTAATCTCTCAAGAATTCTATCTGCTCCAGACTTATTGTTACACCAGGTGAATCTTGGCCCAATAAAACCCACTTCATGTAAGTCATTGCTTGTCAAAAAAAATTTCATCTCCTTGGGTCCTAGGGAAATATAAATCTTTTTCCACCCCTCTTATCTCCCTTATCAAGAAGGCAATTGAAATCTCCCCCAATCACCATAGGTACTTCCTTTGAAGAATATAGTTGTAACTTCTCCCAAAGACTTCTCCTTTTATATACATCCTTGCTTCCATAAATAGAAGCAATTCTCCATCTACCTCTATTAATAATATCTAACTCACCAATGATAAACTGATGAGAAGATTCCAAAATTTTAAAGGAAGCCATACTAGATCTCAATACCACCATCATTCCACCAGACAGACCTTCTGAGGGAACTTGGAAATAATCCCAATATGCACTAATTAATAAGTCTGCCTCCCTTCTGTCAACCAAGGAAATCTTAGTTTCCAGCAATCCCAAGAAAAACACACCATTTTCTTTCACAAACTCCTTAAGGTATAGAGAAGCCTTCCTCTTCCTAGCTCCTCTACAATTCCAAAAACCAATGGATGACATCATTGTAAAAGAGGGGATGAATTCCCCACTTCTTCTTTAATGTTTCCTTTTACTTCCAATTCCAATCTTCTGCTCCTAGTGATTGAACTGATCGGACCTAAGCCTTTGAGTTATTTTGATCTCTTCTTTTTAGCTAGCTGAGAGCTACCTACTTTATCATCCACCCCGGAAACACCTCCATCAGAAGAAAAAGCATCTGATCACCTGGAATCATCAAATACTTCAATGTCCACAGCGTCATCCAACTTGGATTGAATGATCTCACCTTCTTTTACAAGTTCCATTAGAGCTTTGAAGCAGTTATCATCTTTCAGAACAACAGGCTTGGCTATTTCAGGTTTTATAGCTTGATTAGGATTGTTGTCAATAACCAAATTATGTGGAGAGGTGCATTCGAAAACCACCTGAATAGGATCCAGAACACTCACAACCTTGGTTATGTTGATTTCCTCTATTCTTTTAACGTTCTCTCCCATTTCAACAGAAACCTTTCTCCCTTTAGTTGCCAAAGGACGTGGAAAGAACTTCCTGTTAACAGGATTGTTAAACCTTTTCTTCCCATGATTTATTAACATCCATGGGCCATATCCAACTTTGTCAATACCAATTTCTTCCATTGGATTTTCATGAATAGCTACAAAAGATCCTATCACAGCTGGGATCTTAGAATTATCTAAGATCACTTGATTTTTGGAACTAAATTTGGTCTCCATAACAGACTTAACACAATCCTTTTTGACATGACCCATTTTTCCATAATTAAAGCAGAAGTTAGGAATTCTTTCATATTCAATCTTCTGAAAGAATTTACCTCCGCTTCCATCCACCTAAACACCCAAAGGAAACTTTGAATCCAACTTAATATGAACACAAACTCTTCCGAATTCTCTTTTACCCCATTAAAACATATTGTCATCAATCAAGTAAGGCTTCCCAACCATAGAAGCTATCCTGCAAATGTTGATTTCATCCGAGCATTGAAGAGGGAGATTCGACAACCTGATCCAAGTTGGTGCAGTTAATCCTTTAAGCGAACTCGGAGAAAAGCTTTGAGACCATCTATCAATCCCAATGATGTTGCCGTTGACAAACAAATGGCCATTGGAGAATACAGCTTCCAAATGCTCAGGCTCATAGAAGGAACAGAGAACCCATCCCATACCAAGCAACGTGAGATGGAAGTTGCCAAAATGAGGCCATTGTTTCCTTAGGTCAAAGCTAATAAGTGTTAAAGGGGCTTCTCCACCAAAAATCTTAATCACTAATGAGTATTGAAGCTTCTTTGAATTCTCCAATTCTCTTTACTCATGAAGCCTAATAGTAGATCCATCCTCAGATAAACAATCCCCAAAGTCCAAATCAGAAACCTTAATATTATCCTTTTTGCTCCAAGCATTTTGCTGATTCCCAATAGAAGGATGGGTTGGAAATGCAGTAATTCAAGTATCGCATCCACCTAGATCGCCAGACTTATAGTTGCGCACCTCAACCAGATCATATTGAGACCTTTCAACCTTCGTAGAGTCAATTGCCATCATGCCAACGGAAATTTGATCCTTCCATGGTTTAGGTCATACAAGACCAGTGCCAATGGAAGTACTCCCATCCAAATTCTGATCATCATTATCACAAACATTCTTTTTAACCGATATCAGGGAATTCACATTTATCACACTATTGCTAATGACAGGGATTGCATTTGAATTACTGAATCTATTAACAAAAATGTTCATACTTGATGACGAAGCCTCTAGATCGTTTGATTTGAATGGAGAAAATTCACGTGAGCTCAAATCACGTGGCGTCTTGCAATCAGCAGCCAGAGAAATGGCCTTACCATTACCTTCAACATAAGAAATCTTATCCGGCTCATATACAACATTATCCTTAATAACCAAAGCCCCTTTAGACATTCTCTTCTGATCCTCAAGAATGTCTAGATTTGGTCCCGCAATCTGTCGAACGACACCACCTTTGTTCGCCGCCCAACCGAAAGATGGACGACGAACGTTCATAGACCTCCCGCCGAGGAAGTCTGGGAATGTTACCAGCAACCAAAAATCCTGTCGAAAACCCCTCAACAAAAATTTAAAAATTCACTCTTCTCTCTAGACAAAAACCAGAGCTTCTCTCTCTAATTTTTTTTAAACTACACATATGACCAATATATATATATATATATATATATATATTAAATAAAGAGTAGGATAATATTAAAAATATCATTTAACATTAGAGCACAAGAATCTTCATTAGTGCGTAATATGTTCTCTACATCATCAATCTAAAACAAAACAATTAGCCAGACGTGAAAGAAAAAATAACCAAACTCATTTTCATTGAAATCATAGATGAATGAAAATACAAGAGAATGATATACCAGGAAGGGTCAACATATCTCCTTTACACTCCTTCTTCGTTAACAAACATAGTTGCTTAAAGAAATACTAACTAAACACTATAATGATTGTATATAGTACATCCCTAGTCTCTCTTAGATTTGACTCTAAGAGAGATCTAAAGAAGTACTCTAAAAAGTATTGAAATTATACAAGTAAGTAAAATCCCATACAAATATACCATAACGACTATTTATAAAAAAATACAAATTAGGTAATTGGCACTGCGATGCTTAAAATATTGGCACCGCAGCACCCATAAAATGAAGTAATAGTGCTGTGTTGATGTTTTTGCTCCACTGTTGTGCCTGATGAAATGGATCAGTTACTTAGTAAATAGTCACATCATTTCATTGATAGATCATTTCTTTGGAAGTTATAACTGCAATGCCGTGGTGCTGCTAACTTTCAAATGATGCTACGCTGGAGTGACAATTTTGGCTCTAAGGTGTAGTATATTGTGATGCTGCAGTACTTGAAGTCGGTGAACTTGGAGCTACAAAGCTGACCATTTTGACATCATGGCACTATCCAACAGAGAAGCTAGTGCCTCCATGTCAATGTTGTAGCGCACCGATGGTGCCCTTGATGGTGTTGCGACATTATTTTGTCCAACGTCGTAGTGCTGGATGATACTTAGAATTTGGTGCCTTTTGATATTTTTCTTGCATAACATAACTAAAAACAATACATTTTTTACTAAGAATATAACACATAAAATAATACATTATTTATACTTATCATCTACATAACAGGAAGGCTGGGGCTTTAAAAACCACACTCAAGGATTAGTTGTTTAATAACCAAAAACTCGGTGAATCTTCCCTCTGATTTAGTAGAAATGAACCTATACTTTCATAGGATAAAGGGGATTACTTCTTACAATACATCTTGGGGGCCATTGCACTGAGAAAAATGAGGGTAATCGAGCTTATGAGCAAGAGGATTAGAGATGAAATGGTAAAAAGAATAAAAACCATGGTTTCTATTTATAAACTTAACAAACACTACGGTGCTACAGGGATCAATGCTACAGAGCCAAACACACATAAAATGGTAAATGGGTCAAACTGAGAGATGTTGTATTGGGATGGGACATTTGGCACATCGGCAATTGGCCTTGGAAAATGAAGCATCACTTTATGCTTGGGAATTCACTATGGAGTTGACACATATTAGTGCTATACATTTGAAAAAGATTGATGCTAACACCATGCTGATATAACTAAAATAATAATGAATTTGACCTAACGCTATCATGTTGGTAATAATGTGACGGAACTTATCAAAGTGCCATAATGGTAAAGTTATGATTGTACAATAGCATTTTGAATTGGTGACTACCTTTTAAATTTTTATACCTAACATTATAATGCTTAAAAGTATAGCATTGGGGAACTATAATGCTATGATGTTCCAACATATAGCGCTAAGGTGGTTCAAATGAATATTTTTATCGAGAGATGAGCACTATAGTGCTCATTTTGAATGTCATAGCATTTACTAAGATAACACTGCTGTGCATCAATACCTAGTGCTGTGATACTAGTTCAAATTTCAGTAATTTAATTTTCTCAGGATTTAAATCATAAATTTGATCAAAATTCAAATAATGCAAAATATTAACAATAACAGGACATGAAATCTAAAACACCGATTATAACAAATTACAAGCATAAATAAACTCTAAGATGGGTTACCTCCCAAATCATGCTAAGTTTATCGTCTGTAGCCAGAGTTGTTTATAAATCTTATTATGGAATGTGTTGAGAATCCAAGGTTTTCTTTGATAATTAATGGTAATTCCTCTATGTGGATTAATGATAAGAGTGGTTTCCGTCAAAGTTGTACTTTATCACCTTATCTTTTAATTTTTTGTTCTCAACTTCTTTCTAATGTTCTTATTTAGAGAGGTAATTCTATTAGTGTTCGTACTTGTCCTAATGGTCCAAGGATTTCTCATTTGTTGGATGCAGATGATACTATTATTTTTTCTGAATCCAGTACTAAGGTGATGAATTAACAGTTGACAAGCATATGGTAGACGGTTCCTAGAATGTAGATGAACTCCAAAAATTATTTGGAGAAGAACTGGTGAAGATAATTTGTCAAGTTCACATTATGCCCGATATGTGTCAAGATGGAGTGGAACTTATTCATAAGAATTTTGGAAGATCTCTTTCTTCATTGGCTTCGGAAGCTTTCATGCAAGATCAACCTAACATGGTTTACTGGAAGTGGATTAAAAAAAAGCTAATTTATTGCCACGAGTGGAGGTATTCTGGTGCCATCTATACAATAATGCTATTCAAACTTTTTAATTCTTGTATTATAGGAGATTGCAAGATGGTTTTTCTTGTCCAAGAGGATGTAATACTATTGAAGATATAGATCATGTAACAACTAAGTGTGTGAAGCTGACGGATGTAATTCATTACATAAATAGTTGGGGGTTTGGGATACCTTCATTTGAGAAATTTGAAGGATGTTGTAGAAAGTACGAGATGCGCCAAGAGGGGGGGGGGGGGGGGGTGAATTAGTATTTTAAAATTATTCTTAAACAGGAGTTCTAAATTTTTTTTTGGATTTTTAAAATAACAACACAACGAGTAGAATGCGGAAGCTAATGATACGATCACAGTGATGATATTGGAAAAATAATTACAGATCTCACAATACAAAGAAATCACAACTAGATTTTTCACCACGCAGATATAGCAGTAAGCAAGTATGTGAAAAATAAAATGCGGTAAAAAAAATGGAAAAAGCATACCAAAATTTTTTATAGTTGTTCGGTTACTTAACCTACGCCCACTCCCTGGAGTCCTCTACTCCAAGAATTGCACTACTAAAAGTTGACTCTCCTTTTGCTCCCAAAGCAAGGAGGAGAAGCCTTTACAAAACTCCCTTTCACCTCCCTTAGTGTGGCTGAATACCAGACGCTATGTCACCCTCCCAGTGACGGCAGCGGACCTTCTCCTTTTTCTCCCTCCTGGAGAAGGCAGAGTACCCAGATGATGTTGATCTTGAAGCCTCTCTTTCCTAGAGAACTTTCACAAGACTCCCCAAAGCCACAAGAGGAGCAAAGCATGGAGCCACCGTGTGATCCCCTCACACTCCTTCTCCCTCACGCTCAAGCTCACCTTCAGCTTCCTCTCACAAGCCCTAGATCTCTCCAAAGAAAGCTTCTCTCTCAAGAGTTCCTTCCTCTCTCAATGCTTCTCACAGCATCAAGACAGACCAACAACCACTTAATTGAAAAATAAAAGTCCTTTTAAATCAGGCTTTAGAAAACCCTAAAAATTTAACTTTTTCTTCTTTATTTGTACAGTAAGATATAACATAGTACAATACGATCAGTTCAAAAATAGCTTCGTCCAGTATGAGCACAGATGAACAGTTTACGAATTTTATGAATATCATACTATACGATCCGGAGATCATACAAGACGATCATGTTATTTTTAACTGTTCGTATAGGATGATCTGTGGAACGAGCAAATTCATCTATGACCATCGTCCAGCACTGTACTATTCATACAATACGATTAGTTCATTTTAGGACATCATCCTGTATAATATGAATATCATCCGGGACGAATAGAATAAAAACCTTGGTTTCATCTGGTACAATTAATGGGATGAATAAAATCATCTCTATCCATCGTACAGTACGATAAACATCATACATTACGATCAAATGTAATTAAGAAACCAAGATTTTATTTCCTGGTTATGGGAGATAATTTTGATAACTTTTCAAATAATCGTACAGTACGATATATATCATACAATATGAATAGTTTAGAATATCAAAATTAGAAACTTACCAAACTTATTCTGGTGGCTAGGGTTTTTGAATTGAACCTCATCGGACAGTACGATTAACATTGTACAGTAGGATTAGTTCACAGAACTAATCATCCAACATTAGCCGTTAGCCTGAGTATTAATGACTCATCCTATAGTATGATTAAAAATTATACAGTACGATCAGTTTTTAAAAATATTTTGACTTAAAAATTCTCCCTCTGTGTGTGCATGGTTGCTCCTTTTACATACATGCTTTTGTGACAGACTCAAGAAAATAAAAAATTAAGAAAATAAAAATATAAGTTTTTGAATATCCTATTCTACCTAGTTTGAGTCTCTAGCAATCTTGAGCGGTATATATCTAACCTAAAATGTTAGTGCTCACAGGCAAAGATAAACATTTATAATCTTTAAGGAAGTCCATATAAATTCAATAAGTATTAGTTATCACATTCAAAATTAAGTGTTCGGGATCTTGGATTTCAATAATCTCCCCCTTTTTTATGGTGTTAAATAATATTTTTTGATGGCCATAATTGCTATGTCTTCCTTAGCTCCCCCTCAGTAGGATAATTGATTGTAAAATAGGAGGAAAGAGATTTTTTTTTAATTATTTTTATTGTTATTTATAAAAATAACAGACCGAACATAACAAGAACAATAGATAAATAACATATAACATTAATATTAAGGACATAACAACATAGAAACTTTTCCCCCTTTTGACAATAATAAAAAGGGAAAATAATAAGTACAAACAAGAATAAAAAGAGTACAGATCAAAAATAAGAACTGCAAAAGCAAACACAAATACAAGCAACTAATAGAAGTAAGTACGAAAGCATTCAATAATCAGGATCCTGATCTGTAGGTGGTGGAACCACTTGAAAGTACTGATGAAAGGATGCAAACTGGTGATCGATTGAGGGGAAGTATTCCCCAAACCATTTCATGTCATTTTCATGCTGTTAATATTGTTGATTAATATGGGAATCCAGTCTAGTTTCTAAATGATCAAGGCATTAAATAATGTCATCATGAGGGTAGGCAAGATAAGCAGGTCCAGGCGGGTGTATTGGTGGTGGTGGAGGTGCGTCGATAGGAGTAGTAGCCTCTTCTTCATCAAAATCAAGATCATCTTGAGCGGCCCCCCGATGGAATAAAATATGAAAAGAGGCGTCGGTATAGAAGATAGGAAGATGATCCGGAGGTAGAGGGTAGTGGAGTTGATATTTGGCATCCAGGATGTACCCAATGACATGTCCTAAGGCAAGATTTAGTTTTCTTCGGGCACTGGGATATCGAAAAGCAGCCAAGGTATGAATATAGTCAAAGATCATTTGAGCTTCATTGAATTTGGTGCCTGACATGATTAAGTAAGTGACCACAGACAGAAGTGGGGTAATGTGTATGCGGTCTCTAGCTTTGGGTATTATGGACGTGCGAAGAACATGCTGGATAATGCGTGCATTTTGATTAAGAGTTTGGATAAGTGGTAGCTGTTGATTGGAGGGTACATTTCTAAGTAGCATGTTGAATGAGGTCCAATCATAATCATTAGTGAGTACAGATTAGGAACGAGGGCCTTCAGTGGATAGGCCAATATGTTCAGCTATGTCATTTATAGTGATGACGATATGTTATTTGTAGACATATGAGGTAAGGGTGGTACATTCTAGGTTGATTTTAAGATTTGCTAGAAATTCAAAGAGAAGTTTGAAGTGGAAGGAAAAAGCAAGTGTCAAAAGAAATTGAAGAGTGGTGGAGACGAAAAGATTCATCACCTCGAAGTTTAGAGCTGCTTGATTTAACATACGAGATGGGGTTATTTTGGCTTCTTTGAATTTGTTGTATGATTTCTCATCAGCAGCGGAGAGAAAGCGGTCGTCGAATCACTAAGAGGAGGAAGAGCTCCTCTCGATCAATCAGCCTCGCTTTCTTCCACCAGACATTAATCAGGAAATGGGTGAGCATATTGAGGAGTTATAAGAAGAGTGAGTGAGATTGATCAGAAAATCTCTCTAATTTATAGAGTTTTAGAATTATCGTACAGTATGATGTAGTATCGTACAGTACGATCTGGGTAATTATTTCATCTCGACGACTTGTCAGAAAAAGGAGTCAAATCATACAGTACGATTCGAATTATACTGGATGATTGTGAGAGAGCGGCAGTCATCCCGAGGAGTCTTCAGTATGACCGTTGAAAAAAGATATAGTACAGTACAAACAGGTGTTCGTACAGTACGAAGTATAATAATTTTTGTACCGGCTGAGTTTAAATTCATCCCAATCCAAAATGACACATGGATCATACAATATGATCGGTGGTTCGTATAGTACGATGACCAATAATATGTATCATACAGTATAAGTGGTTCTTTGTACAGTATGATATGTACAAGATATGATAAATTTGGACCGTGGATGGAGTGAAAGGTTGTGATTTATGTATTTGGGATAATCGTACAGTACGATCCTGAATCGTATAGTATGATGTGTAGAGAAATTCAAGGTTTGGGCATCAGCAAGGTGAATGTGAGAGGATCAGGAAACTGTTTTTTTGTTTTATTTTAAGCTTGAATGTCTATGACACCTAATTTTGTTCTCAAGATACTAAAGGTGTCAAAAGCTAATGGTTTTGTGAAAGTTTCAGCCAATTGATCTCCAGTAGCAATGTGGTGCAGTTCAATATCTCCTTTGGCTACATAATCTCTTATGAAGTGATATCTAATGTCTATATGCTTTGTTCGTGAGTGCTGAATTGGATTTTTGGATATGCAAATTGCACTAGTGTTGTAACACATTATTGGGATGGTTCCTACAGGTAGTGAAAGATCTAAAAGCTGTTGTTTTAACCAAAGGACTTGTGCAACACAGCTTCCTACCGCTATATATTCTGCTTCACCTGTTACGAGGGCGACCGAATTCTATTTTCTACTGGACCATAAAACTAATGATTATCCAATGAATTGATAGGTACCAGAGGTGCTTTTTCTTTCTACCATATATCCTGTAAAGTCTGAATCTGAGTACCCTAAGATTTTAAAAGTAGTGCTGTGTCTTGGATACCAAATTCTTAAGTTTGGGGTGCCTAGTAGATATCTAAGAATTCTTTTGTCAGCAGTCGTGTGAGATTCTTTTGGATCCGCTTGAAAATGAGCACAGAAACACACACTAAACATTATATCTGGCCTACTGGTAATTAAGTAGAGAAGTGATCTAATAATTCCACTATACTTCTTTTGGTCTACAGGCTTTCCATTAGGATCTTTATCCAATTGAATGTTAGAACTCATGAGAATATTCATAGCCTTAGTATTTTTCATTTCATACTTTTTAAGAATATCCTTGATGTACTTAGATTGGCTAAGGAATGTTCCACCTTCCATCTATCTTACACTAAATCCAAGGAAGTAATTAAGTTCTCACATCATACTCATTTTAAACTCATCACTCATTATTTTTAAAAATTCATCACATAAGGTTTTCTCTGAAGATCCGAATAAGATGTCATCTACATAAATCTGAAGAATGGGTATCTCATCTCCTACCTTTTTCAAGAATAAGGTGGTGTCCACACTACCCTTAACAAAGCCTCTATCTAGTAGAAATGTACTAAGTCTTTCATACCAGGCTCTTGGTGCTTGCTTTAATCCATATAGTGCCTTTTTCAACTTAAACATATGATTTAGAAATTGCGAGTATTCAAATCATGGGGGTTGTTCAGCATATACATCTTCTTTGATTATCCCATTTAGGAAAGCACTCTTAACATTCATTTGATATAATTTGAAACCCTTGAAGCAAGTAAAAGCTAAGAGTACTTTAATGGCTTCTAGTCTGGCTACAAGTGCAAAGGTTTTCTCAAAATCTATTTCCTTAATTTGGTTGTACCCCCTTGCTACTAATCTAGCCTTATTTCTCACTACTATGCCATAGCCATTCATCTTATTTTTAAAGACCCACTTAGTTTCAACAACACTTTATTCTTTAGGTCTCTTGACTAATTCCCATACATCATTCCTAACAAATTGATTTAACTCTTATTGCATTGCTAGGATCCAGAATTCATCTCCTAAGGCTTGATCTATATTTATGGGTTCAATCATAGAGATAAATGCAGAATGACTAACCTCTTTCCTAAGTCCATGCCTAGTTTTTACACCTTTTAATGGGTCTCCTGAGATCAGTTCTTTAGGATGACTAGAAGAATATTTCCAATCTCTAAGCAGTTGCTCCTGAGGCTCTGCTCTATTTTCTATGGCAATGGTTTCTACCCCCTAATGATCTCACTTTCTTCTTCTTCAGGATTATGTTCAGAGATTTTATTGGACTCATTAAATACCATATGGGTAGACTCTTCTACTACAAGGGTCCTCTTATTGAAAATTCTATAGGCTTTACCTACAGATAAGTAGCCTAAGAAGACACCTTCATCAGATTTAGGATCAAACTTTCCTAAGGGTGACTTACCATTAATTAAGATGAAACATTTGCATCCAAAAACATGTAAGTGGGAAATATTGGGTGTCCTACCCTAAGCAATTTATAGGGTGTCTTATTAAGTTTGGATCTAACATTTACCCTATTTAGAAAATAGCAAGCAGTATTCGCTGCTTCTGCCCAAAAAATCTAGGAAGAGTGTATTCAGCTAACATTGCCCTAAAAGCTTCAACTAAAGTTCTATTCTTTCTTTCTGCTATTCCATTTTGTTGAGGAGTCCTAGGGGCAGAGAAATTATGTTCTATTCCTATCTCTTGATAAAATGATTCAAACTTATCATTCTCAAATTCTCCACCGTGATCACTATGGATTGTCATAATTTCACATCCTAATTTTCTTTGAATCTAAGTGGAGAAAGTTCTAAACTCTTCAAATGACTCACACTTATGTGCTAAGAATTTTACCCAAGTAAACCTAGAGTAGTCATCCACTATTACAAATCCATAAGATTTTCCTCCTAGGCTAATGGTACTAACAGGTCAAAATAGGTCCATGTGTAGAATTTCTAGTGGCCTAGTGGTGTTGATATCCTTATTTGAATGAAATGATGATTTCACTTATTTTCCTAATTGACAGGCATCACATAGATGGTCTTTAGTGAAGTCTAGCTTAGGTATGCCTCTAACTAGGTCTTTCTGAGTGATATTCCTAAGTGTTTTCATACTAGCATGTCATAGTCTCCTATGCCATAGCCAGGAGTCATCAGCTATTATTTTTAAACATAAAATATTTGAGTTTTCAATGTAGTTTAAATCTAACATGTAAACATTATTGATACATTTTCCTTTTAACACAAGTTTATCATTTAGGCTAATCATGCATTTGTTAGAAAGAAACTTTATGTCAAAGTCCTTATCACATAGTTGACTGATACTTAATAAATTATATTTTAAACTATCAACTAAAAGAACATTTTCAATTACCAAATTTTTAGAATTTCCAATAATACCTGAGCCCACCACTTTCCTGGTGGTGTTGTCTCCCAAAGTCACCTTGCCTCCTGACCTAGCCTCTAGTGTCACGAACTGCTTCATGTCTCCAGTCATGTGTCATGAGCAGTCACTGTCTAGGTACCACATGCTCTCACTAGGACTTTTGTGAGAGCATCCCTACAATGTCAATCACAGGTTAGTTTTGGGAACCCAAGTGAGTTTGGGTTCCACCTTATGCTTGTATGAATGAAATGTATGCATGTTATGCTGTGATGAATCTAGCTTAGGTCTCCACACTAGATGTGTCCTATGGTGAATTGTGCATGTGCGGGCTATGTGACCTAGCATGCCACAAAAATAACACCTAATACTGGGAAATGGGTTCACTAATCTACGGGGGTGATAGTGCCTACTTCTGGGTTTGGATGATGCATGATGTGATGATTTAGAATGAGACTTTTCAATTGATGGTGGTTTATTAAATTCAACAAAAGTGGGTGGTGTTCTATTATTCTCAAATGCATCAACTTTTTCCCATAGAAATTTATTTTCTTTTTCAAGACTTACAATTTGAAATTTCAATGCATGCTCATCACTATGTATTTGACATGCAAGTTCATATAATTCCTTAAATGCATTTTCTAATTCAACATGTGATGATTTTAAGGAATCGTGTGTAGTAGTTAATTCAACATGCTACTTGTTTAATGCATCAAATTCATCAAGTACAGACATATGATCTCTATCCAAGTCAGAAAAATCTTTAACTACATTAGCATGCTCTTTTTGTAAAGTATTAAAATCAGTGTTAAGGCTAGCATGCATTTTCTTCAACTTCCTATATGAGTCATGAATCTTTTCGGAAATAATTAACAGCTCATCATAAGAAAGTTGACATACCTCATCTTGGTCTGATTGATCAAGGTTATCGTTAGTCATAAGACATAAGTTTGTTACCCCCTCCTCTGCCTCTTCTTCTGATGATTCTAAAGCAGAGTCAGCTTAGAATGCCTTTTGTGTCTTAAATATTCCCTTCTTGAATTTTGCCTTTTCCTCACCCTTTTCCTTGGTTGGAGGAGTCATAACATATGAGCAATCAGCTCAGAGATGACCTGGCTTCTTGCACTCAAAGCAAATTTATCGGATGCAACTTTAGTATTATTTGAGTTTTTACCTTTATTCCAGTTGCTTTAATGATGTCATTGCTTTCTTTTTAGAAAATTCTTGAATTGGCGAGTCATCAAGGCTATATCGTCATCTTCCTCCACTATAGAGCTGTCACTTTCAGAATTATTCGCTTTTAGAGCCACAGTTTGCTCTTTCTTTTCACCTGCATCACTTTGCCTTTGACTCACTCCTTACTCGTCAGCAATGAGTGACCCAAGCAAATTGTCAATTGAATAAATATTTAAATCTTTCGACTCAGTTATTGCAGTAATTTTTGCATCATAGGAGCTAGGTAAACATCTTAATATTTTGTTAACTTTTTTAGAATTTGATAATTCTTTTCCTAAAGCATATAAAGATGTCACTATTTGCGTAAACCTAGTGTACATTTCAGATATAGTCTCGCTAGGTTTCATGCAAAAAAGTTCATAATCATGTAGGAGTATGTTTAGCCTAGATTATTTAACCTCATTAGTTCCTTCATACGTGATACACAATCTATCCCAGATCTCCTTACCAGTACCACAAGTAGATACTCGCATATAATCTTTTGATTTTAATGCACAAAAGAAATAATTCAAGCACTTAGCATTTAATTGTATAAATTCTCTATCCTCATTGCTCCATTCATTAAAAGCTAATTCAATTTTAACTCCATTCAACATACAAAATGGTGCAGAATAACCTTCTTAAACCAACATCCACATGCGATAGTCTATAGACTGTAAAAATGTAGACATGCATATTTTTCAAAAATCAAATAGCATATTGTCAAATAAAGGTGGATGGGTTATAGAATAACCCTCCGTAGTGTTACGGTTACCAAAATATGCCATGGATCTTATGTTTCTAGGTTTTCTAAAATACTATTTTGAAGCCCCGCTATGATACCACTTGAAAGTATGAGATGCGCCAAGAGGGGGGGGGGGGGTGGTGAATTGATATTTTAAAAATGATTCCTAAACAGGAGTTTTAAATTTTTTTTTAGATTTTTAAAATAACAACACAATGAGTAGAATGCGGAAGCTAATGATACGATCACAATAATGATATTGGTAAAACAATTATAGATCTCACAATACAAAGAAAACACAACCAGATTTTTCACCACGCAGATATAGCAATAAGCAAGTATGTGAAAAATAAAATGCGATAAAAAAAATGGAAAAAGTACACCAGAAATTTTTATAGTGGTTCGGTTACTTGACCTATGTCCAGTCCCCGGAGTCCTCTACTCCGGGAATTACACTACTAAAACTTGACTCTCCTTTTGCTCCCACAGTAAGGCGGAGAAGCCTTTACAAAACTCCCTTTCACTCCCCCCGGTGTGGCGGAATACCAGACGCTATGTTACCCTCCTGGTGACGACAGTGTACCTTCTCCTTTTTCTCCCTCCTGGAGAAGGCAGAGTACCCAGATGATGTTGATCTTGAAGCCTCTCTTCCCTAGAGAACTTTCATAAGACTCCCCAAAGCCATAAGGGGAGCAAAGCATGCAGCTATCTTGGAGCTACTGTATGATCCCCTCACACTCCTTCTCCCTCATGCTCTAGCTCACCTTCACCTTCCTCTCACAAGCCCTGAATCTCTCTAAAGAAAGCTTCTCTCTCAAGAGTTCCTTCCTCTCTCAATGCTTCTCACAGCAGCAAGATAGACCAATAACCACTTAATTGAAAAATAAAAGTCCTTTTAAATTAGGCTTCAAAAAACCCTAAAAATTTAACTTTTTCATCTCTATTCATACAGTACGATATAACAAAGTACAATACGATCAGTTCAAAAATAGCTTCGTCTTGTATGAACATAGATGAACAATTTACAAATTTTATGAATATCGTACTGTACGATCCAGAGATCATACAGGATGATCATGTTATTTTAGACTGTTCATATAGGATGATCTGTGGAACGAGTAAATTCATCTCTAACCACCGTCCAGCACTGTACTATTCATACAGTACGATTAGTTTATTTTCAGGACATCATCCGGTATAATATGAATATCATCTGGGATGAATAGAATAAAAACCTTGGTTTCATCTGGTACGATCAATGGGATGAATAAAATCATCTCTGACCATCGCACAATACGATAAATATCATACAGTATGATAAATATCGTACAGTACGATCAAATATAATTAAGAAACTAATATTTTATTTCCTGATTACGGGAGATAATTTTGGTAAGTTTTCAAATGATCGTACAGTACGATATATATCATACAGTATGAATAGTTCAGAATATCAAAATTAGAAACTTACCAAACTTATTCTGGCGGCTAGGGTTTTGAATTGAACCTCATCATACAGTATGATTAACATCATACAGTACGATTAACATCGTACAGTATGATTAGTTCACAGAACTAATCATCCAGCATTAGCTATTAGCCTGAGTATTAATGACTCATCATACAATATGAATAAAAATCGTACATTACGATCAGTTTTTTGAAAACATTTTGACTTAAAAAATTCTCCCTCTATGTATGTGTATGGTTACTCCTTTTACATATATGCTTTTATGGCAGACTCAAGAAAATAAAAATACAAGTATTTGAATATCCTATTCTACCCAGTTTGAGTCTCCAACAATCTTGAGCGGTGTGTATCTGACATGAAATATTAGTGCTCACAGACAAAGATAAACATTTATAATCTTTAAGTCTATATAAATTCAATAAGTATTAGTTCTCACTATCAAAATCAAGTGCTCGGGATCCTGGATTTCAACAGCTGTCGGTGTTTAGGCCACCTTTCATTAGGCAATATGTTCTTAATTAATTTGCTTTGTAATTCTATTTATTTATCTTGGAAAGCAAGGAATAAATTTATACATGAAGGAATTATAGAGAGCTCGATGATGATTTTTGTTCAAGCTATATCTTATTCCTCATTTTCATCTTTATTTGGTGATATAAGCTCGGGCCACTAGGGTATTAATCAGTCGATTAGACTGTTAAATTGTTGGCACCCTCCTCCACCCGATTGGATCAAGGTGAACGTTAATGCTGCATTATTACCTTCATAAAAGGCTGGTATTGGTGGTGTTTTCTGTGATAGGAAAGGTAGATTTTTATTGGCTTTCAGGAAAAAGTGTGTTCATTGGGATATTTCACAACTGGAGCTTTCATCAATTCAATTGCTAAGAGATGTTTTTAAGGAATGGATGTTGTCTTATAAGGGAATTATTATCGAAGGTGATAATTCCAATATTATTAAGTTCCTTCAAAAGTCTTTAAGGATGGTCGGACAGTTGATGGAAAGTTTTGCTTTTTTAAAGGACTTCAATCATGTTATTTTTAATTGTATAGATAGAAATAGCAATAAGTTAGCAGATTCATGTGCTAACTATGCTATCTTTAGTGATTTTCTTTGAGAAGATATAGTCTTAATAAGGTTCCTCTGTCTTTTTTTAATATGTTGAAGGAGGAACTTGTTAGGAATGATTTTTAGGTTGTATTTGGTTTTTCTATTTTAGTTAATGCAATGATTCTGGTTGCTTCTTCAAAAAAGAAAGCCAGAGTTGTCTATATTTATCAATTTGGCTGGGGTATATCACTACCACTCCTCAAGTGGTTTTCACTGGACTCATTTCCTTTTTGTTTGGAGTTAACTTTAGTATTACTAGGAAGGGACCCAAGTGGTCTACTATTAAAAGAAATTGAAAGTTGTCCTAATTTAGTTTC
Source organism: Dendrobium chrysotoxum (assembly GCA_019925795.1). Lineage (NCBI taxonomy): Eukaryota > Viridiplantae > Streptophyta > Magnoliopsida > Asparagales > Orchidaceae > Dendrobium > Dendrobium chrysotoxum. Next base: position 45,750,277 of record CM034315.1, read on the forward strand.
CAAAATTTTAATTAAAGTAGCTTGACTTTGTAATTGAGTTCCCAACTAAATCACTACCTATTATAAATGTGACTTTCTATTTCCATATTGATTATTTTGATTAAATTCTGGAGGGTAAAAAGATTTAGGATTCACAATAGGTTACTGAAGAATTATTCCAATTTTCTATTTGATTAGATTATCCTGAATTTCATAGATTATTTTCACCAATATTATTTGACAAACTAAAATTAGGGTGATTTCTTCAACCTAGATTGTATGTATTCAAATAAGGATTATTTTTTCTTCTAATTAAATTCACATTTTCAATCCCTGTCCATTCCAACTATATTAATGAGCTTAATCTTTTATTAACTCCAAAGGTTTATAATTTCTTTGAAATATCAGCTATTTAAGAAGTAAGAATTGACAAAGCATCGAATGTTAAAGATATAGGATACAAGTAGGTCTAAATATAAACTTATTTAAATAATATAATAAATTACAATAAGTACAAAACTTTCCCAACAATAGTGCCAAAAACTTGATGGGGGGCTTTGGTTACTGTGCATGTTCAAGAGAGTGAGAGAGAGGGAGTCTTTACACAGTTGCTCGGGCCATTATCTACCTTCCTCCTCCATGAGTCAATGCTTTATTTTAGCAAAACTTCGAGAAGAACCTCTTGGAGTCAAAGGGTCATTGGCAACTCTGTCGTACTGGGATTAGTGAAAATAATTTGACTACTCCGCCCCATTGGTTTGTGAAAGGGATTCGACTACTATGCCGCACTATTTGTGAAAGGGATTTGGCTACTCGACCATATTGGGTTGGTGGAAGATATTTTGTAAGGGCTTCTCAGCCTTGCTGAGTGGGCAAAAGGAGTGTCACTAAGAGTTTAGTGTAATACTCAGAGTAAAGGTCTTTGGGGAGTGGATATAAGTTAAGTTTTGACCAAACCACTATAATCTGTGATTTGTTTGTTCTTATTTTTACCATACTTTAATTTCTTACAATTTTACTTCCATGCAAGTTTATTTTTCTACAAGTCCAATTTGAGAACGTTGATATTCATTTGGATTAAGTTTTTTGTGGGAAAAGAAAAATAAAAAATTTTAAAACTAAAAAAGAAAAAAATATTTTCATATTTATTTTTCTACAAAATAAAAAAATGTATTTTATTTTTCTTATCATTTAGCTTTCACATTTCTAGATCTCGATTTTAACTTGAGTTTTGAATTTGGTTGTAATTTTTAAAAAGAGAGTTTTGAAAAAGACAAGTTTTTTAAAACAACAATTCAACCCCCTCTTCGTATGTTATTATAGTTCAAGTGGTCTAATACCCTCAAATTGAACTTTCAATTGGTATCTAAGTGGGTTCTCTGAATTAGTGGTTTAAAAATCTCAAGAATAGATCTATGGCACACTTTGGGAATAGAAATACTGTGAAGGGTTATTCAATAACTTGTCCACTATTATTTGATAATATTCCCTTTGATTTCTAGAAAATTTTGTATGTCCATATTTTTATAATAGATTGATTATCACATGTGTCATATGATACAAATAGGATATTCTGTAACCTCCCAAATTGTGAATGGTGTGAAAACTAAAATTCCCTTTAATAAATGGAGTATAGAAAAAAGGGAGTATGCATAACTTAATGTAAAGTGTTTAAACTAATTTTTTAGGCAGCAAAATTTGAGGATTATATACATGTTTCTGCTTGCACTACTAGCAAGGAAATATGGGATAGGCTTTGTATTATGTATGATTATACAAATGAAATAAAGCAATCCCATCTAAATTTATTATTGCATGATTACAAACTTTTTGCATGAAACCTAATGAGGCTTTCTGACATGTACACTAGGTTTACTAAGATTGTGACATCTTTGCATGAATTATGAAGAGACTTATCTAATTCTAAAAAAGTTGATAAAATTTTATACTATTTACTTGGTAATTTTTATGCTAAAGTCATCATCATTTTTGACTCAAAGATCTAAATGTTTACTTTATTGATAATCTATTGGGCTCTCTCAATGCTTATAAGCCAAGTGTGAGCCATAGATTGCTTGTTATAGGTGAAAAAAGGAAGGAAAAGACTATGGCACTGAACACTGATGACACGGATAGCGATTGCACTAGAGATGATGAAAAAAATGACATAGTTTTGATAACTTAGCAGTTCAAGAGCTTTATATGGAGTAAATAAAAGAACTATTATGACAAGCAAAGGAAATATTAGTAAATTTTATAAAATTTTCTCTACTATTATTTGCTTTGAATGCATGAAACCAGGACATCTAAGGTTTGATTACTCCTACCTCAAAGGCACCCTACAAAGGAGAAGGGTTAGGAGAAGCCAATTACAAAAAGGAAAAAAAAAACCATACTCAAAAGGCTTTTTGGGCTGACTCAGCCTCATAATTATAAAATTTTCTCTACTATTATTTGCTTTGAATGCATGAAACCAGGACATCTAAGGTTTGATTACCCCTACCTCGAAGGCACCCTACAAAGGAGAAGGGTTAGGAGAAGCCAATTACAAAAAGGAAAAAAAAAAACATACTCAAAAGGCTTTTTGGGCTGACTCAGCCTCATAATTATCTGAATAGGAACCTGAGGAGGAGGAAAGTAATTTGTGTTTAATGGCCAATGATATAGTAGTTAAATTCATTGAAGAAGAGGTATGTGATCTATCTTATGGTGATTTACTTTCAATTTTTGAAAAAAATATATGATTCATATAGAAGACTTAAGAAACAACATGCTTGTTTGAAAAAAAAATTATGATTTGAAAATTGAGTATGACATGATAGTTAAAGAGCATTCTGAATTTCAATTCAAACATCTCTCACTAGATAAAGAGCATGAATCATTACTAGATAACTTTGATGATTTGAACTAGAAGCATATTCAGTTAATTAAGTCACATGAATCCTTAAAAATCGAGCATATTGAATTAGAGGAAGCATTCAAGGAATTAGAATCACTTAAAGTAAAATTAAAAAGTGAAAAAAAAGAAATATTATTAGAACTAGCTGCTAAAAAAGTATAACTAATTGTTTGTTGAAGAAAATAAGTGTCCTACAATAAAACATTCACGGGCCTATACATACACAACGACATCCTAGAACACAACATGCATCACATATCCCTATGAAGAGGCACATCCACCCACATAGGTTAGTGAACTCATTCTCTGGTGTTAGTTGCTATTCCTGTTGCATAATAGGACACATAACCTGCACTTGTAGAATTCACTTTAGAACACATCATGTTTGCATGCAGGCCCAAGTTTCATCATCGCAAAACGTGCATGAAATTCATTCATTGAAGCATAAGATGGAACTCAAACTCACTTGGGTTCCCAAATATAACATCTGATTGACTTTATAGGGATGCTCTCACAAGAAGTCAAGTGAGAGCATGTGGTACTTAGATAGCAGCTGCTCAAGATATATGACATGAGAAATGAAGTAGTTTCACATTGGAGGTCAGGAGTAGAGCCAAGGTAACCTTGGGTGATAACACCACTAGGAAAGTGGTTGGTTTAGGTATAATCGATAAACCTAATGATTTTTTTTATAGAAAATGTTCTTTTGGTTGAAGGTTGAAAGCATAATGTTCTTAGCATTAATTAACTATGTGATAAAGCTTTGATGTGAAATTTCTTTCAAATAAGTGTTTAGTCATTTTAAATAAAAGGATTATTTTGGAAGGGAAGAGAATTAATATTGTTTATATGCTTGATCTTTCTTACATATGTATTTTGATAATTTTTTTGTCTTAAAATTATTATGGATGACCCATGGTTATGGCATAGGAGACTATGTCATGCTAGTATGAAAAACCTTATGAAAATTACCCAGAAAGACCTAGTTAGAGGCATTCCCATACTAAACTTCTCTAAGGATCATCTCTGTGATGCATGCCAATTAAGTAAGCAAACTAGGACATCATTTCATTCTAGTAAGGATATCACTACAACTAGACCACTAGAGATCCTTCACATGGACTTGTTTGGACTCATTAGTACAACCAATCTTGGTGGTAAGAGTGTTGGCTTTGTGATCGTAGATAATTTCTCTAGATTCACTTGGGTTAGATTTTTAGCACATAAAAGTGAGTCTTTTAATGAATTTTGAGTTTTGTCCTCTTGGATTCAAAGGAAGTCATGATGTTTGATTTGTACCATTCATAGTAATTATGGTGGAAAATTTAAAAATGAAAAGATTGAATTATTTTGCCAAGAATATATAATTAATCATAAGTTTTTAGCCTCTAAGATACGTAATAAATGGTATAGCTGAAAGGAAAAATAAGACACTAGTGGAGCCTGCTAGGGTTATGTTATGTAAGTATTCCCTACCTAAATACTTTTGGGCTGAAGCAATAAATACTACTTGTTATATACTAAATATGGTGAATTTTATATCCAAATTAAATAAGTCATCTTATGAGTTTCTTAAGGGAAGGATACCTAATCTTTCACACTTGCATATCTTTGGATGTAAGTGCTTTATGCCTATCAATGATAAATCTCCTTTAAAAAAGTTTGATTCTAAGTCAGACGAAGGAGTCTTATTAGGTTATTCCTCAGTAAATAAATCCTATTGGGTCTTCAACAAAAGAACCTTAGTTCTAGAGGAATCCACCCATATTGTGCTTAATGAATCAAATAGATTAGCTGAGCCTAGCTTAGAAGATGATGATAAGGTAAAAATTACCCATGGAGTAGAAGTTATTAAGCTAGGTGATTGAGAAGAACCACAAGATCCTTTACCTAGGGAGTGGAGTTTTTCCTCTAGTCACTCTAGGGAGCTTATCTTAAGAGATCAATCAATAGGGGCTAGGACTAAGTAAGCCCTTAGAAAATAGGTTAGTCATACTACATTCATCTCCATGATAGAACCAACTAGCATAGATCAAGCCCTTAATGATGAATTTTGGATCTTAGCCATGCAAGAGAAATTGAATCATTTTATTAGGAATGATGTATGAGAGCTAGTAAGTAAACGTTCCAATCAGAGTATAGTTGGCACTAAATGGATATTTAAATAAAAGTTGAATGACTCTAGATCAGTGATTAGGAATAAGGCTAGATTAGTAGCTAAGGGGTATAAGCAAATAGAAGGAATTGATTTAGAGGATACCTTTGCACTTGTAATTAGATTAGAATCTATTAGAGTCATACTAGCATTTGTATATTTTATAGGCTTTAAATTTTATCAAATGGAAGTGAATAGTGCATTACTCAATGGGGTAATTAAAGAAGATATTTATGTAGAACAACCCTAAAGTTTTGAAAATTAATCATTTCCCAACCTATGTTGATTACATATTGTTTGGATCTATAAATGAAAATCTATGTAATAAATTTTTAGATAGTATGAGTAAGAGTTTGAGATGAGTATGATGGGAGAATTAAGTTATTTTCTTGGATTAAATCAAAAGAAGGATGATAACTTCTTTAGTCATTAAAAATATATTAAGGCAATCTTGAAAAAATTTGATGTAGAAGGATCTAAAAGTATAAATACACCAATGAGCTCAACCATACATCTTGATAAGGATGTAGATACAAAATTGGTAGATCAGAAAAATAATAGGGAAATAATAGGATCACCTCTTTATTTGATTACTAGCAGACATATATCATGTTTAGTATTTGTCTCTTTGATAAATTTTAGGCTAATCTTAAAGAATCCCATATTACTGGTGTTAAGAGAATTCTTAGGTATCTTATAGGCACCCAAAACTTAGGCATATGGTATCCTAGACATAGAAAGGTGTAGAGTAAATAGGAAAAGCACTTTTGACACTTGTTAATTCAAAGGATAATCCTTAATTTCTTGGCTTAGCAGAAAATAAAATTTGGTTACCCTATCTACCACTAAAGTGAAATATATAGTTGTAGGTAGTTTTGTTACCTAAGATTTATGGTTGAAGCAATAAAAATCCTTGACCTTGAACTTTCTATTAGTATTATCCCTTTCATGTGTGTTAACACTAGTGTTATTTACATTTCAAAGAATGCAATCCAACATTCTCGTACTAATCATATTGACATTATACATCATTTTATTAGGGATCATGTAGCAAAGGGAGATATAAAATTACATTATGCATCTACTGAAAATCATTTAGTAGATATCTTTACAAAATCCCTCAGTATGACACCTTCAGTACACTTAGGACTAGACTAGGTGTGATTGATATCAATGCTTAAAGAAAATGGGGTTAAAATTAGTTTATTTATTTAATTGTCTATGCTATATGTTTATGCTTATGATTGTTTAGGTCTATTTATTTCTATTTGTGTTTTGTTGTATGTTTAATTGCTTGTGAAATTTACTCGTATGTTTTTTCCCTAAAAGTAACATTTGCTCACATCATACTGTACAATCTTAATAGATCCTTACATCATAACCACACAACACACCAAATGACCCTGATTTAATCAATTATTGGTGGTTTTATAATATGAAAAATTGCTTCACGCTATATAATACATATGGCAATAAACATTGGCATTTGTAATTAGGCTAGTATGATATGTAATTAGCCATCATACTATATAAATTATGGTCATACTATATGATTAATTGGTCAAAGATCATACAAGTTGACTCCTCTGGATGATCAATTTAATGAAGTTTTTCCAGTATGATTCTGATTGTACTGTATGATTTATCTAAACTTTTTGCACTATTTGGTAAGCATGAATTGAATTCATTTGATCATATTGTATAATGTAGATCATACTCTATGATGTATATCATACTGTACGATGCATATCATACTGTATGATATATTGAGGGCTATATAAGGAAAGGCTAGTCTAAGACTTTGAACCACACCTTTCCCACTCATCTTCTCTTTGCCTTTAATTTCCATCTTTATTGTTCCAAATGGCTGGGGAAAGCATTATTGAGCTCTAGCAGCAAGTTCCTCATGATGATCTGTTAATGAATGATTCATACATGCAATGGATAAGGAGGCCTACCATCGCTATAAAGCTACAACCATCACCCCTTCAAAAGTTTTGAATTAAAAAATCTTAAAATTTTAGGTATTAGACCTTTTGTGGGCATTACACTTCATTTCTCCTCATCTTGGATTTTCCTTTCAACTCTGATCTTCTTTTTGAATTTTTCCAGTTTAAAAGTTAACATTGAGGGCACAACACTTCAATCCTATGTTTGTAGAAATCGTGCAACTATCACCTATTAAGACTTCGATGAAATTTTTCACCTTTTTACAACTGGCCAAAAACTCACATTATAGCGTCAACACTTGACTATAATTGGAACAAAGTCAATTTTAAACTTAGAAATACACCAAGAAATATCCATCATAAGCAAAATCTAGCATTAGAACATCTTATAATTTATATGTTAGAGACTAAATATAGCTTGATATACCCTACATCACCCAATCACCTCCTTGTTTACTGCTCTGATAGCTCCTTCCATGTATTTTATAGTGACATATGCCAAGTGACACATTATTGACCAGATCTCAAGCAAGAGGAGGAAGAGGGAGCATCAATATAGGCATCAACTCCAGCACTTGTATACTAGCCACAATACTATAATAGGTGAGAAGATTTAGAAAGATGTGTACACAATCTAGACTTATGCCTATCTGGAGTGGGCTACTAGCTAACATCCTAAAAGCAATCAATCTCCTTATAAATATAAGATATGATGTCTCTATATATGAGGAATCAAGGATTTTTGGTTTAGGATTTAATTAGAGTTTATTAATATAAGTCGGGTCAGATGTATCTAACTAAGGAAAATGCAAAAATACCATAAACTATAAATTTAATTTTTAATTAACAGTAAATTTCTAAAATTTTTTAAGTCCAATTTTCTAGAAAAGTCTAGTAGCATAATAACCTTAAACCCATAGGGAAAATTAAAGCAACCTAGCAACATAATGGGTCCTCCTATCTTTGTTGTAGGCTTGTAAGCTTTAGTTTAGTGTATGTGAAAATTTTAAAATGCATGTATGTATACATGTCAAGATAAAGGTGTTTGTATGTAGGGTACCACTATCGTATCATCTTAGAATTAGCATACATGTTCCTACAAAGTCTTGAGTGTGCACACTAAAAGAAACCTATGAAAAGGCTACCCTCTAATGCGAATCTACCACCCATATGAATGTTATGTATATAACATGAAGCAGTATGAAATAACAGTGTATAAATAAAACTTTTATTTATTTATTTTTAGTATAGAATCTAAATTAGGGACTGTTGAAAAATAAGATTGTGAAGCTCCCCCACAGGAGGCTTGGATTTTTACACCTATGAATATAGATTTAAACTTGTTTGCTTATTTTAATCTTTTAATCTTCAATATTTTGATCTTTTACATAATTCCTAAAGAGAATATCTCTCAAAGGAAGGATGTTACCTTTTGGAGCCCTGTGTATGTGTATATAAGCAAAGATTTTAAGTATTTTATAACCTTTGGCACAACTCAATCTATATGTAATATTTACATTTATAATTGACTCATTACATTTACATTAGGTTTTAGATACATTCTAGTTTCTACTGGAAAGTAAAAGAACAATGTATATGAAGAATGTAGAAAAGTAAGTAAACAAACACATATCCTCCAAGCAAGTGTGTAGAACCTATGCATTTAATGCAACCTAAAAGAGTCTAAGGTGCACCAAAAAGAAATATAATAATCTATGACATCCAAAGTGTAGAAAAGTAAGTAAACAAACACATATCCTCCAAGCAAGGCATCTACATCACATCAAACCACACTAACGACCAAGCCTAGGCTAGAGTTAGTAACTCTATCAAATCATCTAATGTGTGTATAACAAGCTGTATGGTTTTAATAGGTCCTAGGTTATTTATTATTTAATATTATCTAAATTTTATTTATTATTTATTTTAAGTGAAAGGGGATCTATTTCAATATAGAGTTTAGAGTTTTACGATTTAATATTTATTTTAAAGAATATACTCTAAATCTTGAATTATTTATTTTAAGCATTAAAGAATATATGTTAATAGCCCCTAAGTTCCATAAGTCATTGATTAGCGAGTCTTAGACTCATATTTATAATAAATTTGATCTCCCCTAAGGGATCAATTCTAATGTATGGAGTCCTTCATTTTATTTAGGTGTTTTAATGATTTAGGTTTTAAAGAATCTTGTTAAAGGTTCACTCAAGAACTTGAAGTTCTCAAATGAAAGATTCTATGCTCATAAATTTAATGCATTTGATTCCCCCTAAGGGATTAAAATAAGTACAGAGAGTCCTTTGATTTATTTATCTTCTTTATTTAAGTTAATTTAATTTATTTTATTTTATTAATTTAAATTATATTTTAAGTTTATGATTTTTAAATTAATTTTATGGTTACTATTTGTTCTCTAATCATAATTTATTTAGTTAAATTATTTCTAAATTTTTAGGGTTTAATTAAATTTTTTTAATATTTAATTTTCTTTATTAATTGAGTTGACCAAACTTTGACTTTTTATTTAAGATTTTAGTAGTTTCTGGTTTTTAATAACTTTTCATTTAATTTTAAGTTGAATGCAATTTAGTTTATATTTTTTGATTTTTTATAATTATTTATAACTTTTATAAAAATAGCATAATTAATTGAATTAAAATTTAAGTAATTGGACTATTTTTTTTATTTTTGATCTAAATCAATTTTAAACGGCCACTTGAAATCATCAAAAGAGGTTAGAAATAAGCTCTAAAAATGATTATAAGAGTTTTAAACTATTTGTTAAATTATTTTATTTATATTTTTAATTAATTAATTAATTAATTTATTAATTTTTTTATTTTAAATTAATCTTTTTTTTAAATTTCTATTGGGGCTTTTATTTTTTCTTTAAATTTTTATGAATTTAGGGTTGAATGTAATTTATTTATATGTTTTTAATTTAATTTAACTTTTTAATTTTTTATAAAAAATAATAGGTTATTTTTATAAGGTGAATTATGATTCACTAAAAAAATACCAAATGAACTCTAAACTTCTTGAAATTTAAATCCTAGGTCAATTCAAACCTAAAGATCAAACCCAAGAAGTTCAAGTCATCAAAGTCCTCATAGGGTTCAAAAATAATTACTAAAATAAATACATCTATATTTAAGAATTTTTTTTTGGAGAACTAGATCATTGTTGGGGTTGAAATCACTAGCAAGCTAACCCTTAAATACTAAGCTAGCTCACCATAAAAAAATTATGAATCAGTACTCTATGGAGTGTAATTTATGAATTTTGAAAGAACTAGGTGAAGAAATAACCCATACCATTATAAATTTAATTCATACAAATTTACTCATTAAATAAGCCTAAGAAAGTTTGAGTAGGTCAAGGACATGCCCTAATATTACCTAGATGAATTTGAGATCAATTAGATGCGTATTGATAATTTATCAATCAATAATGGATAAATAAAGCTAAATTACTCCCTACCTATTCATCAAATTGATTTGATTTTATTTTTAAATTGAAGCTCTGGTCATGCTAGTTTGATAGAGCTATTACATGTAATTTTTGATTAAGTGTGTGATTTATGGTAATTCATTAAAAATTCTATAAATTTAATGCATTAATAAATCATTTGAAGCCAAATACAGTAGATGCGCCATCTCTGCTACTATGCCATGTGATAAGTATAAATTATGCATTATTTTAGTTATGTTAAATTTAGTAAAAATATAATATTTTATTTATGTTTATATAGGAATTATGCAAGAAAAAAATTATAAGTGTTAGACAGTACCGCAACGTCGATAAGCCATATGGATCAAAGATGAAGCACCATTTTCAATGTGGTAGCACCCAACTTCTCTATTTATAAGTGTCGCTGCATCACAGTTGTCAGTGATGAAGGGCATCATAGTATCGTTGCTCCCAAAAATAGCACCATAACATTGGGTGTCTTAGGAAAATTCACATAAGAGCACCAACCTTCAAACATTATGGTGCTGAAATATTGTTCCAAGGACCACATAACTCATGTTTTATGGCATCGCAGTGGAGTAGTTACAACTTCTAAGAGGCATGACTACTTAACAAAAAAGACTCACTGATTTGGGCTGTAACCGTACCATGTCACCCAACTCCATAATGGAACAATCATTGTAGTGTTGAGGCACTAGTTCATTTTTACCATCACAGTACCACTCTGTCCAGTGCTGTGGAGCTTGAGTTTTATCCTGTACTTACTATAAATGTATACCAATTCTATTATTTGTGGAGTTTAGTCCCCTGAGTGAAAGTTTAATACTTTTCAATGTATTTTCTAGTACCCCATTAGAGTTAAGTCTAAGGGAGGCTATGGAAGTGCAAGATAATATCTAGGAGAGTTTAGCCTATGTTTGTATAAGTAGCTCTATAAGTGAAGGAAGAAGGAGTGTAGAGAAGATACTTTGATCCATCCTAGTGATAAACTTCTTCACTTTTCTTATACTTTATTCTTCTATGAATATAATGAATATGAGTTTTCTTGTTATTTATTACAAGTCTAGCTAGATCTTTTATTTTGGGCTGATGATGTAAAGTACAGGTTAAGTACTAATATAGACTCTTATTCTTTAATAAAAATAATAATATTTTTAATATGTCCTATTTTTTATTTAATATAAATAATGGCCATATATATAGTTTAAACCTAATATGATGTATAACCTTGACGGAGGAATGAAAGAAAAATTTGAAATATTGAAATAGAATATTAGCATGCCTAGACATAGGATGTTTGAATATTCTAGGTTCTAGGGTTAAATTTGTAAGAAGACTAATATACTTTTTTTTTCACCCCTACCTGCTCGATATAGATCTAGGGATGCACATGGTCTGATCTACATCTATAATAAAGAGTCTCATTAGAAAAGATAAGTTATTTACATGCATTAGTCCAAAATAATTTATTAAAATAGTGGCAACTATCTTTTTCTTATTTTCATTTAGCGACAAGAACTAGAAAACTTCATTTTTCATTTTAGTAGGATAAATTTATGCAATTGGAAAAAGCCGTAGTAGTTTTATTACGGTATAACAGAACACTTTCTGGTGAGTTTAACACTCTACTTTATCACTTTATTACTTGATTTGACATGTATACTTGCATAAATTAGTGGCCTATTATAAATTTTATATCAAAGAAAATCTAAATATATTTTAAATTTAGTGAGTTTCATATTAGCTCGCCATTAACTTATCACACGATATGCCCCCATCAAGTTTTTAGCACCATTGTCAGGAAAGTAACATGCTTATTATAACTTACTATATTATTGAAACAAGTTTAAATTTAGATATACTTGTATCTTGTATCATTATTCTGCTTGTTAAATTTTTGAAAAATTTAAAAAAATATTTTGTTTGATTATTTAGTTATAGATTTCTAGTTGTTGTACTTTTATTGTTTGCTTGGTGGATCTAGTAAGGAGCCCTTATTATTTAATCCAAAAATAGAAAGGTCTCTTACAAAAATTTAAAAATCTAAAAAGTTTTTAATCATTTTTGACCCAATTTAAGACTAAGACCATGTTAGACCACTTAGGGAGTATGCTAATCCTTTAGTTGAAGAAACCCGGCAAAGTATCAATATCCTACTATCCAAGCTAATAATTTTGAATTGAAACTAGCCATTATCCAAATGGTTCAAAATTTCTAATTTAGGGGAACTCCTGTTGAAGAGCCTAACTTATATTTAGTTAATTTTTTGGAAATATATGCAACTTTTAAGTATAATGATGTCAGTGATGATGCCATTAGACTTAGACTGTTCTCATTTTCTCTAAGGGACAAGGCTAAAATGTAGTTAAATTCTTTGCATCCATGCTCCATAATCAATTGGAATGAGTTGGCACACAAATTCCTAGCAAAGTATTTTCCACCTTAAAAAATTGCTAAACTTAGAAATGATATCACTTTTTTACTTAGTTTAAATGAGAATCCATTTATAAAGTTGGGAGAGATTTAGGGCGCATTTGGGACAAATTTTTCCCTACTGTACTTTGCCAAATGTAACCGAGAGGTGGTTTGGGGTTTCTTGATCATGCTCCATTCTCGATAATTTCACGTCCTGTGGTTGCTTCTCATGTCTAGAGGAAGCCTCCCGCAGTTTGCCTGCTTCCAGTGTTACAAATTTGCATTCAAGGATTATGATTTTGATGATAGCAAATATTTCTATTTTTATTTGAGTGCCTAATTCTTCAGGTTCACAAGATCAATTGCAATTTAAGCTAGCTCAAGATCGAGTCAGTCTGTTTGAGTTTTCAGGTTCAACGTATTTTTTCATCTTTCTTGAGTCAAGTGTAATATAATAGATCCCCAAGCTAAGTAACCTTGCACATACACACTTAGGGGGAGAGTTTTAGCGAGTTAGAGTTTATGTTCAAATTTTATTCAAATCATCTTGGACGATATTCATATCATCCTGGATGATCCTTTAAAAATAGAAACCCTAATTAGGGCAACCATATTAAGTCAGTCTGATTAAGCAGATCATCCTGGTTGATACACCCATCGTACATGATGATATGCTCAAATCAAAAATTCTAGGCCGCCAGACTAAGTTAGGCAAGTTTTATTTTTTAGTAATTTTGTTTAATCATCCCGGACGATATGTGTATCATCCTGGATGATCTATTATAATCATGCCTAAATTAGTCATATGATTAAGAAAAATAATTAAGATTTAAGTGATTCGATCATATCGTCCTGGATGATTGCAAGATTATCCTAGATAATTAATTAGAAAACCTGACGGTCCAGAGCATTTCACTTGGATGACTCGAACAGTCTGCCTGACGATATTCCTAATTTTGAATTAATCATACGAAATGATAGAAATATCATCCCGGACGATCCAATCATTTTAAAATCATCTAGCATGATTTACCTGTATAACTCGAATAGTATACCGGACGATTCTAGTCTTTTTGAACTAATCATATAGGATGATATACGTATCGTCCTGGACAATCAAGTCATTTTGAGATCGTTTAACACAAGTTCTCCTAGATGACCCGAACATTCTTCTGGATGATATTCCTGAATTAAACTAATCATCCTAGATGATTGCAGAATCATCCCAGATGATATGAATAGAATTAGTCTTCTAATAATCCAGAAGAACCAGTTCATCCAGGACAAAATGGTCTGATTGACACTGATCACACAAGATGATCTACTGATCTCCTAGATCATCTTTAACGGCAAGTTAAAATTTAGGGAAATTTTTAACCCTTTGTATTCAAGATCTCTTATCTTCTATCGTTGAGATCTTTTGTAGCTGTCCTTTCCTGTGAGAGATTTGAGAAGGAAAGAGAGAGAGCTTTGGAGAGAGAGAGAAGATCTTATGAGGGGAGTTTGTGAGGTGTTCACAAAGGTTGCACCAAGCAAGGATCTGAGTCGTCTTCTCCTATCATCATTTCTTATCCTTGGTGTCTCTGAGGAAGGATCGTCTGCAAGAAGATCAAGGTTCTCTGCACGCTTTAGGAGGAAGCAAAAGGAGGTAAGGTTCTCTGCCTACTGCAGGAGGAAGCGAAAGGAGTTTGGGTTCTCTGCCTCACCAGGTTGGTGGAAAGGAATGTTGTAAAGGCTTCTCCGCCTTGTTGTGGGAGCAGAAGGAGAGTCACTCAGTGTTAGTGTACTACCCGGAGGGGAGGCTCCGGGGAGTGGACATAGGTCAAGTTGACCGAACCACTATAAAACCTGGTGTGTTCTTTCTGATTATCTTCTGCACTTTACTTTTCTATTGATGATCATGTGATTGTAATTATTATTTTATTTTGATAAACTCCTACACATCATCAAAAAATTATAATTTTTTTAAAACATTCAAAAAGATTTTCTAAATCATTTTTACTTAAGAATTTTTAAAAATATCAATTCACCCCCCTCTTGATTATCCTCAGGCTAGTTCATAAGGGCTTAACATCCCTAATAAACTTTTAAGTGGTATCAGTGCAAGATTCATAAAATCAAGTTTTAAAAAACTTTTGAATTTGATCCATGGCTTACTTCGGTAATAGAAATACTGCTGAAGGTTATTCGATTACTCGACCACCCTTGTTTGATAACATACCGTTTGATTTCTAGAAAACTCGCATGTCTACCTATTTACAATCTATAGATTATTGCATGTGGATGCTTATTAAAGATGGATATTCCTCACCATTTTGATTAGTTGATGGCATTAAAACTAAACTTCCTTTCATTGAATGGACTCTTGATGATAGGAATCTAGCACAACTAAATGCTAAATGTTTGAACTTTTTTTTGTGCACTAAAATCTGAAGATTACATGCGTTTGTCAACCTGTACAACTGGTAAAGAGATCTGGGATAGACTGTGTATCACTTTTGAGGGCACAACTGAAGTCAAATAGTCTATGTTGAATATCTTGCTTCACGACTATGAACTCTTTTACATGAAACCTAGTGAGTCAGTATCTGAAATGTACACAAGGTTCACATAAATCGTCACCTCCCTGCATGCCTTAGGAAGAGAACTCACCAACTATAAAAAAGTTAACAAAATCTTGAGATGTTTGCTTTCTTCCAATGATGCCAAGATAGCTTCTATCACTCAATCAAAAGATTTGAATAATTATTTTATTGATAACTTACTTGGATCACTAATTACTTATGAGCAAGGAGTGAACCAAAGATAGCTTGATGCAGGTGAGAAGAAGAAAGAGAAGACAGTGGCACTGAAGGCAAATGATACAGATACTGACACTTCTTCGTCTGATAGTGATGATGTTGCCTTAATCACTAGGTAATTCAAAAGCTTTCTAAGGAAGAAACACAAGAACTTTCAGAAGTGGAACAAAGGTAAGAGTTGCAAAAATCCTAAAGGGTCTTTTGATGTGGTTTATTTTGAATGCAGGAAGCCAGGACATATAAAAGCCGATTGTCCTACACTTAAGGCTCACCCAAGAAAGGAGAATGTTGAGGAGAAACCCAAGTACAGAAAGGATAAGAAGCAAATTCAAAAGGCTTTCTATGCGGATTCTACATCCGACTCCTCTGAGACTAAAGCTGAAGAGGAGACTAAAAACCTGTGCTTGATGGCAGATGAACATCGTGGTCAGTCTGATCAAGAAGAGGTATGTGAACTGATCAATGATCAATTGCTTGATGTTTTTGACAAAATTCATTCTTCATACAGAAAATTTAAGAAAACTCATACGAATCTGAAATTAGAATTCTTAAATTTATAAAAAGAGCATGAAGTTTTGCTTAAGGATCATTCTACACTTGATAGCAATCACATGTCACTACTCGATGGATTTGATGAGCTAAATAAAAAACATTCTGAATAGATTATTGAACATGATTCATTGAAAACATCACATGCTGATCTAGAAAAAGCATTTAAAAAACTAGACAATATGGCATTGGATTAAGATAATAATGTGCATGCATTAAAAATTGAAATTATAAGTCTTAAAAGAGAAAATGAATTTCTAAGTGTACAAATTAGTGCATTTAAGAATAATGAAACACCTCCTACATTTGCATAATTTTAGAAACCTCCATCACTTGAAGGATCACATTCAAAATCACCAAAACATGCATCATTTAAACCTAGAAAGAGGCACTATCACCCCCGTAGATTAGTTAATCCTTTTCCTGATATTAGATATTTCTCATGTGGCATGTTAGGACATATCTCTGACACCTGCACTATTTACCGTAGTATACATTGGGTGTGGAGGCCCAAACTGCATGTTTCATAGCATAACACACATGCATTGCATTCTTCTTTTCATAAGAAGGAACCCAAACCTATTTGGGTCCTAAGTCTGACACTTGATGATTTTATTGGGGTGCTCTCACATAAGATCTCATGAGAGCATGTGGTACCTAGACAGCAGATGCTCAAGACATTTGACTGGAGATGCAAATCAATTCATTTCGTTAGAGGCCAGGGCTGGAGACAAGGTCACCCTTGGAGACAACACCACCAGAAAAGTGGTGGGCACAGGTATAATAAAAAACTTCAAGAACCTTTTAATTGAAAATATTTTTCTTGTAGATGAACTGAAACACAACCTGCTCAGCATCAGTCAACTCTATGACAAAGGGTTCAGCATCAAGTTCCTAACAAATACATGCATTATAAGCTTAAATAATAATACTATTTTACAGGAAAGAGGATCAACAACATCTACATGCTTGATTTAAATAATATTGAATGTGCTACTTTATTTTGCTTAAAAATTACTGCTGATGAGTCTTGGCTATGGCATAGGAGGTTATGTTATGGCAGTATGAAAACCCTTGGAAGAGTCACCCAAAATGACTTAGTTAGAGGTGTCTCCAAGCTTAAGTTCACTAAGGACCACCTGTGTGATGCCTATCAGCTAGGGAAGCAAGTTCAATCCTCTTTCCACTCCATTAAAGACATCAGTACCTCTAGACCTTTTGAAGTCCTTCACATGGATCTCTTTGGACCTTTTGAACTCTAAACCTATCCCACCTCCATGTCTTTGGCTGTAAGGTATTCATTCGTAATAATGGGAAATCATCCTTAGGAAAATTTGACCCAAAATTTGATGAAGGAGTGTTCTTAGAATATTCAAGGGTGGGGAAATCTTTTAGGGTGTTTAACAAGAGGACATTGGTGGTGGAGGAGACAACTCATATAGTGTTTGATGAATCTGATACTACAGAGGTTAGAACTGATGAAGAAGATGAAGTACAAGAGATTACCCAAGGAGTAGAAAAATATATCTGGAGGAAAGGGTAAAACCTGAAAACAATTTGCCTAGAGATTGGAGAAATTCTTCAATTCATTCTAAAGAACTGATCTTAGGAGACCCTTCTGAAGGTGTTAGAATTAGGCATGGACTTAGGAAGGAAGCAAACCATTCTACATTTATCTCAATGACTGAACCCCTCAACATCAATCAAGCCCTTTTTGATGAATTTTGGATCTTAGCTATGGAAGAAGAACATAATCAATTTGTGAGAAATGATGTTTGGGAGTTGGTAGAAAGACTTAAGGATTAAAGTGTAGTAGGAACCAAATGGGTCTTTAAGAATAAAATGAATGATTCTGGTGTGGTGGTTAGAAATAAGGTAAGATTGGTGGCTAAGGGGTACAACCAAATAGAAGGGATTGATTTTTAGGAGACCTTTGCCCCTGTAGCTAGATTAGAAGCCATTAGAGTGCTACTAACCTTTGCCTGTTATAAGGGATTTAAGCTTTTTCAAATGGATGTCAAGAGTGCCTTTTTAAATGGGGTAATAAAAGAAGATGTCTTTGTAGAGCAACCCTGAGGTTTTGAGAGTTTCCAATATCCAAATCATATTTATAAATTAAAAAAAGCCTTATATAGATTGAAACAGGCACCCAGAGCTTGGTATGAGAGGCTTAACACATTCCTACTAGAAAGAGAATTTGTTAAGGGGAGCGTAGACGCCACCCTTTTTCTAAGGAAAGTAGGAGAGGATTTACTCATTATTCAGATATATGTTGATGATATTCTATTTGGATCTTTTGATCAAAAGTTATGTGATGATTTTTCTAAAATAATGAGTAAGGAGTTTGAGATAAATATGACGGGAGAATTGTCCTAATTTTTGGGGTTTAGCATAAGGCAAATGGATGATTAAACTTTTATAAATCAATCAAATTATATTAAGAACATCTTGAAGAAATATGAAATGGATAAAGCCAAGCCAATAAACACTCCCATGAGCTCTACTGTCTAGTTAGATAAGGATTCAAATGAAAAATTTATTGATCAAAGAAGTTTAGGGGAATAATTAGATCATTGCTTTACCTGACTCCTAGCCGACCTGATATCATGTTTAGTGTTTGTCTTTGTGCTATATTTCAAGCTGATCATAAGGAATCCCACCTGACTGCAGTTAAGAGAATTCTCAGATATCTCTTAGGGACCCCAAACTTAGGAATCTGGTATCCTAGGTACAACACTTCTTTTGAGATTATTAGATATTATAATTCTGATTCTATAGGGTGTAGGGTGGATAGAAAGAGCACTTCAGGAACTTGCCATTAATAGGATAGTCTTTAGTCTCCTAGTTTAGTAGAAAACAAAACTCTATTGCACTTTTCACTACTGAAGCTGAGTGTATTGCCTTAGGAAGTTATGTGGCCCAAGTCCTTCGGTTGAAGCAACAAGTTCTTGATTTAGGATTACCTATTGGCCCAATTTTAGTTCTATGTGATAACACTAGTGCCATCTATATCTCTAAGAATCCTATCCAACATTCAAGAACCAAACACATTGACATAAGGCATCACTTCATTAGGGACCATGTTACAAAAGGGGACATTGAGCTACATCATATAGCAACTGAAAATCAACTGGCTGACATCTTTACTAAACCACTGGCCTTTAACTCATTTAACATTTTAAGGACCAGATTGGGCGTGATTGACATAAATGCATGAATCTGATGATTGTTGATTTCTAAATTTTCTGGTTTTCTTTTTCTTTTAGTTTTTGTCTGATTGGATTATCTGTTCCTTTTAGATCGTTTATTTTTCTATTTTTTTGGTTGCTTATCGGATTTGATTCCTTCTTTTTATATGCTTTTCTCTTGGTTTTTGGCTCATTGCTTATTATTCTTCAGAATAAGATCACTGCTCACTACTGCTGATAAACTAGATTTCTGACTAAGAGTTTTCCTTGTTTTTGTTTGGAAGCTTGTAAGCAGTGATTGACTCCTCTGAATCTGTTAAAGGAAAGAAACATTGATGATTATTTCTCTTCCTCTAACTCTTTTAATGGTGTATTATTTCTTTTGGATAAAAATATTCTTCAAAATTAAAAAGTTGGTTTTTGAAATAGAGATCTATTTTGTCTTCCTACAGTAATCTACCTCATATAAATAGTGTTGTCAAAGTCTTGAATCATTGTTATATTTTTCTTAATCAGGTGATTACACTTATCCTATGGAGTATGATATTATTTTGTGAATTACTCCTCCTTACTGTAGAGAGTGAGTTTTTTCTCTCTAATGTCTGGAAGGTAATCTCACAATTGAGATTATTTAGAGATTATGAAAGGAAGCAAGCTTACAAAAGAAATAAAAAGAGGCACAAAATGGGCCAAAAAATGAAAAGATGCGCAATGTTGCCAAAAATTAGAAAGATACATGAAGTGTATCACAAAATCAAAAGATGCGCAAAGTGTGCCAAATAAATTAAAAAAAAGGCACAAAATGAGCCCACAAAGAAATAAGCTTTCTTCCCTTTCAGATCCTTCAATGTCTTAGAAAAATCCATACGCCACTTAATATTTTCAAAAACTTGAGATTAAAAATCATGATTTCTGATTCCTTACTTTGTAGTACTATTTTATCAGATATTTTTTTGGAATGAGGCCTGAAAGGATCTCTTTTCGAATCTAATTTCTTTTCTTTTGAACTAGACTTTTATTTGAAAGGAATTTGAACGTATAAGGTGTTTTAGGTAGGAGTTACAAAATTAATTTTCCAACTTTTTAGGATTTCAGCGTCGTCGATTTTCTTCTTATTGGCTTTTGAATTAAAACTCAAGGAAAAATTCTGATTTACTAGAGCTGATCGATTCAAAAAGAAAAATCTTGTGTTTTTGTTGATGTTTTCTTGTCTTTATTTTCCTTTTGTATTTTGGTTTGATTTTGATTATTTTGTGTGTTTTGGGATCTCTAATCATTCCTCTCCATCCTTCATCTTTTTTTATTTTTTGGTCACATCGTCATGGATGATCTATACATCATCCTGAATGATATGATCAAATCATCCCCATCTTGATCCATCAGCTGATCTGAACCAATTATTGGTGATCATCTTAGATGATCCACATGGCAGCAGTTGGACGATTTAAATTTGGCCCATCCGATTCATTTATTACATATCATCTTAGATAATCCACCAAATCATCATGGATGATACTTTTCATCAATGGTCGTCCAGCTTGACTCCTCGGAATGATCGCCTGTGTCTAATCATCCAGAATGATTTTTGATCATCCTGGATGATCCGACTACCTTTTTGACCAATCATCCCATATACCATTATTGCTCCTACTGTCCTAGAAAATCCTACGATCATGCTGGATGCTCTGGCCAAATTCTATTTAAATAGCCAAATTGCACCATTATTTCACCACTCCTTCCTTCAATCCTTACTCAATCATCTCCTCATGGCTGGTAGCAAATGTTCTAGGCATCAGGGTTCTAGATCCTCCCGGGGAAATGTCAATCCTCGCTTTCCTGATACAGCCAATCAGGCTGCCTTCCAGTGCTACCTTGATGTGGAAATCACTCAATCCAAAATCATAAACCCACACAATCTCACATATCTGATACTTGATCTCTTCACTCACACCTCCCTCACTTTCATCCTGACACTAGCTTTTCCATTTAGTACTGAGCTTCTCCATATTTTCTTTGCATATCTTCACATCGATTCCTCTTACTCTGCCCTCTTCTCTTTTGTTAATCGTCGCCCTATTGAACTAACCACCCAAAACTTTCATGAATTCTCCAACTCTCCATTACTGGAGATAAGCTCCATATTTTATCCTCTGACCCTGACTTTGACTGGAGTGTCGCCAATCATTTTCTTAGGAACACCAACGCCCCATACCATGATAATGCCTGCTCTTCCTTACTCAAGGATGCTCAGATAATTTAGCATGTCCTTCGCTCCTCTATTATTCCAAAGGCTGGGGACCGCATCCATATTACCCCTTTGCTCTCCATGACTACCTTCTACATCATGGCCCGCCATGATTTTAATGCTATCGATCTCCTTTCTTGCTACATCGAACACCTTACTAGCATTAGGGATCCGGCCATAGGAGACACCCAAATCTCATTAGTAAAAAAATGAATTTTTAGCAATAGATGTTAGAAGCAATTTTAGAACCGCTGCTAAAACCATCTTTTACCATCAATTTTGACCGTTACAAATTACATCAGTTTTAACCAATGCAATTAGCACCAATTTAAATCGGTGCAATTACACCTTTTTTTTTATTGTGGATAAGCCCCACCAAATCCCAAATTCCCAATTTCATTCGTGTGCTATCAGCTCTCCATTTTCACTATTCTTTCCTTCGTTCGACCCAAACGGAGTGAAACATTGTGCGCTGAGCATCGCAGCTGCTGTCGGAGAGGAGCATGCTATTCTCCTCAAGAGAAGAGACATACCGGCCAAGAATGATGTGAGTAAGAGAGTGAGGAAGCAGAGCACGATGAGGTAGACAATCTCCTAGATGGCTACTGGAGAATCTTTAGTGAAGTATTGATACCCTTTCCTTTGGCTCTTTTTTTCCTCCATACAGCTACCATTCCTTTTTAAGTTTGCGACGAGAAGGTCTTCATCATTTAAGAATAGTAAAAAGGTATCTTCCTGAATCAAAACCAGAGTAGCTTTGTAGAGAAGAAATATAATGTAGAAATGAGGTAATATAAAATGTATTGATTCTTGTTGAACTATAGCAACATTGCTTGTGTATATAACATAAGATAAAGAGGAATCCTAGTGGCTAACTATAGAGATGAATTAGTTAATAAATAATGACTTGATATCTCCTGCAGTTGTAGTGTGGTAGTGGAACCTGAGCACTTCTAGAGAAACTAGCTGTAGTGCAGTAGCGGAGAAACGGTTGCTTATCACTTTCAACAGGGAGCATTTTGGGCCGTGGAGGTTATAGGCTATCTTCTTCTTTGTCCAACAATTGGGTTAGGTAAAACCTTACACTGATGTTGTCAGTTTCTTTGGTCATGTCCATCTATTTGGAAATCAACAGGGTAAATTATAGATGATATGCCTGATATATTAATTCATAATGTTCTGTTGATTGACTTGATTTAGAAATGGCATCTCTTGTATTTATACTTTCAAATGAACTGTTATATTTTTATTTGGCAACAACTTTATCATTGTTTTCTAAGAACTTTTATGATTAGAAGTTGTTTTTTCCAATATGATTTGCAAAAACGTTAAACTTTGCTAAGCTATTTTTGGGTGAAATTGTTAAACTTAGCTTCTCCAAACCATTTAAGGAAGTTTTATTGCTTCGATTGACTTTTCATTACCTCCCAATCATATCTCTTCATCAAAGCTGTAGTCCATGACTTTTCTTGTGCTTGTTATGTACACTACTTGACCCCTGCAAAGCAAATTACTTCCAACAATTCAAAGAAGATAGGGATATATAGCAACTTTTGAAATTTCATTGAATCAAGACCATATATATATCGCAGTCCACTATTTCCTTCTCTTTCCATTAACTTTACAAATAGCTATTCCTATCTAGCTTTCACATTGCATTTTAATAGTAGGGGGACTGTGCCTAATATATTAGTTGATACAATTAGCGTTAGAAAAATTATATATATATATATATATATATATATATATATATGTGTGTGTGTGTGTGTGTGTGTGTGTGTGAAAATAATAATAATAATTTATAAATAATAAATTTTATATTTAAATTAATACTAAAAAATAAATGAAAAATAAAAATTTATGTCATGATAATGATGAAAACAGTTAATCAACCAATTTCTAGGTGATTGCTTACCATATAGATAGTTAAAAAAAGTGAGGACATTTCTTAGAAGTTTATTGTCAGTATTCCTATATCCCACATTAGGGTAAATTTGTGATAAAATATATGTGTTGAACTACATAGGAAGTGTTGTCATATGTTCTATTTTCATGATAATAATATAATTCACATATTTTTATATTTGTGTTGAAATGATTAAGCAATATTTTAAATACTAAAAATATGCATGAGAATTGATTAGGTGGATATAGAAAACAGATGTGTGTAAAGGATGCATCAAAAGACTAAAAATGTGGATGGTAACACCTAGTGGTTGCATAATCATGATGTTTGCAAGTTTATGAAGATGATGGTTGCATAAAAATTTGAGTGACCTAATGAATTTTTATTCTTAGCAGTGACTTGGAAACTTACTTTTCACTTAATATGGATAAGAGTTGGATTACAAAAGCCAAGTGGAGTCGTGATTATGTAAATGGTGTAAACAATTTCATAGAGTTTGCAAGTCGAAGCCAGAATTCATCAGGGAAAATTTTATGTCCGTGCAAGTCATGCATTAATAGGTACTTCCATTCTATGAAAGATGTGAAAGACCATTTAATTTCAAAAGGATTTTTTGCTGGATATGTTGTATGGAATCGACATGGGGAAGAGCATTGTATTATAGGTGAATGTGTAATGAATGAAGCATCTGGTGCCACACCAAAGTTAAGGAAGGCGAAGCTCCTTCGGAGGATATAAGAACAGATGATATAGATGGATTATTAAGAGACATATTATGTCCAAATGATCCGTTTCAAAACCTAGCAATGGAGCAGAATGAGTTTAATACTAATAAACAAAATGATCATGGTAAAAAATTTGAAAATTTAATGCAGGATGTAGGAGCAGAGTTGCACCCTGGATGTAAAACCTTCTCAAAACTTTCTTTTATATTGAACTTATATCATTTGAAGTGTTTACATTCTTGGACAGCAAGATCCTTTGATATGCTACTTGAGTTACTGATCGATGCCTTTCCTAAAGGGGTGTTGTTACCTAAAAGTACATACGAAGTGAAGAAGATAATGAAAGCATTCGATCTTGTATATATGAAGATAGATGCATGTCCTAATGATTGTATGTTATTTTGGAAAGATAGATCTGATCAGGATATATGTCACATATGTGGAGCATCAAGATGGTCAACTATGATGAAGAATACTTCTAGAGGAAAAAGAACTCATACGAAGTCAGCTAAAATTGTCAGATATTTTCCATTATTTCTAAGACTTCAAAGATTTTTTAAAACAAAGAAATATGCTGAAGAGATGATTTGGCATGCTAAACACAGAAATGTAGATGGGTTGTTACGACATCCAGCTGATGGAGAAGCGTGGAAAGCTTTCGACTCTCAATACCCTAATTTTGGTTTGGATCCATGTAATGTTCGCCTTGGTTTGGCTAGTGATGGGTTTAATCCATTCAAGATTATGAGTAGTACATATAGTATTTGGCTTGTACTTCTAGTTCCATATAATATGCCACCTTGGGTTGGGATGAAACATGATTCTTTTATCCTTTCAACTATAATACCTGGGGAGAAAAGTCTAGGAAATGCTATTGATATTTACCTTCAACCTTTGATTCAAGAGTTATGCCAATTCTGGCATGGAGTTCAATGTTATGAAGCCGTAAGTGGGCAAACTTTCAACATGCGAGCTGCATTACTGTGGACCATTAATGATTTTCCAGCATACGGCATGTTGTCTGGGTGGAGCACGAAAGGGAGATTTGCTTGTCTATGTTATGCATAAAATATAGAATCCTTGTGGTTATACAAAGGAATGAAATTCTCTTACATGGGCCATCATCGTTGGCTTCTAGATAATCATATTTTACGCCGCCAAAAAAATTGCTTTGATAACACAGAGGAAGTTCGAAGAGAACCTAGAAGGATAACTGGCACTGAAATTCTATCACAGTTACATAATATAGAATTTCCTATTGCCTCCTTAAGTAAAGTTGGTCTAAAAAGAGGGTACAAGGGATTGAAGGATGGAAGAAAAAATCAACTTTCTTTGACCTACCTTATTGGGAGTATAACTTATTGCCACATAACTTGTATGTTATGCATATTGAGAAGAACATTTGTGATAATTTTATTGGAACTTTGCTTGATCTGGAAAAATCAAAAGATAACTTACAAGCAAGACAATATTTGGTTGACATTGGAATAAAAAGCAATTTGCATCCACAAACTTTAGAGAATGGTAGCTACTCATTGCCACCAGCTCCTTTCATAATGTCAAAGAAAGATAAATTGACGTTCTGTGAAGTTCTAAAGAATTTGAAATTCCCTAAAGGCTATGCATCAAACATATCAAGATGTGTTAATGTTTCTGATTGTGAAATTATGGGTTTAAAAAGTCAAGATTGTTATGTTCTATTAGAAGACATTCTACCCATTGCGCTTTGGTCATGTGCACCTTTAGATGAAGTTATGCTCATTATGGTGGAGATATCACATTTCTTAAAGTTGATTTGTGCAAGGGTTATCATTCCCACCGAGTTGTAGATGTTATAGAATAATATTATTATGACTTTATGCAAGATGGAAAAAATATTCCTTCCATCATTGTTCTCGATCATGATTCATCTTCTTGTACACTTAGTAGAGGAGGTTAAATGAGGTGGTCCTGTTCAATAATGATGGGTGTACCCATTTGAAAGGTAACATATAACTTATTATATATATTTAGTCGCACATATGATAAACATTTTAAAAGTTTATGTCATTTGCAGATTCTTCTTGATATTAAAGGACTATGTTGGCAATAAAGCACAACCTGAGGGTTCCATTGCGGAGGGATTTCATTTTGTTCCAAATATTTGGAGGCGTATAGCCAAAAAATTAGAGCAAATGCTTTATCACTTGAAATGGAAGATGTGTTTATGTTCTCCAGTGGTGGAATTTCATTGGGGAAGGTCTCTTCAGTTGTGCTAGATGAGAAATCAATAACCCAAGCACATAGATACATTCTACATCATTGTTATAATCTTATGCCTTTTAGAGAATGTTTCAAAGGTGGTGAGAAAAGAAAGAGGCGCCAGCACACACATCTTAAAGCTTGGGATGTCGAGAAACTTATTAACGAAAAATTTCATGAATGGTTGAGAATAACAATAAACTCTAAACTTAATATTTTCATTTAATATTTAATGTTTTAATTTACGTAAAGGCTAATAATTTTTTTTTAGGTCATGGGTGATGGTGGTCCATAAGTAACAGAGGAAATTAAGGTCCTGGCCAAGGGGCCCAATAAAATTGCACGTACATATAAAGGTTTTTTATTAATGGATATACCTTTCACGTGAAAAAAAGAGATGAGAATAAGAAAACATAGAATTATGGTGTTGTTAATAGTATAGAAATTGGAAATTTCAATTACTACGGGAAAATTAATGATATTATTGAGGTAAATTATTTAGACAATTTCAAAGTGATACTTTTCAAATGTGATTGGGCAAACACAATTGGCACCGATGTAAAGCAAGATCTGTTTGGTTACACTTTGGTGAATTTTTCACGTCTTATTCACATTGGTGATAAATTAGAAGATGATCCATTTATTTTCTCTTCACAAGTTGAACCAGTCTTCTGTATTCAAGATCCTAAAAATATAAATTGGAATGTTGTTGTTCGGCTAAGGCCTAGAGATGTATATGATTCAAGTATTTCTTGTAGCAAACAAATGTAAGTAGTGAAATATGTTTATACTTTTATGTTCTCTAATATTTCATGCTTTATTATATAATTTGAAAGTTGAATTGCTTCTTAAATAGTCTTAATATTCTGGACTTGGTTATTATATTTGAAAAAAACTATTGATAAATTATACTTTTGTTGCATAGATCCACCCTTATGCTTTTTTAAAGTGAAAAATGATATGAATTTTGTTACTATATTTTCTATTTTCTTTTAGTTTGTATTGAGTTGTGGCATATAAAACTCTACATTTGCAGGAAATGACAAGATGAAATACATTCAAACAAGCTAAGAAGGTTGTATCAAGGGGTGGGTCTAGTAGAGAATCTGAAACACCTTCTACTCTAATCCACCTAGATTCTACTTGTGAGCAAACTCAAGAGGAGAATGAGTGTAGTGGCACTCAACAATCATCACGTTAATCTAGTTGTGATCAGACTTAGACTCCAAATGATGGGATATGGCTCATAGGTTTGATTTAAATCATTTCTTTGAATAAGTACAAGTAATTGTGTAACTATTCTTATGATATGTGTTATGCACAGATGAGCAAGGTGTACCTGTACGTCGTAGGGGGCGCACCACATGCATAGACATACAAAACATGCCACCAGGTACACATGTTCATTTAGAGGTGAATGAGAATAATGTGCCATACAACATTCCAGAGTCTATTATATTATGATCATATCTAGGTTTCATTGCTAGAGATCCTATACTAGCACCCATATCCTTCCCAGATTGGAGAACTAAGGGTATGGAGCCCTTTAAGAAAAAATGTTAGCTGAAGTGAGGTAAGTAAAATATTATATAAATTTCAATATTAAGGGTTATGTTATGAGTAATAAGATATTTCTTTATATTGCATTCAAAGTTTGCATTTTCTGGACATATACGTCACTGGATTCTTCAATCCCTTGGAGTTAAGTGGCATAATCATAAGACTAATTTAAAAGCTGAGCACTGGGATAGCCGACCTATTGAGGAAATTATGGAGTCTATTCCATCTGGTGTAGATGCAGCACAGTGGTGTCAGCTAGTCACCCAGTGGTCACAACCAAAAGATAAGGTTTGTACCATAGTTATAGTTAATTATATATTTTTTTACAAATTAGCATGAAATTAGATTCATATGTAACAGGCGAGGGCTGCCATAAATGCTGCAAATGCAAAGAAACAGACTTATCCTCACACTATGGGGCGTGTGAGTTCTGTTCACAGGCAAAAAGAGATGGTATATATTTAGATTTATATAAACTTTATATTCACATTTATTAACTAATTACTTAGAAATCAAAATTTTTTGTTATAGGCTATCAAGGATAGATTACTATTATGGAGAATTAACAGACTACACAAAGATGACACCTGGTCATCTGAAGATGCTAAATAGAGATGGTTAATTTCACTCTAGCTATAAATTTTTTATACTTAATTTGTTACTATTTTTTTTTTCTTTAAAACAAAAGTTAACTAAATTTATTATAACATAGATACAAGCTTGTGAGCTTTTAGCTGAGGATGGGCTAACACCAGAGGATGGGAATGTGGAGGCTAACGAAATGGTGTTCAATATTGTTATGGGGCCTGAACACCAGGTAGAGTTAGAACCCAAGCGTTTGGTGTCACTCCTATAATATTTTTTCCTCATAGCACGAGCGGTGGAAGCAATTTAAGTGAAATAGTAAATTTAATCGAGGAGGTGAACTCATTACGTACTGAAATGAGGGAATTCATGCAACAATTTTGAATGCAACATCCACCTCAAAGAAGCTCACAAATGGTATGTAAAATTTCACATTTTAATTTTAATATTTGTTTTTTGAATACTAATATTTTTCAATCTTCTTATAATTGATAGGGCGGCAATGAAATCTCTTCTGAAAGATGATGTTATGGGAGAAAGAGAATGGCGTTTTGAAGATAACCCATGTTTGTGATAAATTGTTTTAAAATGAATCTTGGTATGAAAGTCTACTTTTTTGGGATGTTGCTTAAAGTTTTGATATTGTAGATTACTAAATATGAATGATGAATACTCTTCTCTTTTTGACATATCGATGACTTAAAACTTCAAATATAATAGTTTGGATGAATTTCTATGCTTTTTGCTTGTAGTGAGTTTATTTTTGTTTGTTTCGATGAATATTTCAATGAATAGGTAGAAATATTCGACAAATGGTGTGTGGCATTCATCATGAGCTTGTGTTGTTGAGATGGGGAGGGTTGTTTTTTTTTTTTGGTTTATTGCTCCTCTTATTATGAATCATGTGGTCATATGATTTTTGTTGTTCTTTATTCATTTCGACAAGTATTTTCCTTTTATATGGAGTGGAATGAAGTTCGCAAGTTTTGATATTGTGCTAAGTTGTTTACAAGTTATTCTTGGAATGAAGCCCACAACTTTTGTTTTAGAGATGAAACGTTCTCTTTTATGGAGCACACACTAGTGATGATTGGAACAATTAAGCAATCTTTTTGCATGTTCTGTTTTCATTATTTTTGTTAAAACTGTTAAAGTGTACTTCTACATAAGTAATAACAAACAACCATGCCTGCCCTGGGGTATCTTCAACATCCCTGATTTAGACTATCTTGTAAAGGCCATGGATAGAGTCTTAAATTATTTTCTTATTTGTTAATTTGTTTATTCTTTATCTCAATAATTGACTGATTTGCTATTGATTTATGTTGACCATACCTATTTTTTGTTGTTTTGCTTCCTAACAGGTGGTTTCTACTTATTTTAAATGAGAATGGTGGAACATATTTTTAACTTTGATATGCATATTATATTTTGGTTACTATATACACTTTAATTTGTTCTGGCTTTGTAAATTTCTTTTATTGTCCTTTCATTCTTATTCTACATGAGGATAGCAGATGTTGGGCGTACTAGGTATTTGCTTAATAGCCAATGTTATAGCCTATGATAAAATCATTGAACTATTTTAGCATGAATCTTTTTTGTAATACTGTTCAATATTCTCTAAAATTAACTTGTGCTTTGTTTCTAATAGAGATTCTAGGAAAATTTAACACTTGTATTATATCCTATTTTATAAATTATGAGCTGGTCATTACATGTAAATTGCTAGCTTGTCATGAGTTTTTGATAGCAATTCATAAATTATTCCTAGTTAGTTATTGGTTAATGCTAACTATTCTTAAGTTGTCGCTAGTTAGTGATGGGTTGTATATCTCATCCCAACTAAAATAATATAACATATTCTCATTTTTACGTCTTCGACAGTTGCAATATAATACATTTATCTTCACATCCTATATTTAAAAAAAAAATCTGAAAGCTTGTGGTGGTTTTAACCACAACAAATTTCTAGATTTATGGCGATTTAATCCGCCACAATTCTGGGAATTTTTTCCCACCTTCTCGTAGCAGTTATGTCCGTTGCAATGTTATAATATTGTTGCGGTTTAAATCGCTACTATATCTGGTGTGTCTACTCCAGTGATCATGGAACCGCCACAGAATGTCTTTGCAGCACATTGCAGTCACAGTGGTAGTGCAGCCATTTTGGAACCGCTGCAAGGAAATTTGTGGCAGTTAAAACCATCATGAAAGGCCTAATTTTGTGCTGCAGTAACCCTTTTTTCTGGTAGTGTCTAGTCTTAGGCCACCTCTGAAAGTTTGATAGGGATGTTAAGCCCTAGTGAACTAGTCCCGAGGCTAACCAAGAGGGGGGGGGGGTGAATTGGTTATTTAAAAATTCGAGAGCAACAGTAAAAATCTTTTCTATGATATGCAGCAGAAACAATTAAAACAATCAAACGAAAAGATTAAACACAATTTCACCCAAGCAATTAATCACAGTTAAACAAAAGTGCAGAAAGTAATCGGAAAGAACACACCAGAATTTTATAGTGATTCGGTCAACTTGACCTACGTTTACTCCCCGGAGCCTCCCCTTCGGGTATTGCACTAAACCAAAAGTGACTCTCCTTCTGCTCCCACAGCAAGGCGGAGAAGCCTGTACAAAAACTCCTTTTCACCGACACGGTGAGGCAGAGAACCTAACCTCCTTTCACTTCCTCCTGAAGCAGGCAGAGAACCTTAGACTCCTTTCGCTTCCTCTTAAAGCAGGCAGAGAACCTCGAACTCCTTTCGCTTCCTACTGAAGCGGGCAGAGAACCCGGATTTTCTTGCGAATGATCCTCCCACAAAGAACACCGACGAGAGCAGAGGCGACGGACGGAGAAGATGACTCTGATCCTTGCTTGGAGCAACCTTAGTGAATCCCTCACTAACTCCCCCTCACAAGATCCTCTCTCTCTCTCCCAAACTCTATCTCTCTCTAGGGTTTCTCTGGAAAGGAAAGTGGAAAAAGATTTTTCTTGTTGAAAGAAAAACATCTTTTATAGGAGGGCTCAGAATTTATCCTAAATCTCAACTGGTTGGCCAAGATCATCCAGGACGATCTATAGATCGTCCTATACGATTAGTACAAAATTAGCTGTTTCAGCCTGGACGAACTGTCTCTTCTGGATGATCAGAAGAAAAAGTTGTTCATATCGTCTCGTACGATTCTGTGATCGTCTATGACGATTACTGTAAATCGAGGAATATTGTCCAGAAGACAGCTCGTGTCGTCCAAAGAAAATTGTGCAGGACGACCCAAAAATGACTTGATCGTCCCGGACGATAAGGTTATCGTCCTGGACGATTAGTTCAAAAAGTGCCCAAATCATCCTGAAAATAGTTTGGGTCGTACAACTGAAATGCACTAGACGATCCATATTGTCTCGGACGATCTTGCGATCATCCTGGATGATGTGATCATATCAATTAAACATTAATTACTTTCCTTAATTACCAGATTAATTTAGGCATGATTGTACTGGATCGTCCAGGATGATACATGTATCGTCCGGGATGATCCGACCAAATATCTTAAAATAAAAACTTGCCTAACATGATCTGGCGGCTGAGAATTTCTGATTTGAGTGTATTGTCCCGTACGATGTAATGATCATCCAGGACAATCTACTTAATCAGACACACTTAACTTGGTCGCCCTAATTAGAGTTTCTGTTTTTACATGATCGTCCAGGACGATGTGACTATCGTCTAGGATGATCTGAACAAAACTTGAACAGAAACTCTAATTCACTCAAGCTCTCCCCCTGAGTGTGTGTGTGCAAGGTTACTTAGCTAGGGGATCAGTTACATTACAATAGACTCAAGAAAAAGAAAATAGTACACTTAGACACACTTGGACCCAATCTTGAGTTGGCTTGAATTGCTCGTGATCTTTTGTGCTTGAAACGGGTTAGCCAAGCAAAATATAATAGAAAACATGTTTGTCATCATCAAAACCAGATATGCTACAATCTCCCCCTTTTTTATGATGGCAAACATTTATGCAGTAGTTTGAAAAATAAAATAACTAGGAGATCGAAAGAAATTTTTTTTTTAAAATTTTCATTTAACAACCAAAGCAATACAGGAAACACAACTATAAAAACATAACACAAATAGAAACTACGACAACTGACTCCCCCTTTTTACATCACAAAAATGAGGATGGTAAACAGAAATACTGAAACATCGGTACAAATAAAAAAGAAAACTGCTACAAAACATAACACTAAAACGAAGGCGGATCCTGATCGGAAGGAGGAGGTGGCGGTGGTGGGTTGAAGTAACTGTGGATGGCGGCGCAGTGTGCTCCCATCCAGACAACCATTAAAAAAAAAATCAAAGAAGATAAAACGTGAAACGAGAACACAAAAGCAACGATTTTTTTTTGATCAAGCTGCTCCAGTAAATCAGAATTCTCCATTGATTTTAAATCCAAAAGCCAATAAAAAGATGATTGATAGTGCTAAAATCCAGAAAAAGTTGAAAAAATTGACTTTCGTAACTCCCACCTTGGGCACCTTATAGATGCAAATCTCTTTCAAAATAAAAATTCAGTTCAGAAAAAAAGAAATTAGATTCGAAAAGAGATCCTTTCAAGATCAGGATATAATAGTGTTACAAAGTAATAATTCAGAAATCAGGATTTTCAAACACAAGCTTTTGAAAATATTAAGTGGCACATGGATTTTTCTAAGACATTTAATAGTGTTACAAAGTAATAATAGTGTTACAAAGTATTAATTCAGAAATCAGGATTTTCAAACACAAGCTTTTAAAAATATTAAGTGGCGCATGGATTTTTCTAAGAAATTTAATGATCGGAAAGGAAAGAAAGCTTGGTTGGGCTCATTTTATGCCTCTTTTCAATTTATTTGGCGCTTTACACATCTTTTCATTTTTGATACACTTTGTGTATCTTTTAGTTGGCGACATTTCGCATCTTTTCAGCTTTGGGCTCATTTTGTGCCTCTTTTTCAATTGATTTGGCGCACTGCGCATCTTTTGTAAGCTTTCTTCTATTCATAATCGTTAAAGAGTCTCAGCTGTGAAATTATCTTCCAGACATAGGAGACGCTCTCCATAATAAGGAAGAGTAATTCACAAAACAAAAGTCATATGTCGTATGATAAGTGAAATCACTTGGTTTAAAAAATCATAACAATGAGCCAAGACTTTGAAAACACTATTCATATGAGGTAGATTACTGTAGGAAGATAAAATGAATCTCTATTTCAAAAACTAATATTTTAATTTTGAAGAAGATTTTTATCCAAAAAAAACAATACACCAGTAAAGGAGTTAGAGGAATAGAAACAATCATCAATATTTCTTCCCTTTAACAGATCCAATGGAATCAATCACTGCTTACCAGCTTCCAAATAAAAATAAGGTAAAACTCTTAGACAGAAATTCAGTTTATCAGAAGTAGTGAGCAGTGATCTGATTTTGAAAAGCATAAAATAATAAATAAAAGAGATGAACCAGTGAATAAAAATAGGTAGAAAATCACATCAAAGAAAATACTCAAATCCAACAAACAATAAGGCTAACATATAAATCAACAGAAGAAGAAAAAATAAAAACAACTGAAAGCAAATAATCAAATAAAAAAAAACTAACTAATAGAAACAGAATAAAAATAAAAAAACTCAGAAATCAGTAGTCATCAGAATCAAGCATTTATATCAATCACTCCTAATATGGTTCTCAAAATGCTGAATAAGTCAAAGGCCAGCGGCTTAGTGAATATGTCAGCCAGCTGATTTTCGGTTGCTACATGGTGTAGCTCAATGTCCCCTTTTGTAACATGGTCCCTAATGAAGTGATGCCTTATATCAATGTGTTTGGTCCTAGAATGTTGGATTGATTTTTTAGAGATGCAGATGGCACTAATATTATCACACATAATAGAAATTGTGCCCACAAGTAATCCTAAATCCAAGACTTATTACTTTAACCAAAGAATTTGGGCCACACAACTCCCTAAGGCAATGTACTCAGCTTCAGTAGTGGAAAGTGCAACTGAGTTCTATTTTCTATTGGACCAGGAGACTAAAGACTGTCATATGAATTGACAAGTTCCAGAAGTGCTCTTTTTATCCACCCTACACCCTGCAAAGTCAGAATCAGAATATCCAATAATCTCAAAAGAGGTGCTGTGCCTAGGGTACCAGATTCCTAGGTTTGGGGTTCCTAAAAGATATCTAAGAATTCTCTTAACAGCAGTCAGGTGGGACTCTTTAGGATCATCCTGAAACCTAGCACAAAGATAGACGCTAAACATGATATCAGGTCAGCTAGCAGTTAGGTAAAGTAGTGATCCAATTATTTCTCTATACTTCTTCTGATCAACAGATTTTCCACTTGAATCCTTATCTAACTGAACAGAGGAGCTCATGGGAGTATTGATTGGCTTGGCTTTGTCCATTTCATATTTCTTCAAAATATCCTTAGTGTATTTAGATTGATTGAGAAAGGTTCTATCATCCATTTGCCTTATGCTAAACCTCAAAAAGTAGGACAATTCTCCCATCATA
Organism: Dendrobium chrysotoxum; assembly: GCA_019925795.1. Taxonomy (NCBI): domain Eukaryota; kingdom Viridiplantae; phylum Streptophyta; class Magnoliopsida; order Asparagales; family Orchidaceae; genus Dendrobium; species Dendrobium chrysotoxum. The sequence goes on from CM034315.1 coordinate 45,785,496, forward strand.
CTCATCTCAAACTCCTTACTCATTATTTCAGAAAACTCATCACATAAATATTTATCAGAAGATCCAAAAATTATATCATCAATATAGATCTGGGCAATGAGTAAGTCATCCCCTATTCTCCTCAGAAAAAAGGGCGGTGTCTATGCTCCCCTTAACAAACTCTCTTTCTAATAGGAATGTGCTAAGCCTCTCATACAAGATTCTGGGTGCCTGTTTCAATCCATATAAGGACATTTTTAATTTATAAACATGATTTGGATATTGGGAACTCTCAAAACCTGGGGGTTATTCTACAAAAACATCCTCTTTTATTACCCCATTTAAAAAGGCACTCTTGACATCCATTTGAAACAGCTTAAATCCCTTATAACAGGCAAAGACTAGTAGCACCCTAATGGCTTCCAATCTATCTACAGGGGAAAAGGTCTCCTCAAAATCAATCCCTTCGATCTGATTATACCCCTTAGCCACCAATCTTACCTTATTCCTAACCACCACACCAGAATCATTCATCTTATTCTTAAAGACCCACTTGGTTCCCACAATACTTTGATTTCTAGGTCTTTCTACTAACTCCCAAATATCATTTCTCACAAATTGATTCAATTCTTCCTGCATAGCTAAGATCCAAAACTCATCTGAAAGGGCTTGATTGATGTTGGTGGGTTCAGTCATTGAGATAAAGGCAGAGTGGTTTACTTCCTTCCTAAGTCCATGCCTAGTCTTAACACCTTCAGAAGGGTCTCCTAAGATCAGTTCTTTAGGATGACTCGAAGAATATCTCCAATCTCTAGTAAGTGTGGTTTGAGGTTCTACCCTTTCCTCCAAATTTGTATTTCCAACCCCTTGGGTAACCTCCAACAATCTCTTCATCTACTACTTCAGATCTAGACTCCTTAGGATCAGATTCATCAAATACTACATGGGTTGTTTCTTCCACCATCAAAGTCCTTTTATTAAACACCCTAAAGGATTTCCCCACACTTAAATATCCTAAGAACACTCCTTCATCAGATTTGGGGTCAAATTTTCCTAAGGGTGATTTCCCGTTGTTCAGAATTAAAACCTTACAGCTAAAGACATGGAGGTGGGACAGATTTGGAGTTCTACCCTTAATGATCTCATAAGGTGTCTTATTCAGATTGACTCTCACATTCACCCTATTCAGCACATAACAGGCAGTGTTCACTGCTTCAGCCCAAAAGTATTTAGGAAGTGAATACTCAGCAAGCATGGCTCTAGCGGCTTCCACTAAGGTCCTATTCTTCCTTTCAGCTACCCTGTTCTGCTGAGGGGTCCTAGGAGCTAAAAAATTGTGACTAATCCCTTGCTCCTCATAGAAAACTCTAAATCTTTCATTTTCAAACTCCCCTCCGTGATCACTTTAGATGGTAAAAATCTCACACCCTAACTTCTTCTGAATCCAAGTAGAGAAAGATCTAAACTCATCAAATGACTCAGATTTATGTGACAAAAATTTAATCCAAGTGAACCTCAAGTAGTTATCTACAATCACAAACCCATAGACTCTTCCCCCTAAGCTGGCAGTGCTAATGGGTCCAAAGAGATCCATGTGAAGGACTTCTAAAGGTCTAGAGGTGCTAATGTCCTTAACAGAGTGAAAGGAGGACTGGACTTGCTTCCCTAACTGACAGGCATCACACATGTGGTCCTTAGTGAACTTAAGCTTGGGCACACCTCTAACTAAGTCCTTTTGGGTGACTCTCCTAAGGGTTTTCATACTGGCATGACATAATCTCCTATGCCACAACCAAAACTCATCAGCAGCAGTTTTTAAGCAAATTGAATTTTCAGCTTTAATGCAACTTACATCCAACTTGTAGACATTATTGATCCTTTGTCCTTGCAAAACAATTTTGTCATGTAAGCTTAAAATGCATCCAGTGGGTAGGAATTTGATGCTGTATCCTTTGTCACAGAGTTGACTGATGCTCAGCAGGTTGTGTTTCAGTCCATTTACAAGAAAAACATTATCAATCATAAAATTCTTTGAATCACCAATTATACCTAAACCTACCACCCTCCTAGTGGTGTTTCAGTCCAGTCATGTGTCTTGAACATCTGCTGTCCAGGTACCACATGCTCTTATGAGGTCTTATGTGAGAGCACTCCTAAAAAATCATCAAATGTCAGATTTAGGAACCCAAACAGGTTTGGGTTCCTTCTTATGAAAAGAAGAATGCAATGCATGTGTGCTGTGCTGTGAAACAAGTAATTTGGGCCTCCACACCTAATGTGTACTACGGTGAACCGTGCAGGTGTGAGAAATGTGTCCTAACATGCCACATGAAAAACATCTAATACCAGGAAAAGGATTAACTAATCTATGTGAGTAATAGTGCCTCTTCCTAGGTTTATATGAAACATGCTTTGATGATTTTGAACTAGATTCTACAAAAGGTGGAGGTGCATAAAACTATGTAAAAGTAGGAGGTGTTTGGTTTTTTCTCAAAAGCACTGATTTTAACTTTCAAAAATTCATTTTCTTTATTTAAACTTGTAATTTCAAATTTTAAAGCACCATTTTTACTCTCCACTTCACATGCCATGTTATCTAATTCCTTAAAAGCTCTTTCTAAATCAACATGAGTGGTTTTCAATGAATCATGCTCAGTAACTAAATCAGAATATTTTTTGTTCAATTCATCAAACTCATCAAGTAAAGGCATGTGATTCCAATCAACAGTTGAATGATCTTTAATCAAAACATCATGCTCTTTTTGCAAAGTCAAATAATCCAATTTCAAGATAGCATGAGTTTTCTTAAGCTTCCTATACGATGCATAAATTTTTTCAGAAACTTCAAATAATTGATCGTAAGTAAGCTCACATACCTCTTCCTGATCAGACTGACCAGGGTGATCATCAGCCATCAGACACAAGTTTGTTTCCTCCTCTTCAGCTTCAGTCTCAGAAGAGTCGGATGCAGAATCTGCCCATAATGCTTTCTGAATCCTCTTCTTGTCCTTCCTGAACTTGCGCTTCTCTCACCCTTCTCCTTGCTTGAGTGAGCTTTAAGTGTCGGATAATCAGCCTTAATGTGTCCAGGCTTCCTGCATTCAAAACAGACAGTGTTAGATGAACTCTTAAAATTTTTGTTGGACTTACCCTTGTTCCACTTCTGAAAGTTCTTATGTTTCTTCCTTAGAAAGCTTTTGAATTGCTTAGTGATCAAGGCAAGGTCATTGCTATCAAAACCAGAAGAATTAGTATCACTCTTGTTGGCCTTCAGTGCCACTATTTTCTCCTTCTTCTTCTCACCTGCATCAAGGTGTTTTTGGTTCACCCCTTGCTCGTAAGCAATGAGTGATCCAAGTAAGCTATTATTAGAGTAAGTATTCAAATCTTTAGATTCAGTAATTGCAGTAATCTTAGCATCATAAGAAGAAGGAAAACATCTAAGAATTTTATTCACTCTTTCGTAGTTCATAAGTTCTCTACCTAAAGCATGCAAAGAGGTGATCATTTGAGTGAATCTTGTATACATTTCAGAAATGGTTTCAGTAGGTTTCATGCAAAAAAGTTCATAGTCATGAAGTAAAATGTTTAACCTAGATTGTTTGACTTCAGTTGTACCTTCATAAGTTATACACAATCTATCCCAAATCTCTTTTCCAGTTGTACAAGTAGAGACACTCATGTAATCATCAGATTTTAAAGCATAGAAAAAACAATTCAAACATTTAGCATTCAATTGTGCTAAGTCACGATCATTAAAAGTCCAATCAGTAAAGGGCAATTCAGTTTTAACATTATTAATCATTCTAAAGGTGGTTCGTATCCATCCTTAATAAGCATCCACATACGATAATCAATTGATTGAAGAAAAGTGGACATGCAAGTTTTCCAAAAATTAAAAGGAATGTTATCAAATAATGGTGGTCGTGTAATTGAATAGCCTTCAGCAGTATTACGATTACCAAAGTTAGCCATGGATCAAATTCAAAAGTTTTTAAACCTAAATTTTGAATCCCGCTCTGATACCACTTGAAAGTTTTATAGGGATCTTAAGCCCTAGTGAACTAGTCCCGAGGCTAACCAAGAGGGGGGGTGAATTGGTTATTTAAAAATTTGAGAGCAACAGTAAAAATCTTTTCTATGATATGCAGCGAAAACAATTAAAATAATCAAACGAAAAGATCAAACACAATTTCACCCAAGCAGTTAATCACAGTTAAACAAAAGTGCAGAAAGTAATTGGAAAGAACACACTAGAATTTTATAGTGGTTTGGTCAACTTGACCTACGTCCACACCCTGGAGCCTCCCCTCCGGGTATTACACTAAACCAAAAGTGACTCTCCTTCTGCTCCCACAGCAAGGCGGAGAAGCCTGTACAAAAACTCCTTTTCACTGACACGGTGAGGCAGAGAACCTAACCTCCTTTTGCTTCCTCCTGAAGCAGGCAGAGAACCTCGGACTCCTTTTTCTTCCTCCTAAATCAGGCAGAGAACCTCGAACTCCTTTCGCTTCCTCCTGAACCGGGCAGAGAACCTGGATCTTCTTGTGAACGATCCTCCCATAAAGAACACCGACGAGAGCAGAGATGATAGATGGAGAAGATGACTCTGATCCTTGCTTGGAGCAACCTTAGTGAATCCCTCACTAACTCCCCCTCATAAGATCCTCTCTTTCTCTCCCAAACTCTCTCTCTCTCTAGGGTTTCTCTGGAAAGAAAAGTGGCAAAAGATTTTTCTTGTTGGAAGAAAAAGATCTTTTATAGGAGGGCTCAAAATTTGCCCTAAATCTCAACTAGTCGGCCAAGATTGTCCAGGACGATCTATAGATCGTCCTGTACGATCAGTATAAAATTAGCTATTTTAGCCTAGACGATCTGGCTCTTCTGGACGATCAGTAGAAAAAATTGTTCATATCGTCCCATACGATTCTGCGATCGTCCGGGACGATTAGTGTAAATCGAGGAATATCGTCCAGAAGACAACTCGGGTCGTCCAGAGAAAATTGTGTAGGACGACCCAAAAATGACTTGATCGTCCCGGACAATTAGTTAAAAAAGTGCCCAAATTGTCCTGAACACAATTCGGGTCGTACAACTGAAATGCGCTAGACGATCCATATCATCCCGGACGATCTTGCGATCGTCCTAGACGATGTGATCGTATCAATTAAATATTAATTACTTTCCTTAATTACCAGATTAATTTAGGCATGATTGTACTAGATCATCCAGGATGATACACGTATCGTCCGGGATGATCCGACCAAATATCTTAAAATAAAAACTTGCCTAACTTGATCTAGCGGCTGAGAATTTTTGATTTGAGCGTATCGTCCTGTACGATGTAATGATCATCTAGGATGATCTGCTTAATTAGACACACTTAACTTGGTCGCCCTACTTAGGGTTTCTATTTTTACATGATCGTCCAAGATGATGTGACTATCGTCCAGGATGATCTGAACAAAACTTGAACATAAACTCTAATTCACTTAAGCTCTCCCCCTGAGTGTGTGTGTACAAGGTTACTTAGCTAGGGGATCAGTTACATTACAATTAACTTAAGAAAAAGAAAATAATACACTTTGACACACTTGGACCCAATCTTGAGTTGGCTTGAGTTGCTCGTGATCTTTTATGCCTGAAACGGGTTAGCCAAGCAAAACACAATAGAAAACATATTTGTCATCATCAAAACCAGATTTGCAACAACCACATCGCCTATACTCTTAAAACTAAATATAATCTGTAATATCCAGTTCCTACCAATGTCCAACCTTCCTTCTACTCCAATAACTTCTTCCATGTTCTTCACAATTTTAGACTTCATCGAGAGCCCAGTACATATGTTGAGGGAGAAGAGGAAGAAGCCGCTCCTGAACCTGCTACACCTGCCCCTGTTCATATAGAATCACTGATAGATCACTTGGTACACAGGTTTGACCAGCGGGAGGCACGCTTTCACTCATATGTGGTTGCCCAGGAGAAACAACATGCTGAGGATGTCAACCGCTTTAATGCCTATGTAGCCCAGCAGCAGCAGCAGCACGACCAGGACATGACCTAGTTTGGAGATCAGTTTGCTACTCTCCACAGCCTGTTTCAGCCACCACCTCCTTTTCCATCTGATCAGGATCCCCCTTTTTACTAGTTTTTTTTGCTTATGCTGATGTCTCGTATTGGTTTTGTCCTGTTTTTTTTCTTATGTGTTTTTGTGGTGTTTTTCCCTTTTTGAGAAGTCAAAAGGGGGAGTAGTTTGTAGTTTGTGTTCTGGTAGTTTGTAGTTCATGTACTAGTTAAATTATCAATGTTCAGTGTTCTTGTATTATTCATCTGGCTAATAAAAATTGCACTCCTTAATTTTCTTAGCTTTGTTGTTTATATACTGAATTTGGTATTGCTAACAAATGTTTTGCCATCATCAAAAAGGGGGAGATTATTACGAATCTGGATTCAAGAATTATGATTTTGATGATAGCAAATATCTTTATTTCTATTTGAGTGCCTAATCTTTCAGGTTCACAAGATCAATTGCAATTCAAGCTAGCTCAAGATTGAGTCAGTCCTTTTAAGTTTTAAGGTTCAATGTATTTTATCATCTTTCTTGAGTCAAGTGTAATGTAACTGATCCCCAAGCTAAGTAACCTTGCACATAAATACTTAGGGGGAGAGTTTTAGTGATTTAGAGTTTCTATTCAAATTTTGTTCAAACCATCCTGGATGATCCGTTGAAAATAGAAATCCTAATTAGGGCGACCATGTTAAGTCGATCTGATTAAGCAGATCGTCTGGATGATATACCCATCGTACAAGACGATATGCTTAAATAAAAAATTCTCAGTCTCCAGACTAAGTTAGGCAAGTTTTATTTGTTTAGTAATTTGGTCTAATTATCCTGGACGATACGTGTATCATCTTGGATGATCCATTACAATCATGCCTAAATTAGTCAGGTGATTAAGGAAAGTAATTAAGGTTTGAGTGATTCAATCATATCATCCTGGATGATTAATTATTAAACTTGATCGTCCAATGCATTTCACCAGGAGGACTCGAACAGTTTGCCGGACGATATTCCTAATTTTGAACTAACCGTACGGGATGATAAAAATATCATCCCGGTCTATTAAGTGATTTTGAAATCATCCAGAATGATTTACCTATATGTCCCGAATAGTGTGCCAAATGATTTTGGTCTTTTTGAACTAATCATACAGGATAATATAAGTCTCATCCTGGATGATCAAGTCATTTTGAGATCATTCAGTATAAGTTCTCCTAGACGATTCGAACAGTCTTCTGGATGATATTCTTGAATTGAACTAATCATCTTAGACGATCGTAAAATCATCCCAAATGATATGAACAGAATTTGTCTTCAAATCATCCAGAAGAACCAGATCGTCTAGGCCAAAAGGGTCTGATTTACACTGATCGTACATGATGATCATCATCCTGGATGATCTTTGACAGTAAGTTGAAATTTAGGGAAATTTTTGAGCCTTTGTATTTAAGATCTCTTGTCTTCTATCGTTGAGATCTTTTATCGCTGTCCTTTCCTATGAGAGCTTTGAGAAGGAGAGAGAGAGAGCTTTGGAGAGAGAGAGAAGATCTTGTGAGGGAGAGTTTGTGAGGTGTTCACAAAGGTTGCTCCAAGGATTTGAGTCATCTTCTTCGATCATCGTCTCTTGTCCTAGGTGTCTTCGTGGAAGGATCGTCTGTAAGAAGATCAAGGTTATCTGCCTGCTTCAGGAGGAAGCAAAATGAGGTAAGGTTCTCTGCCTTCTTTAGGAGGAAGTGAAAAGAGTTTGGGTTCTCTGCCTCACCGGGTTGGTGGAAAGGAGTGTTGTAAAGGCTTTTTCTCCATGCTATGGGAGCAGAAGGAGAGTCACTTAGTGTTAGTGCAATACCTGGAGGGGAGGGTCTAGGGAGTGGATGTAGGTCAAGTTGATCGAACCATTAAAAAATCTGGTGTGTTCTTTCTGATTTTCTTATGCGCTTTACTTTTCTATTTATGATCGTGTGATTGTAGTTATTATTTTATTTTGATAAACTCCTGCACATCATCGTGAAATTGTAATTATTTTAAAAGATTCAAAAAGATTTTCTAAATCATTTTTACTTGAGAATTTTTAAACATACCAATTCACCCCCCCCCCCCCCCCCTCTTGGTTAGCCTTGGTATAAGGGCTTAACATCCCTAATGAACTTTCATCCCATTATTCATAGCTATGATAAATATGTTAATGCCCTTACTAGTTTCAAATTGCCCCATTTTGTTCTTCGTCCTCGCCAAGTTCCCCTCCACTCCTCTGCTCCTTCAGTCTCATCTCACCATGCTCAGGACTCGCTCAACATTTTCATATTTTCCTAAAATCATAGCTTTGATAACTCCCGCCTTCACCTCCTTCACTCTTGACAGATTTGAAGTCACACCACTCACTGTATTTCTATTCAGAGAAAACCAAGGGCGATGATAGGAGCTTGCTTGCAGTGAAGGTAGGCTTTATTCCTTCCTTTGGCTTTCAACTAAAAAGCCCTACCCGGCTGTCTCTGCCACTATCGACAAAGTTCCTTCTTGTCAGATCACAAGTTAAGTAAGATGGGAGTTCGCTCACTGTGAAGGTAACTATCCTTCTCCCTTTCAAGTGGAATTGTAGGGGGAAAAATGGTTTTGTTCAGCTGTCAGATTCCATGAATTAACTTTTGATTTCAATTTTATGTAAAACTCTCATACTCTTCCTTTTATCTATCTTATTGTGCCCACATGTGGGATAGAGAGCAATCAACTTCAGTTTCAGTTTTTCTTCTTCTGAAATTTAAAGAGGTAATCTCTTGCAAACATTACTTGCTACCTACAAATATTTAAGAAACCTTTTATTTTGCATGTTTAACTTATTATTGCTGGGAAAGAGTAACTGAAGCTTGTGTATAGTCAATAACCTTATGTTTTGTGGAAATTCTAGTTTCTTATATTTCCTATTATTTCACTGCTAGCCGTTCTCCTGTAAAACATCTTCATTGAATGTAATATTTAGGTTGCTCATTCACAATGCTTCAAAGAAAAAAGATAATGCAATAGTTGATTTGAAGCCTTTTTTTAATGTGTTGTAAAATTTATTTCGTTATTTATGTTTTGAATTTATTTAGGCAGATGCACACGAGATGGCTACTCATGAAAACATAAAGAAATATGAATAGAAAATTGAAACATCATCCTTTATCAAGATAATACTTTTTAGAATGAGTGCAATTTTTTCTCGAGTTCTGCCAAAACATAATAAAAAAAGGTAGTAATATTTTTTTCCAATCCTCTAATATTTTTGTATAATTAGCTTTAGTTTTGTGGAGGTAAATGATCACAACTATCATTAAATTGGGAATTCAAATTTATGAGAATTTTTTTAACAGGATAAAAATCCTTAGACAAGTATATTATGATAGTGGCAAAACCTAGTTATTATTTCCTGACATTTAAGCTTATGAATAAAGCTTACAGTTTGCACTTTGCTTAAGACCAGTAAACTCAATTATGTTTTTTCTTTTTTGCAGTACATAGAGAAGCATGATGTCTCTTATTTCTTAAATTACTAACAACAACCATGAATTATATTGATCTGCATATTGCCGTTTATAATTTGTAAATTTATAATACAGCAATTTAGAAATTCAATGGGTAACCAAAGGATGGCGGACCATCCAGAACATGGAAGAAAGATGTGAAGATTATATTATGTAATTTATGTCTAAGAGAGATTGAACTTGGAAATCGACCGACTAAAAACTTCAATAAAGAGAGTTGGATGAATTTAATTAAGAATTTTTATGAGAAAACTAAAAGAGAGTATGATGAAGTTCAGTTAAAAAATAAATGGGATTAGTTAAAAAAAGATTGGAAATTATGGATAGAATTAAAGCATGGGTCCACTGGATTGGGTTGGGATCCTAGGAGAAAAACCATTGATGCCCCTGATGAATAGTGGAAAGAAAAAATAGAGGTAATATTAATTTTATACATTTCATACATTTGTGTAATTCAATCTTCATATTATGTCTCATAATTCTATAAACTGATTTTTTCTTTCTAGGTTGTGCCAAATGTAAGAAAATTTAGATATTATGGCATTGATCTCAAGCTTGAAGATAATGTTGATCAGATATTCCTAGGTGTTGTTGCTACTAGAGATCATGCTTAAACTCTGAACCAAGGACATCACCATGAAAATATTACTGAAGATTCTGAACACAATGATATAGGTATTGAGTTATTTGAAGATCCTTCACAAAATCTCGATAGCATTAGTGACTGTAGCCAATTGAAATGTCCTTCCTCAACAACTTCAACTGGTAGAAGGAAAAAAAAATCTTTGGTTCTACATTCCTACGAACTCAAATTACTCAACAAGTCAATTCATGCACAGACATTACCCAGGCACTAATGCATCAAAGTCAATTATTGAGACACCATCACTTTCTTTTGCCATTAAAGTTCTTGGAAAAACAACTGAAACATTTGAAGATATGCCACTTTATTTGTTCTCTACAAAGCTTCTAGGGGATCCAACTAAGCGAGAAATTTTTATGTCAATTTGCCCAGATCGACGAGTTTTTTATCTTCGTTACTGTAATGGAAACCATGATACACCAACATCATAGTTTATAGATTGTAACAATCAATCACTTTGTACTGTCTTTCTATTTTTTTAATTTATCATTTTGAACATTTTGTATGTTCCTTTTTGTTGAACTATTGAACTTTTTGTTCTATCTGTATTATTACTATTCCGTATGTTACTTCTCTAAATTGTTTAATGGTGAAACAGAAGCAATCTTCTTTATATATTGAGTTTAATTCTCTTATTCTATTCGCATTTCCTTAACATGGCATTATAATTTTCTGGATGATTCAAGTTCTTATCTTTTATTACCAAATTTTGACTTACGTTGATTCCTAACAAGGTACTCTCCACAAAGAATATTAAAATACATTTTGGCTTGATAAAATCTTAAGGAGGCTATTTGGTATAGGAATTGGACTTATTTCTTAATGACTAATTTTTTTCTACTTCATTAAAAGATTAATTTTATTTGCCCAGCATTTACTGCTCTTAAGTTGTTAGCTAAATGGATGAAAAAAATATAAAAAATTGTGTTTCGTTGCTAGTAACTCTCGACACTCAAATTTGAAAACTAAGTGAGTTTTTTTTTCTAAAATAACCAAGGAAATCTTTAGAATTATGACAATCTAGATCACTATAAACTTTATTGAATTTCTCTAAAATCATGAAGGAAAATAAACTGCTGGCACACCTCATTTTTTATCAAAATATATATTTTGAACTTGTATAGAGAGGATTTACAAATCCAAAATAGGACAAAAAACTATGAGCTTCATTCTTCAAGTATACATGAGAAGGAAATTCTATAGATAATTGCCTAGGTAATAATTTAAAGAGTAATTTAAAGAAGAAAAACTTTAATCTACTCTGGTGTAATAACCCATGTATGCAAGAAAATCAGCACAATCATTGGTCTCCTTATAAATGTATTTCAAGGTAAGGTTTGTATAGGTACAACTATACATAAATTGTTTGAAGGCTCCAGGGCAATCCACCTAGCTTATCAACCAAGGTCATAAGAGTGAATCTGATTCCACCTAAATATGGTGTGCATTCAATTTGTCAGTCTCGAGCTACTGAGATCTCCAATGATAATTGGTTGTTGTAGGGTGCTAGGGAGGAACAATAACAATATTTGTAGTAGAAATTATATTTGCAATAACATTAGTGAGCTTCGCAGATGACTTAGAATTTCTTTTAAAGATAATAGATCTTACTATTTATAGTTGAATTAATATAGTATTATTGAGGCAAGTCAGTTAGATATGGAGTGGGTGATTGCAACTAAGTAATTTTTTGCTTTATTATCAACTCTCATACAATGCTTTAGATTGATAGTATATTTTGGAAGAAATGCAACACATTTATGATGGCATGCCTTCAATTTACTTTATGAGTGCATGTCTTTAAGGAATTTTTTTTATAGTTCTCACTGAAATTATATAAATGGTTCTAGTGGTCTCTTTAATTCTTTATTTCTTTATATATCTACGTAATATCAATGTATGATCTCCTTTATATAGCATAAGACCTGCTTATACAAAAAAGCTATTAATACTTATTTTTATCTATATGCAGGAATGGAAAGTAATGGGAATAGAACAGAGTCAGCCGATATTGCAAATACAAAAAAAAAATTATAGTTGTGGCAGTATGTCTTATAAATGAGTATTATGAAACATATATATGCAAGACACCGTGCATAACATTGTTGTTTAGAGGAGACAAATGGATTGGAGAGTTACTACAAGGGAATCCAATGAGGTTTCATAATATGTTTCATATGTCTCAAGCAATTTTTGTAGATTTGTTGCATGACTTGGCATGTTTTCATGGTCTACATGGATCATCAAGGACAACAAGTAAAGAAGTACTCGTGATGACTTTATATATTTTATTGCATAATAAATCAATAAGGTCCACATGTGAGTAGTTTCAACACTCAACTGAGACTGTCAGCAGGTATTTCTCTATTGGATTGGAGGCTTAAATGAAATTATCATGTGTTGTTATCAAGCCTATCGATCCTGATTTTGGTGGAATCCCAATGAATATTTTGTGTGATAATCTATATATATTGTATTTCAAGGTAATTATTTTTATTATGATATTAAGTAAAATTTTTAAATTTATATAATATCTAATCAACACTTCTTAAGTAGGTCTATATTGGAGCTTTTGATGGAACACATGTGGATGCTCGTGTATCGAGTGCTGAGAAGGCGGCTTATATAGGATGATATGGTTCAACGATGCAAAATATTATGGTAGTGTGCGACTTCAACATGTGCTTTACTTTTGTGATGGCAGGATGGGAAGGAAGTACACATGATAGTCATATTTTTAAATTTACAACTTATAATAGATGTTATAATTTTCCCATGCCACCTCTTGGTATGTTGCATATAGTATTAATATTAGTAGTAGTATAACTTATACTAAATTACATGTACTTTATAACAAGAAAATATTATGTTGTCGATGCTAGTTATCTGATGCAACGGGGTTTTTGAATCCATTTCTAGATACCAAATATCATATACCTAAATTTAAAAGAGGAAGCCAATTAGTATGGGAGAGGAAAGAAACTTTTAACAAGCGACACTCTTCATTAAGAGGCATAATTGAAAGATCGTTAGGTGTTTGGAAGAAAAAGTGGGTCATACTACGAGATATGCCAGCATATTCATTCAAAAAATAAATTAAAATAGTGATAGAAACAATGGCATTGCATAATTACATACGTCAACATCCCACTCGAGAAGACCCATAATTCAACATATGTGATGAAGATGGAACATATATACCAGAAGAGGCATATGAGTTTAGAATTGGGTAATCATTACTAGAGACTGAAGAAAATACTTTTAATAGGAGGCACGAGATGGTGAAGGTACGGATGAGAAGATCCATTTACGAAAGGAAATCACAGATGCTTTGATGGCTAAGATAAATTAGGAAGTTTCATATGTTTGGAATTATGTTCATTCTTATGTGATTAAGTTTATCAATCTTTAGATGAATTTTTTTTTTCACTTTAGAAATATAATACAAAAATGTTTCATAGGTCTACAAATTACTGCTTAGTAATACTTATTCTTGTGACTTTTTACCATGTCTCTATTGATCCAATGTTAATATATGCATGGGCATCTTTAGATAGTAATATGTGTTCACCAATGATTTCCTCATACGAAACCTTTCTTCTGCCTATTTTAGCATTATTAGCCCTTATTTATGCTGCATTTATTTCTTTTGCTATGTGTATCTCTGTAGCATTCCAATCCATGTATCAGACCTGGTCTTATGGTATTAAAATGTAATTCTATAAAGAATCTTTATTTGTTTGGTTTTGAGTGTTCTATTCTGAAAGAATACATTAATGAAAACTTAAATTCTAAAATTATGTAATGCACTGAATTGTTTTTTGAGATGAAGGATTTAGACTTGGTTTTGAATTTGGTTTCAATGTCATACAAAGTTTTGATGGTTTTGATTGTTTTGATTTTCTTATTCAATTTTCTTAAGAAAGTAAAATGTTTTAAAAAATATCAGAATAATGTATTAAAAATCAAATTTTGGAAAATAAATATTAGAAGAAATATCAATTTATTAAACAACATTTTTAGACCTATACTATGCTGCTCGCGTGTCCAAATATATGTTCTATAGGTGATATTAAATACGGTTCTATATTTTTATTTGAGTTTTGAACAATACATTTGAATGGTTGAATTAAACATATAATAAACTTATTTGTTTATGTTTTAAATTTTAAACACAAAGCATATAATTTGTAATAAAAATAAACCTTATAATATTAAAAAATTTATGTTTTTTTAATTTAAACTAGATTTCAAAAATTTGATCTGCTATACTAATTTAAAAAAAAAAAAAAATTGATGCACCAAACTTTTGCTCTTTAAGCATTACGTTGATATAATTTTTTAAAAAAGATCAATCAAAACACCTTTTTATTCTTATGAAAAAATGTTTTATTATAAAATAATAACCAAGAATCTAAAAAAACTTCACAAATTAATTTGAAGTATGATAGAAAAAGTTAAGTTAAAAATTTATAGTATTTTGATATATAAACTTATAAAATATTTGATGAAATTATTTAATTTTAATTCAGAATTGTTAGTTTGTTATCATATTTATGTCAATATATAAAAGGGTATTAAGGTAATTTGTTGTCATACAGTAGCAACACAGTAACTCGATAATTATACTACCCAAACAAAATTTATTGACTTATGTACAACAACTTTAGAAAACAGCTTTATGGACAACAACTTCACAACCTACTTTATCGACAGCTGCAGCTGTCCCAAATGTGTTATGATTTGTGTAAATCTGTTTGTTCAAGAAAATTCATATACAATTTATTTTTGATGATTACAAAAGTTTTTTATTTGTTTTATTCTTCTCTTAACATATATTGGAGTTTCTTTTTTTGTGTGCACTAACATGTTTTTCTGGATACTCACACTCCAGATTTCTGAAGACTTCAAGTTCATGTGTTAATGTTTATTGTAAGTGAAGTCTGTATTTTTTATTTTCTTGAGTCTGAGAGAGTGTGATTGTAAGTTGGATAACTGTGCAAACACACACAATGGGGGAGTGAAAAACTTAATTTTTTAAATTGATCGTATAGTACGATATACAACCGTATGAGATGATCTGTACATTTATCCCCTTAACTAACCTATTTGTCTTGAAAGTTTTTCTAAGTTCATTTCGTACAGTACGAAATGTAGTTCGTACATGAGATTTTGAGGTATGAAAAGCACTGAATTGGGTTCGTACTGGTTCGTAGGGGCCGAATCATTCATTTTTGAACTATTCATACAGTACGAAATTTATTTCGTATATGATATTTTGTTGTACGAAGGGCACTGAATTGGGTTCGAACTGGTTCATACGAGATGAATCTTTCATTTTTGAACTATTCGTACATTACAAAATTTATTTCATACACGATATTTTATTGTACGAAGAGCACTGAATTGGGTTCGTACTAGTTCGTACGGGATGAATCGTTCATTTTTTAACTATTCATACAATATGAAATATAATTCGTAGAGATGGTTTTGTTGGTACGAACAACTCTATTTTAGGTTCGTATGGAATCGTACGAGATGAATTGTTCAATGATTTGAACTATTCGTACGGTACGATCGTCAATCATACAGGACAATCGACACGCGTGAAACTTAAAATTTTTAGTTTTTGGATAGTTTTTCTTGTGCCAAGTATATAATTGACTTAAAACTGACTGAAGGAAAGACTCTTCTGCAAAAATTCTTTTGAAGAGTGAAAGGGAGAGTTTTTAGGAGTGAGTGTTGAGAGATCTTTGAAGAGAGAATTATGAGGAGATTCACAAGGTTATCCAATTATGAGAATTTCTTTACTTGTTCTTCAAGCATCTTCCTAATTTCCTTGGAGACTTTTGCAAGAGTTTTGTTAGAGAGGATTCCGGTTCTCTGCCACCACTTGGAGAGTGAAAAAGGACGTGATTCTCTACCGCATCGGGTTGGTGGAAGAGTTTTATAAAGGCTTCTCCACCTTGCTGTAGGGGCAAAAGGAGAGTCACTTGAGTTTAGTGAATACCTAGAGAAGGAGTCTCTAGGGAGTGGATGTAGGTCGTGTTTGACCGAACCACTATAAATTTTGATGTTTCCTATTCTTACTGTTTACTTTTTTGCACTGTTCTTTTTTCGCATATTAGTTTCTTTCTGTGGTTGAAATTCTGTGATTTGAAGGAAGCAAAAATTAACTCTATTTGTACTGTACGAAGTCAAATCATACTGTACGATTTATTTAAAGATTTTCCAAAATTCTAAGAGTAATTTTTAAAAGAATCAATTCACCCCCCCTCTTGGTTAGCCTAGGGACATGAGCAATAGGTCTAACAACCTATTCATACTTTCAAGTGGTATCAGGGCCAATTTTAAAAATCACTGTTTAAAATACTTTTTGAAATTTGATCATGGCTAACTTTGGAAATAGAAATACTATGGAAGGTTACTCAATCACTAGACCACCTTTGTTTGATAATATCCTATTTGATTTTTAGAAAACTCGCATGTCTACATTTCTACAATCTCTTGACTATCACATGTGGATGTTAGTTCAGGATGGTTATACTGAACCCACTAGAATTGTAGAAGGATTTAGAGTACAAACACCTTTTGTCAACTGTGCTGTAGAAGAATGTGAGTTAGCTCAACTAAATACTAAGTGTTTGAATAGTTTCTTTTGTGCTTTAAAATCAGAAGACTACATGTGTGTTTCAACTTTTAAATTAGGAAAAGAAATTTGGGATAGGCTTTGCATTACTTATAAAGGTACAAATGAAGTGAAGCAAACTAGGTTGAACATTCTCTTGCATGACTATGAACTATTTCGCATGAAACCGAATGAATCAATCTCAGACATGTACATATATTTTACTCACATAGCCACTTTATTGCATGCTTTAGGTAGGGAGTTAACTAATGTAGAAAAAGTTAACAAGATACTGCGTTGTTTACCTACTGCATATGATGCAAAGATAACTGTAATAACAGAATCTAAAGATTTAAATATTTATTCTGTTGATAATCTTCTTAGATCACTAATTGCTTATGAGTAATCTGTGACTCAATGATAGATTGATACAGGCAAGACATGAAAGGAGAAGAACATAGCTTTGAAGGTGGATGATTCAGAAAGTGATCAGTCACTACCTGAGGATGAAGAGGATATTGCCTTGATGATAAGGTAATTTAGAAGTTCCCTAAAAAGGAAGCAGAGAAGACGCCAACAATGGAACAAGGGTAAGTTCCATAGAAATGCAAAGGCTTCTAACGATGTTATTTGCTATGAATGCAGGAAGCCAGGTCATATAAAGACTGAATGCCCCAATCTCAAGGGAAATCCTAGCAAGAAGAAGGCCGAGGAGAAACCAAAGGAAAGAAGGGGTAAAAAGAGACTTCAACGAGCATTTTGGGCGGACTCAGCTTCAGATTCCTCTGAAACTGCACCAGAAGAGGAAGTCACAAATTTGTGCTTAATGGCTGACAATCTTGATTAATCAGATCAAGAAGAGGTATGCGACTTAAGTTATGAAGAATTGTTTGAAGTTTCTGAACGCATACATACAACATATAGGAAACTGAAAAAACTGCATGCTAAGTTGAATTTGAATTATTTAGAGCTGTAGAAAGAATATGAGATCCTTAGGAAAGATCATGCATTAATTGATAGCAACCACATGATCTTGTTGGATGAGTTTAATGATTTAAATAAACATCATAATCTTTTAAAATCATCTCACACTAAACTTGAAAATGATTTTAAAACTTATATGGATGAATCTGATACTAGAGAGTATAATTTGAAGATTGATAATTCAATTCTAGAAAGTGCTAATGCTTATCTTAAAGTTCAGTTAAAAGCACTTAAAGAAAATAGAAATCCACCCAAACTTAAAGATTTTCACAAATCCTACTACAATATCACTGATTCAAAGTCTAAGAAGAAAATTTTCAGGATGAATAGATTGGTGAATCCTTTTCCTGGAATAAAGTGTTTTTCTTATGGTAGTTTAGGATATATTTCCCACACTTGTATACTTAGATATAGAACACATTTAGTATGGAAACCTAAGGTGCATAAAACACAGCATATCACATATGCATCTGGTTTAAAATTATCAAGAGAAGAACCCAAACTTGTTTGGGTTCCCAAGACTAATGTTTGATCATTTTATAGGAATGCTCTCACACAAGACCTCGTGAGAGTATTTGGTACTTAGACAGCGGCTGCTCAAAGCATATGACTGGAGATACAAATCAATTTATAACGCTGGAAGCCAGGATTGGAGATAATGTTACACTTGGAGATAATACTACCAAGAGAGTGATAGGTACAGGTATTATTGGAAACTCAAAGAATTTTATGATTGAAAATGTTCTGTTAGTTGATGGTTTAAAACACAATCTGTTGAGCATAAGTCAATTATGTGACAAAGGTTATCATATCAAATTTCTGTCTACTAGTTATGTTATCAGTCAGAATGGACTTGTTGTTTGAGTGGTGATAGAATAAATAATGTTTACATGCTAGATTTGAATGCTGTTAAAGCTTCTACTGCTTTGTGTTTGAAAACTGTATCAAATGAATCTTGGTTATAGCATAGAAGGCTTTGTCACTCTAGCTTGAGAAATCTTAGAAAAATTACCCAAAATAAGTTAGTCCGAGGTATACCCAAACTTGACTTTACAAAAGACCACTTGTGTGATGCATGTTAATTAGAAAAAAAAGTTAGATCCTCTTTCAATTTAATTAAGGAAATTAGGACTAGCAAGCCCTTAGAAATTCTTCACATGGATTTATTTGGACCTGTTAGTACCTTAAGTCTAGGAGGAAAAAGATTTGGGTATATTATTATGGATGACTATTCTAGATTCACCTGGATTAGATTTTTGAATTATAAGAGTGAATCATTTGAAGAGTTTAGAGATTTTGCCACTTAGATTCAGAGGAAACTAGATTTTAAAATAGTTACTATCCAAAGTGATCATGGGGGAGAATTTGAAAATAAAATATTTAATGATTTTTACAAATCTCATGGGATTGAATACAACTTCTCAGCTTCTAGGACACCTCAACAGAATGGAGTTGTAGAAAGAAAGAATAGGACATTAGTTAAAACTGCTAGGGCCATGTTGGCAGAGTATTCACTTCCTAAATATTTTTTGGCTGAAGCTGTTAGCACAACGTGCTATGTGTTGAATAGGGTGTATATAAGGTCTAAATTAAATAAGACACCCTACGAACTTCTTAAAGGTAGGAGTCCCAACCTCTCACATCTACATGTTTTTTAGATGTAAAGTGTTCATTCATAATAATGATAAAACTCTCTTAGGAAAATTTGATCCAAAATCTGATGAAGGAATCTTTTTAGGTTATTCAAGTGTTGGAAAATCCTATAGAGTTTTTAATAAAAGAATATTGGTAGTTGAGGAGACCACACATGTTATGAATCTTATGATAGTAAAGGGTCTAAGTTGGATGAAGATGAGGTTGAGGTAGTTACCCAAAAACTTGAAAATCAAAAAGTTGAAGAAAGGGTTGAAAAGGAAGAAGAAAACCAATTGTCTAGAGATTTGAATTATCTCAAGAGTCATCCTAAAGAGTTGATTTTAGGAGACCCAAGTGAAGGAGTTAGGACTAGGCATGGTTTGAGGAAAGAGATAAATCATTCAGCATTTATTTCAATGATTGAACCCACTAATATTGATCAAGCACTTATGGATGAATTTTAGATTTTGGTCATGCAAGAAGAATTGAATCAATTTAAAAGAAATGATGTTTAGGAGCTAATTGATAGGCCAAATGATCAAAGTGTAGTTGGGACTAAGTGGGTGTTCAAAAATAAAATGAATGATTCAGGAGTTGTGATAAGGAATAAGGCTAGATTGGTAGCTAAGGGGTATAATCAAATAGAAGGGATTGACTCTGATGAAACATTTTCCCCTATAGCAAGAGTTGAAGCAATCAAAGTGTTGTTAGCTTTTTCCTGTTTTAAAGATTTCAAATTATATCAAATGGATGTTAAAAGTGCTTTTTTGAATGGGGTGATAGAAGAGGATGTTTATATTGAGCACCTCCAGGTTTTGAAAATTCTAAATTCCCTAATCATGTTTTTAAATTGAAAAAGGCATTGTATGAACTAAAACAGGCACCTCGAGCATGGTATGAGAGGTTAAGCACTTTCCTATTAAAAGGATCATTTGTCAAAGGAAGTGTGGAAGTGTGGACACCACTCTATTTTTGAAAAGAGTTGGAGATGAAATACTCATTATACAAATATATGTGGATGACATCATTTTTGGATCAACTGATAAAACTCTATGTGATGAATTTTCAAAGACAATGAGTAGTGAATTTGAGATGAGTTTGATGGGTGATTTGAGTTATTTTCTTGGTTTTAGCATAAAGTAAAATGAGGAAGAAACTTTTCTTTGTCAATTTAAGTATGTTAAGGATATCCTCAAAAAGTATGAAATGGATAATGCTAAACCAGTAACTACACCCATGAGTTCCTCAATACTATTAGATAAGGATCCTAAGGGAAAATCTATTGATGAAAAAAAGTTTAGATGAATAATTGGATTCTTGCTTTATTTGACTGCTAGCAGACCTGACATTATGTTTAGTGTTTGCTTATGCGCTAGATTTCAAGCTGATCCAAAGGAATCACATTTGATAGCAGTGAAAAGGATTTTAAGATATGTTCTAGGAACTCAAAATTTAGAGATTTGGTATCCTAAGAATAGTTCTTCTTTTGAAACTATTGGATACTCAGATTCTGATTTTGCAGACTGTAGGGTGGATAGGAAAAGTACTTTTGGGACATGTCAATTCATTAGAAATTTATTAGTATCTTGGTCCAGTAGAAAACAAAATTCAGTAGCATTTTTTACAGCTGAAGCAGAATATATTGCCTTAGGGAGTTATGTTGCATAGGTGCTTTGGTTGAAACAATAAATGGATGACTTAGGATTTTCAATTGGCACCATTCCAATCTTTTGTGATAACACTAGTGCCATTTGTATTTCGAAGAATCCTATTCAACATTCTAGAACCAAGCATATTGATATAAGGCATCATTTTATAAGAGATCATGTAGCGAAAGGGAAAATTGAACTACATCATGTCGCTACTAAAGATCAGCTTACAGATATTTTCCCAAAACCCTTAGCTTTTACACTTTTAGCATGTTAAGGATAAGACTAGGTGTAATTGATCTAAATGCCTGATTGAAAATTCTGCAAATGTGTGTTTTCTAGTGTTTTATGCTTTATTGGTATCTTTTGTGTTGTCTTTTAAAAGAAAAAAAAATTAAATTAAAATTTTTGTTGTATGTATGCTGTTGTGTTTTTGTTCTTTAGTTGAGTGTTGGAACCTATAAAATTAGAGAGACAAAAGTTTATCTTATTTTGTCTATTCGTACTGTACAATGATAGTATCGTACTGTATGATTGCATGAACGTCTAAACTAATGGTGAGGAATCATTGTTAGTGTCAGTTATTATTGATGATCGTATGTATAAATACATCATTCATCTATACGATCCAAGTGCCGTTTCGCATGAGGACGTCCCTAACCGTCACCTGAACGATCTTAAATTTTCTGATCATCCTGGATGAACACGTCATCGTCTGTACGATCGGGAAGTCAAAAAGCATGTACAAAAGGATGCCTCGGGACGAGCAGTTTATGAAAAACCATTTTATTTTGACTACTTTCGTTCGTCCTGGATGAAATTTGATTCATCCCGGATGAAATACATTTTGTCTTGTACGAAATGGTTTCGTATAGTACGATTGATCTGATTTTCTATAAAAGGGAGGGTCATTTTCTCTCATTTCACCTTCACTTCAAACCCTTTAGAGCATAATATAGAGATGTCAGGGAGTGGAAAAAGAGTGTGTCAATCTAGAGGGGCTTCTTCTTGGAGGGACTGGGATGATAATTTTTTGAGTGGGAAAAATGAAGAGGCAAACTATAGGTATGCCGCATCCAAAATCACTCCTTCCCGCATTCTGCTCCAGGAAAATCTCTATTTTGCAGTAATGCCTCTCTTTGATACTACCCATTTCTCCTTCCTTCTCACTCTAATCTACTCATGCAATAGAGACCTCTTTCATATTTTTCTAGCCAATATGACTTTTAGTCAAGATCACACTAGGGTCTCTTCTTATATTTTGAAATAAAGAGTAGAAATTATCAAGGAGGATTTAATAGCATATTTTCATTTAAGGACTATGGGCATTTGGGCAAATACTTTAACAACTCGATCTAATTATGACTGGACTAAAGTTAATCAGGTTATTAGAGGTGTAAGACAATTAACTCATGTTCCTCGAGTCGACACGTTAAACAAAAATGCCCGTATAATTCAATATGTTCTCAGGAGCTCTATAATTCCTAAGGCTGGAGATAGAGTAAACATGACCCCTCTTCTCTCTTGTGTCACTTACCTGATCATGTTTGGTCAATAAATTGATGAAGTCCAACTGCTTTTGGACTACATCTTTTACCTTACTGATATTGGCCAACCCAGTGTAAAGAGGAAGAAGAATATTGCCCTTGGTTAGGTAATCTATTTTATTCTTGAGAAAAAGTACAACATAATCCATCCTGACGGACCTTCAGAACTCCCACTCTATTTCACTGATGCCTCTTTTAGAGCACTTTTTGGGAGAGATGAAAATGTGATTAGTTTTGATGATGAACCTGTACCTTCTCCTGCTCTTGCACCTGCACCTGGACCTGGACCCAACAAGAACTTCTACCAGGATATAATCAAGCGATTTAATAGGATGGATTAAAGATTTGATCATGTGGAGGTGCACCTAAAGTAGCAGGATGATCTGTACAAAGAGGATAATGTGTGGAGAAGGGACCAAATCGAGTCAGTGAATATGAATATTACCACACTTAAAAGCTATTTTGCTCTGTTCGGTGCTCCACCACCTCCTTTAGATTAGGGTCCTTCAGATTTCTAGTATGCTTTGTATTAGCTTGGCTTGGATATGATTGTGGTTGTCTTTGTTATTCTTCTTTGTTGTTTGGCTTGTTTGATGATTTATCTTATTGATGCTTATTTTTATGATTATTGTATTGAGAGTGATAGCAAGTTTATCTTATGATATGTGCTCTAAAGTAAAGCTTACTATGATGTATGGTTTGGAACTGATTAGAAATGAAATGTTCAAGGCTTCTGTGCATATTATTTTGTGTTATTGACTGGAAACTTTCTAATCTTAAAATACTCGACTGTAGTTGATTAAAGTTCTAAAATGTTAATTGAGTTTATATTACAATAAAAAATCTATGCATAACATTAAATTCTCAAAATATTTAGATTTTGTTATGATTTGGTGTGGATTAGAAGATCTTACTTTATCTTATTTATACATGTATTACTTAGTCTAAATTGATATATATTTGATGTCTTTATATTACTCTTACATTCTATATCAAAGTGTTCATTATTGTATTTATGACCCAGAGATAGTGTTGTTGGAAATAATCTTATCAAATGAAAACAAATAAAGCAAAGCTTGAAAAGATGCATAAATTGTGTCATACAATAAAAGATGCGCAATGTCGCCAAATCTAAAAAGACACATAAAGTGTGCCTTTCAATAAAAGATGCACAATGTCGCCAAATCTAGAAAAATGCACAAAATTAGCCTACACTTTGAAAAGATGCGCAGTATTGCCAATTGTTCTTTCCTTTAGAATTTTCTCCAAGTTCACTAATCAATGATTGTCACTTTTGACTTAAAAATTTGGTAATATTATATCATCTCTTGTGCAAAAGTTGAGGCTACTAATATGTCTAATACATTACTACTTTAGATCAATTTTTCTTCTCCTTATTATAATATGAAATCTAGCACTTTTGAGTCTTTATTTTTTGCATTTGATTTGAATATTATAGTTAAACTTCATTGAACATTATTTCACTTCTCAACTAATTTGAGTGTCCCTTTTTGTTGTTGTCAAAAGGGGAGAGTTTTATTGTTTGACTTTGTTTACTACTTTGTTTATTTGACTTTGTTTTAAATTATTGCATTTAAGTTTTTAGTTGCTTCTGTATGTATGTACTTTGCTTATGTGTAGTGTTTGTAGTGCTTGTGTTGCATGTTCTTCTTACCCTATCCTTCGCTTATTCAGTATGTTCTCATTTTATCCCTTGTTTAGGATAGGTCATTTCTTTAGGGGGAGCTTAGGCTTTAGAGGGAGCGTAGGAGTTCATTTACTTAGGGGGAGTGTACTTTTAGTGGAAGTTTAGGAGACATGTGAACTTAATGGTGAAATCAAACAAATAAATGTTTTGCCATCAATAAATGTTTTGCCATGATCAAAAAGGGGGAGATTGTTATGATTTGTGTAAATCTGTTCATTCAAGAAAATTCAGATACAATTTGTTTTTGATGATTACAAAAATTTTTTATTTGTTTTATTCTTCTCCTAACATATATTGAGTTTCTTTTTTTGTGTGCACTAACATGTTTTTCAGGATACTCACACTCCAGATTTCTGAAGACTTCAAGTTCATGTGTTAATGTTTATTATAAGTGAAGTCTATAATTTTTATTTTCTTGAGTCTAAGAGAGTATGATTGTAAGTTAGATAATTGTGCACACACACATAATGGGGGAGTGAAAAACTTAATTTTTTAAATTGATCGTACAGTATGATATACAATCGTACGAGACGATCTATACATTTATCCCCTTAACTAACCTATTTGCCTTGAAAGTTTTTCTAAGTTCATTTCGTATAGTATGAAATGTAGTTCGTACATAAGATTTTGAGGTATAAAATGCACTGAATTGGGTTTGTACTAGTTCTTATGGGACGAATCGTTCATTTTTGAACTATTCGTACAGTACGAAATTTATTTTGTACATTATATTTTGTTGTACAAAGGGCACTGAATTGGGTTCGTACTGTTTCGTACGAGACGAATCTTTCATTTTTGAACTATTCGTACAGAACAAAATTTATTTTGTACACAATATTTTGTTGTATGAAGAGCACTAAATTGGGTTCGTACTAGTTCATACAGGATGAATCGTTCATTTTTGAACTATTCATACAGTACGAAATATAATTCATACAGAAGGTTTTGTTGGTACGAACGACTCTATTTTATGTTCGCATGGAATCGTACGAGATGAATCGTTCAATGATTTGAACTATTCGTACGGTATGATTGTCGATCGTACAGGATGATCGGCACGCGTGAAACTTAAAATTTTCAGTTTTTGGATGGTTTTTCTTATCCCAAGTATATAATTGACTTAAAACTGACTGAAGGAAAGAATCTTCTATGAAAATTCTTTTGAAGAGTGAAAGGGAGAGTGATTGGGAGAGTGTTTGGGAGTGAGTGTTGAGAGATCTTTGAAGAGAGAATTGTGAGGAGATGCACAAGGTTATCCAATTGTGAGGATTTCTTTACTTGTTCTTCAAGTATCTTCCTAATTTCCTTGGAGACCTTTGCAAGAGTTTTGTTCAAGAGGATTTCGGTTCTCTACCGTCACTTGGAGAGTAAAAAGGACGTCGGTTCTTTGCCGTCACCTGGAGAGTGAAAAAGGATGACGATTCTCTGCCACACTTGGAGAGTGTAAAAGGATGTTTGGTTCTCTGCCTTCACCAGGAGGGTGAAAAAGGACGACGGTTCTCTACCGCACCGGGTTGGTGGAAGAGATTTTGTAAAGGCTTCTCCGCCTTGCTGTTGGGGCAAAAGGAGAGTCACTTGAGTTTAGTACAATACCTAGAGAAGGAGTCTCTAGGGAGTGGATGTAGGTCGTGTTTGACCGAACCACTATAAATTATGGTGTTTTCTATTCTTACTCTTTACTTTTCTGCACTGTTCTTTTTTTGCATTTTATTTTCTTTCTATGGTTGAAATTCTTTGATTTGAAGGAAGCAAAAATTAACTATGTTTGTACTGTACGAAGTCAAATCGTACTGTATGATTTATTTAAAAATTTTCCAAAATTTTAAGAGTAATTTTTAAAAGGACCAATTCACCCCCCCTCTTAGTTAGCCTAGGGACGTGAACAATAGGTCTACCAACCTATTCGTACTTTCAAAATGAACCCTTAAGGAGATGCTTAGGAAATGCTCTCACCATGCTTTACCTTACTAGTTGGCTATTTAAACCTTTTATAATGGATTAGTAGGATCTCTTAGGTCAATGAGAGATGCTGCAACTGGTGGTTCTTTAATGTGAAGTCATTTGAAAATGGTTACAAATTTATAGCTAAAATGACTACTAATAACTTTTAGTGGCCTACTAATAAGTTGAATCCTAAGAGAGTAGCTAGAGTTTATGAATCATATGCTATGTTAATTCTTACTACTCAGATAGCTGCTATTTTAAGGAAATTGGACACTATTGGAGTTAACTAGGGATCAAGATCATTTATACAATTCGAAAAGACTCATTTAAATTTCTATTGATGATATTAGTGCTATGGGGATTGAAAATATAAAATTGATTGAAAGATAAAATAATCCTTATTTAAATGTATATAACCCAAGTTGGATAAACCACCCTAATTTAAATTAGTCAAATAATATTGGTGAAAGTAATCAGTGGAATTTAAACCAACCTAATCAAGGAGAAAACTAGAATAATCCTCATCATCCTGCAGTGAATCATAGACCTTCTTATCCTCTAGGGTGTAATCAAAATAACCAGTATAGGAATAGAAATGACATTAGGAAGAGGTAGTAATTCAATTGGGAACTCAATTACAAAGTCAACCTACTTCAATTAAAAACTTGGAAACTCAATTAAAATAACTTATAATATCTTTTAGTAGTAGACATCTTGGGTCTCTCCCTAGCAATACTAAAGTTAACCTTAAAGTTAAGGGAAAAAATCTAGTGGAAACCGCTTGAGGAGTGGTACTGATATACCCAGCCAATTATTAAATTTAGGTAAATCTGGTTGAAGACTATATATAAACCTAACGATGATGGGAGGCAATCCACTTCTGTTTGTTATTTTTAATTACTATTAGTACACTATATTTATTTTACATTTTTAAAATTTTATTATATTTAATCTGTTACATATTGTTATATTCAATTATTACACTTGATTACCTATTTAACCAAAATAAAAATTATAATTAAAATTTTTGTAAAATTAGGATAATAATAAAACCCTATATTATATTTTGAATGAACATTGCATAATAATTCCTACTTTGAAAAACTTAACAATTAACTAATCTAGATCATTTAAGCTATTAGCTTATTGTTGAATTTAGAAACTATACATTAACTTATACTGACAACTGAATTGAAAATGAATAAATAAGTTTAAGGATTAGTTTTAAGTAGCTTAAATTAGGAAAATCATAAGTTGAACTGAAAACTGTAACTAGAGATTTTTTTAAATCCTTTTATTAATTTAATAGGATTACAAGACAAGGAAAGACAAAATTGATATTCACAATCATTAAGAATGTACTTCACAAAATAGGAAAGGAGAGAAAAATGTGAGAAAAGCAAAATGGAAATGATTCAAAATGAAAAAGATAAGAACATTCAAAAATTAGTATCAATTATAACTTAATTTTAATTATATCTTATTATTTAACTAAAAAAGGATAAAATAAGCCATCTAGTACATGTGATAGTGTACTCATAAATTCTCCTTTTTATACTGTGAGTAACGAATCCCTAGCCTACATTATTCATGGTATATTTATTAGTCAAATTTATATTTTTAAAGAGAGTGAATTAATTCAAAATAAGCAATAACAAGGATGATTGATTGGGATAAATATTATGTCTTTTCAAAATTTAATTAAAACTTGTTCATTCCAAATTGCCTCTAGAGAGTGTTATATTATCCTATATTTTAGTAATTTTAAATTATTAATTTTTTTTGGCTATTAAAATGATTAAGGAGTGAATATACGTGTTGCTTGAGGACAATCAAGATTTTAAGATAAGGAAATTTAGTAAGTGTAAATTATGTATTATTTTAGTTATGTTAAATTTAGTAAAAATATGTTATTTTAGTTGTGTTTGTATAGGAATTATGGAGAACCAAATTACAGGTGTTGGACACCACTGTAGTGCCGATAAGAATCAGATTGTAGTGCTATATCGATCAATGCCAAAGCATCAATTTCAATAAGGAGGTACTGCCTTCTTTGTTTGCAAGCACTGTGGCATCAAAGATGCCAGCACTGTTGTGCCCAAAATCAGCACCGTAGCATTGGTGTCTTAAGAAAATTCAAGTAGGAGCGCCAACCTTCAAACATCATGACACTAGAATGTCAACCTAGATTTTGATGATAACAAACCAAAGTCTGGTTTCAAGGACTATGATTTTGAACACACCATAAAAGAATGTCAACCTCCATATGGATGGTGCTAACTAGGATAAGTACAATAAACATTCTATAATATAATTGAATAATTTATGGGGTTTAATTTGGGTTGAATATTGAATGGGCCGAAGAATTTAGATTTTTAATGGTTTAGATTAACCCAATAGGTTGACCCATGTCAACCCGTGGGATGGGCTTGCTGGGTTTGGTGCAATGGGTCCATGAACATCTTATGGAAGTGTTCATACAATTTAATGTTTTAAGATTTTAGTTTTGGCTCAAGAAAACCCCTTTGGGTTTTTTTGGCTCAAGCTATATGGCTAGCCCAAGTGGCCCATGGGCTAAATCTTTTTTGGCTTATCCTTAAGAACCCAGTGAATTATCCTCATGGGTTTGGGCACCTTGGCATGGTCTAAATACATGGACTTAATTTTTAGAGGCTTTAAGGCTAGTTTGGTCAATTATGGTTGACTTGGTCAAACTTGGTCAACCAAGTTTGACCAAGAGTTAAGGTTGGATCCAACACATTCAAAATAATTTTAAAACTTGATGGAGGAGGTTTTATGCCATGGTGAAGTATAAATGTATAAAAAATAATTACTTGGGTTAAAGGGGTCATTTTAGTCAACCTAGGTTGACTTGGTGATCCAGGCATGATCAGGGTATTCATTTAGGTTCAATCCACACCAAATGTGATTTAGAGTTCGTTAAAAGTGGTTTTGGGTCATGACATTATAGAAAATTTAATTTAACATCCAAATATAATGTCACACAAGATTTGCTTTAAATTTATATTTCAAATTTCTTTAATCAAATCTATATAAATTGACATTATATCATCCCTAAGGATTGACTAATGTGTCATTATCGATTTGAGAAGAGAAACTTTTAATTCATGATTAAACATTTCATAGGGGATGTTCAATTAGCCCTGAAGGATAAAAGAAATATTCACCTATCATTTCATTTATAAAATTAATCCATGTTTAAAGTTGAGGTATACATTCCACAAATCTTTCCCTTATATTAAAAAGAAACCAAGATAAGTTTTATTTTATTCTGGGTTATAGACTCCCTATAGAGGCAAACCCTTATAGTTAATTGCATCTCCTAAGAGAATACTCTAGATTAAATTAAAAACTAAAGATTTCAAAGATATATGGATCTAAAGAAAAATTTAGGCTACCAAGATTTAATGAATAAGCTTTAGATTATAAATTCTCTAGTTGTCCTCAGAATATAGATTTTAGATTTTTTATTTTAAAAGAATTGAATAAGAATATGCAAAGACTAAAGAGGTGTTTACCATCTAAACTTATACTTACTTGGAGTGAGTTACCAGCTAACAATCCTAATCCATAATTAATTGAAAGTTCAGGGAGATTGTAAGACCTCCGTGAACAAATCCTAGGCACACCAAGAGGGGGCGGGGGTGAATTGGTACTTTTTAAAAAATACTACAACAATGATATTTTTTTGTTTTATGCTAAAAAATGATTTTGAAAACAAATCTAAATAACTTAACACATGCAAAAGTAATTCAGAGTTTAAAATATTTTTTATTTTGAGACAAAAATATATCAATCAAAATCTGAAAATTTTCTTTTTAGCACACCAGGAATTTACCTAATTGTAGTTTATAATAAAAGATGATATGTGAGCAGGAAATTTAAAATGCAGAAAAGTAGAAATAAATAAGAAAGTGCACATAATAAATTTTATAATGATTTGGTCAACCTTAACCTACTCCATGGAGTCCTCCTCTCCGGGTATTGTACTAGCACTATAGTGTCTCTGCTTTTGCCCCCACAATAAGGTGGAGAAGCTCTTACAAGAATCACTTCCACCAATCCTAGTGCATTGCAGAACTGAAAGCTATGTGACCCTCTCGATGATGGTAGTGGACCTTCTATCCATTTTCACCCTCATGGTAAAAATAGAGAACTTGAAATCCTTCTTCACCCTCCTAATGATGGTAGAGAACCACAATCTTTTTTCACCCTCCTGATTAAGGTAGAGAACCTTAGAATCTTAACTTTGAAGCATCTCTTTCAAGATAATCTTCAAGAACTCACTAAGGCCACAGGAGGAAGCTAGGGGCAAGCTTCCCTGGAGCAACTGTGTGAATACCCCTCACACTCCTCCCTCACACGCATCCTCACCTTCTTCTTCCTCTCTAAGCCCAAAGCTTCTCAAGAAAGTCTCTCTTAGAGTTCCTTCAATAGCCAAATTCCTTATGAAAAGACTTCAAAAGGACACTTAAGTACAAGGCTTCAAAAAATCCTAAAATTTAAATTTGGTCATCTCTGTTTGTACAGTACAATGTAGGTTCGTTCAATATGATTAGTTTAGAAATAGCACTCATCCAACATGATAAAATAATTATTCAGGCATATTATTCAAATTAAGCAAACATATCATACAGTATGATTGTGAGTTTGTATGGTATTATTAGTTTAATTCCTCTCTATTCATACATGATGATTATGGGGATGATTGGAAATCATCTCTATCGACCATCCGATATGATTCACATCATACAGTTCGGTCAATACAATATCAATAGTTCATATAGTATGATATAAATATTGTATTATATAATTAGTTTAAAATTCAAGATTTTCATCCAGTATGATCTCTTGGACAATCAGATTTTATATATCAATTGTCCAGTACGATCAAGATCATGTAGTACAATTAACTATATTTATTAAGCCTTGATTTAATTGACTAATCTTGAGGGATAATTTAAGTAAAAGTTTAAATATCATATAGTACGATTAAGATCATACAATATAATTAGTTCAAAATTCAATTTTAAAAATTCTTAATTTATCTGGTGGCTAGGGTTTACAGATCGAAATAAATCATACAATATGATCTGCATCATACAGTACGATTAGTTCATTAACATTAATGATTCAATTAGCTGTTAACACTCTTTTTTCTATGATTATTCATATACTACAATTATAATCATACGGTATGATTAGTTCAAAAAATTTTTATCTCAAATTTTCTTCACTCCCTAGTGTGTGTGTGCGCACAGTCACTGATTTTACATACACTCTTATATGGCTTGGCTCAAGAAATAAAAAAATAGAAGAAAGTTAAATTATAGGCTATTTTGAATGGCATCCTATTCTACCCAAACTTGAGTCTTGAGTAATCTTGAGCAGTGTATGTGTACCTAAAAAGTTAGTGCACATAGATAAAAATAATATCCAATGTATATGCTAAGAGAAATAAAATCTCAATCAATAATATTTGTTATCATCAACATTATGAGCTAGGGATCCTAGATTGTAACATCAATCACCTTAGATTTAATGCATGATAGGCTAAGCTCTATCCTAAGAGATCAAAGGATGAATCATAATAAAAAATTTATGACTCAAGATGAGTAATTTTTTCCTTAAGTTCAAATGACACTAGAGAGAAGACTCAATAAGAACACTAAATTTTATCTTGTTTAATTTACCTAACTAAATTTTCTAACTCTCAATATTTCTTAGAAATTTTGCCAGCATAATGACCATATCCAAAGAAAAAATGTAGCATCCCCTAAGCATAATGGGGACCCCATTACCATGCCCGTGATGGGCATAAAAGTTTGTCTTAACATTTGTTGTAGAAAATAAAATGCATGTGTATATATATATATATATATATATATATATATATATATATGCATGATTAGGTAAAGGGATTGGTTATGTAGTACCCAATATCATATCCTACAAAGTTTAGAATATATATACTGAAAAAACCTAAGAAAACTTCTACCCACTAATTCAAATTATCACCCATATGAATGCAATGTAGACAGCAATATAAATAAATGAAATGTTGAATATAAAAAGTAATTTATTTATTCATTGATTTAATAATTTATTATACACTCAAACTCTACAGAAAATAAAGGTGGCTAAGCTCCACTGTAACAAACCTGGGTTTCTAATCCTACTATATATATAGATTCAAATATACTTGCTTATGATCTTCAAGTTCTTAGTCTTTTATAGAATTATAAAAGAGAATATTCTCCAAAGGAAAGGATATCATCTCTTGGAACCCCATTTGTATATGTATAAAAAGGTATATTTAAATCTTTTATAACTCAAGACACTGTACAACTATATATATATATATATATATATATAACATTTACAATGACTTATACATGTATACATCAATCATAGGTACATTCTACTTTTAACTCTTATAGGAATTTAAGCAATATAAAATCATATAAGAGTATGTAAAGTTCAAAGTAGTTGTGTAATAACCTGATACTTCTAATGTAATCCTTAAAGAGCCTAAGTGTACTAATAAGAATTTAAAATATATGACATCCAAATTTGCTAAAAATAAATAAACATACACAAGGTACTCTCCAAGAAAAGCACCTAGCAAACAAATCACACCATTGACCTAACTTAAATTAGAGTTGGTTGTCCTAGTAAACCATTTAAGTGTATCTAAAAAGGTTGTATGGCTTTGTTAGTTCCTAGGCTTTATTAGTTTAAAGTTGTCTATAAATGAATTTTTTTCTTCAAGGTCTTTAAATATTGGTTTTAAGTTTAAGTTTTAATGATTTAGAGGTTTTAATTTTTTTTTAAAGATGTTTTGGTTGTTGAAGTTATCTAACTTTAAGTTTTAAAGAAAATAGTGTTCAATAACTTCTAAGTGCTAGAAGCTATTGATCAGTATGTCCTAGACTCAAAAAAATACAATGCTACCAATCCTCCAAGACTAGGATAGATTGATAGCATGGAGTCTTCCATTTTAGTTATATATTTTAATCCTTAAAGCTTCCCAAGTAAATACATCTTTGCCATCCTAAAAGGAAACAAGCACAATGGTATAGATGCTACAATATCTAAGTGTTTTATCAATAATTTTTATTTAATTTAATTTTAATAATTGCTAGCTTATTAAGTTTATAATTTTAATATTTAAATTCTATCAATTTCATTCGTGATTTTGTCTCAACGAGCATGAGATTCTAGGGCCTCCTTAGGACATGTAGCCCCGCATCTCGAGGTAATCCAACCTAAAAACTTTAAGGACAAAAATGTTGGCTATTCATTTAATATTTCTTAGTAATTTAATTTCACTAGATTAATGATTTACTAAAGTTATGATGATTTATTGATTTTCCATATTTTAATGCATTAAATATAAGGTCCATTCCTTAAATTT
The DNA here is from genome assembly GCA_019925795.1 of Dendrobium chrysotoxum. Classification (NCBI taxonomy): domain Eukaryota; kingdom Viridiplantae; phylum Streptophyta; class Magnoliopsida; order Asparagales; family Orchidaceae; genus Dendrobium; species Dendrobium chrysotoxum. The sequence goes on from CM034315.1 coordinate 45,819,233, forward strand.
TTTATCTACATCAATTTTTGTAATTTTTATATTTTTTTATAAATACTAGCACTAGAGATGAGTCTAATGCCTCCAAGTTTATTGAATTTGGAGTTTTTTATAATTAGTTATAAATTTTATAAGTTTGGTGTGTTTTATGAACTATGTTTGACTCAAATGTTAACCTTTTTATTCATCGTGAATTTTGTAGTTTTTATATTTTTCATAAATACTAGACCTAGATATGAGTCTAATGTCTTTGGTTTTAATCAAGTTAGTTTTTATATTTGACCCAAATATTAACCTTTTTATTTATAGTGGATTTTGTACTTTTTATATTTTTCATAAATACTGGACCTAGATATGGGTTTACTCAAGTTAGTTTTTTTTGGAATTATTTATGAATTATGGAAGTTTGGTGATTTAATGGATTTATTTAATTATTTAATTAGGGGCATTTTCTTATTTTTGTATCAAATCAACTTAAACTTCTTAAAATCCTCTTTAAGTCACAAATGACCTTTGGAATGATTTCAAGTATTTAAAATATTTTTGGTAATTTTATATATTTTTATATATTTATTTTAATTAATTAATGAATTTCTTGATTTCTAAAATTAATTTTAATTTTGGATGAATCTGATAAGGCTTTCATTTTTTTCTCTATTGTGCTTTTAATTTTGGGTATTTTGATATATTATTTGTAAATTTTATATTTAAAATAAATTTATTATGAATTTTTAAAGATTCTAGGTCAATTATGTATATAAATTTTAGGTTCACTAAATGACATGTTAAATGACCTTCAAATCCAATGAAATTTAAAACATATGTACATGAATGTCAACCCAGATTTTTTTAATTGATCGCCTCCAATAAATTAGAATTTTCCCTTGAGTTTCAATTTAAAAAACTAATAAGAAGAAAATCGACGACGCTAAAATCCAGAAAAGATGGAAAATTGACTTTTGAAACTCCTACCTCGGACACCTTACATGTTTAAATTCCTTTCAAACAAAAGTTTAATTCAGAAGAAAGAAATTAGATTCGAAAAGGGATCTTTTCAAGCCTTGTTCTAGAAAAAATATCTGATAAAATAGTATTATGAAGTAAGGAATCAGAAATCATGATTTTCAATCTCAGGCTTTTGAAAATATTAAGTGGCGCATGGATTTTTCTAAGATATTTAAAGATCTGAAATGGAAGAAGGCTTATTTCTTTGTGGGTACATTTTGTGCCTCTTTTTTTTCAATTTGTTTGGCGCACTGCACATCTTTTAATTTTTGATACACTTTATGTATTTTTTAATTTGGCGGCATTGCGCATCTTTTCATCTTTGGGCTCATTTTGTGCCTTTTTTCAATTTGTTTGGCGTACTGCGCATCTTTTGTAAGCTTGCTTCCTTTTAAAAATCATTAAAAAATCTTAGTTATGAAATTACCTTCCAAACATAAGAGAAGACAAAAACTCACTCTCTATAGTAAGGAGGATTAATTCACAAAACAAAAACCATATATCATATAATAAGTGTAATCCCCTGATTAATAAAACATAACACTAATCCAAAACTTTGAAAATACTATTCATATGAGATAGATTACTGTAGGAAGATAAAATAGATCTCTATTTTAAAAACCAACTTTTTAATTAAAAAAAATATTTTTATCCAAAAATAATAATATACCATTAAAGGAGTTAGAGGAAGAGAAACAATCATCAATGTTTCTTCCCTTTAACAGATTCAGAGGAGTCAATCACTGCTTACAAGCTTTTAAACAAAAATAGTAAGGTAAAAAACTTAGTCAGAAATTTAGTTTATCAGTAGTAGTGAGCAGTGATCTGATTCTTATAAGAGTAAACAGTAAATAAAAGAAAATATGAAGAATAAAGGACATACTAAAATCAGCAAATGAAAATCAGCAAATGAAAATCAATAGGAAATAATCAAATTCAATAAGCAAATCAAATAGTAGAAATCAGCAGGAAAAGAAAAGATTCTAAAGTGAAATAGTCAATCAAATCAAATAGAAGCTAAAAGCAAAATGAAAAAAATAAAAAAATCAGAAACCAGTAATCATCAAATTCATGCATTTATGTCAATCACACCTAATCTGGTCCTCAGAATGCTGAATGAGTCAAAGGCCAGTGGTTTAGTAAAGATGTCACCCAGTTAATTTTTAATTGCTACGTGATGTAGCTCAATGCCCTCTTTTGTAACATGTTCCCTAATGAAGTGATGCCTTATGTCAATGTGTTTGGTTCTTGAATGTTAGATAGGATTCTTAGAAATGTAGATGGCACTAGTGTTATCACATAGAACTAAAATTGTACCAACAAGTAATCCTAAATCCAAAACTTATTTCTTTAACCAAAGGACTTGGGCCAGATAACTTCCTAAGTCAATGTGCTCAGCTTATGCAGTGGAAAGTGCAACTGAGTTCTATTTTCTACTAGACCAGGAGACTAAAGACTGTCTTAAAAATTTATAAGTTCCAAAAGTGCTCTTTCTATCCACTCTATACCCTACAAAATCAGAATTAGAATATCCAATAATCTCAAAAGAAGTGCTGTGCCTAGGGTACCAGATTCCTAGGTTTGGGGTCCCTAAGAGATATCTAAGATTCTCTTAATAGCAGTCAGGTGGGACTCTTTAGGACCAGCTTGAAACTTAGCACAAAGATAAACACTAAACATAATATCAGGTCGGCTAGTAGTCAGGTAAAGTAGTGATCCAATTATTCCCCTAAACTTCTTCTAATCAATAGATTTTCCATTTGAATCCTTATCTAACTGAACAGTGGAACTCATGGGAGTGTTGATTGGCTTAGGTTTGTCCATTTCATATTTTTTCAAGATATCCTTAGTGTATTTTGATTTATTCAGAAAGGCTCCATCATCCATTTACCTTATGCTAAACCCCAAAAAATAGGATAATTCTCCCATCATACTCATCTCAAACTCCTTACTCATTGTCTTCGAAAAGTCATCACATAAATTTTTATCAGATAATCTAAAAAGTATATCATCAATATAGATCTGGACAATGAGTAGATCATCTCCTACTTTCCTAAGAAAAAGGGTGATGTCTACGCTTCCCTTAACAAACTCACATTCTAGTAGGAATGTGCTAAGCCTCTCATACCAAGCTCTGGGTGCCTGTTTCAATCCATATAAGGCTTTTTTTAATTTATAAATATGATTTGGATTTTGTGAACTCTCAAAACCTTGGGGTTGCTCTACAAAAATATCATCTTTTATTACCCCATTTAAAAGGCACTCTTGACATCCATTTGAAATAGCTTAAATCCCTTATAACAGGTAAAGGCTAGTAGCACCCTAATGCTTCCAATCTAGCTACAGGGGAAAAAGGTCTCCTCAAAATCAATCCCTTTAATTTGATTGTACCCTTAGCCAATAATCTTACCTTATTCCTAACCACCACACTAGAATCATTCATCTTATTCTTAAAGACCCACTTGGTTCCCACTACACTTTGATTCCTAGGTCTTTCTACTAACTCCCAAACATCATTCCGTATAAATTGATTCAATTCCTCTTGCATAGCTAAGATCTAAAACTCATCAGAAAGGGCTTGATTGATGTTGGGGTTCAATCATTGAGATAAAGGCAGAATGGTTTACTTCGTTCCTAAGTCCATGCCTAGTTCTAACACCTTAAGAAGGGTCTCCTAAGATCAATTCTTTAGGATGACTTGAAGCATATCTTCAATCTCTATGTAAAGTGTTTTGAGGCTCTACCCTTTCCTCCAGATTTGCATTTTCAACTCCTTACGTAATCTCTCCTACTTCTTATTCTTCCTCAACTCTAATTTACTTAGGATCAGATTCATCAAACACCACATGAGCTGTCTCCTCCTCCACTAAAGTCCTCTTATTAAACACCCTAAAGGATTTTCCCACACTAGAATAGCCTAAGAACACTCCTTCATCAGATTTGGGGTCAAATTTTCCTAAGGATGATTTCCCATTATTCAGAATAAAAACCTTACAGCCAAAGACATAGAGGTGGGACAGGTTTGGAGTTCTACCCTTAATGATCTCATAATATGTCTTATTCAAATTGGATCTAACATTCACCCTATTCAGCACATAACAGGTAGTGTTTATCGCTTTAGCCCAAAAGTACTTTGGAAGTGAATACTCAGCAAACATGGCTCTAGCGGCTTCTACTAGGGTCCTATTCTTCCTTTCAGCTACCCCATTATGCTGAGGGGTCCTAGGAGCTGAAAAAGTATGGCTATCCCTTGCTCCTCACAGAATATTCCAAATCTCATATTTTTAAACTCTCCACCATGATCACTATAAATAGTCAAGATCTCACAACCTAACTTCCTCTGAATCTAAGTGGAAAAAGACTTAACTTTATCAAATGACTTAGATTTATGTGACAGAAATCTAATCCAAGTGAACCTTGAGTAATCATCAACAATCACAAATCCATAGACTCTCCCCCCTAAGCTCGTAGTGCTAATGGGTCCAAACAAATCCATGTGAAAGACTTCTAAAGGTCTAGAGGTGTTGATGTCCTTAATTGAGTGGAAAGAGGAGTGGACTTGCTTCCCTAATTGACAGGCATCACACTGGTGGTCCTTAGTGAACTTAAGCTTAGGGACACCTCTAACTAAGTCCTTTTGGGTGACTCTCCTAAGGGTTTTCATACTGGCATGACATAATCTCCTATGCGACAACTAAGACTCATCAGTAATAATTTTTAAGCAAATTGAAACATCAGTTTTAAAGTAGCTTATATCCAGCATGTAGACATTATTGATCCTTTATCCATGCAAAACAATTTTGTCATTTAAGCTTATAATGCAGCAAGTGGGTAGGAACTTGATGTTGTATCCTTTGTCATAAAGTTGACTGATGCTCAGCAAGTTATGTTTCAATCCATCTATGAGCAAAATATTATCAATAATGAATTTTTTTGAATCAATAATTATACCTAGTCCTACCACCCTCCTGGTGCTGTTGTCGCCAAGTGTAACCTTACCTCTAACCCTGGCCTCCAATGAAATGAATTGATTTGCATCTCCAGTCATATGTCTTGAATATTCACTGTCCAGGTACCACATGCTCTCATGAGATCTTGTGTGAGTGCACACCTATAAAATCATCAAAACTTAGATTTAGGAACCCAAATAGGTTTGGGTTCCTTCTTATGAAAAGAAGAATGTAATGCATGTGTGCTGTACTGTCAATTTTACAATTTGGGTCTCCACACCCAATGTGTACTACAGTGAACAGTGTAGGTGTGAGAGATATGTCCAAGTATGCTACAAGAAAAGAATCTAACACCATAAAAAGGGTTAACTAATCTACGTGGGTGATTGTGCCTCTTCCTAGGTTTGAATAAAACATGCTTTGATGATTTTGAAACAGATTCTTCAAAAGGTGGAGGTGCATAAAATTGTGTAAAAGTAGGAGGTGTTTCATTTTTCTCAAAAGCATAAATTTTTACTCTTAAAAATTCATTCTCCTTTTTAAGACTTGCAATTTCAAATTTCAATGCACCCTTACTACTCTCTAAGTCACATTCCATGTCGTCTAATTCTTTAAAAGCTCTTTCTAAATCAACATACAAGATTTTTAATGAATCATGCTCAATAATCAAATCAGAATGCTTTTTATTCAATTCATCAAATTTATCAATTAATCAAATTTGTAGTCTCCTCTTCAGCTTCAGTCTCAGAGGAGTTAGATATAGAATCTACCTAAAATGCCTTCTAAATCTGCTTCTTATCCTTTTTGAACTTGGGTTTCTCCTCACCCTTCTCCTTGCTCAGGTGTGCTTTAAGTGTAGGACAATCATCCTTTATATGTCCAGGCTTCCTGCATTCAAAGCAAATAGTATGAAATGAACCTTTAAAAATTTTGCTACTCTTACCTTTGTTCCATTTATGAAAGTTCTTATATTTATTTCTTAGAAAGCTTTTGAATTCCCTAGTGATTAAGGCAACATCATCGCTATCAAACCCGAAAGAGTCAGTGTCAGTATGGTTGGCCTTCAGCATCACAGTTTTCTCCCTCTTCTTCTCACCTGCATCAATTTGTCGTTGGTTCACTCCTTGCTCGTAAGCAATGAGTGACCTAGGTAAGTTATCAATAGAATAAGTGTTCAAATCTTTGGATTCAGTAATTACAGTTATCTTGGCATCAAAAGAAGAAGGCAAACATCTTAGAATTTTGTTCACTTTTTCATAGTTTGTAAGTTATATTCCTAAAGCATGTAAAGAAGTGATAATTTGAGTGAACCTAGTATACATTTCAGAAATTGATTCACTAGATTTCATGCGAAAGAGTTCATAGTCGTGAAGTAAAATATTCAATCTAGATTGCTTAACCTCAGATGTACCTTCATAAGTACAAGTGGAAACATGCATGTAATATTCATATTTTAAGGCATAAAAAAAATAGTTCAAACACTTTGCATTCAGTTGTGCTGAATCACGATCATCAAATATTCAATCAGCAAAAAGCAGTTCAGTTTTAACATTATTAACCATTCTAAAAGGTGTTTCATAGCCATCTTTAATAAGCATCTACATGCGATAATCAATTGATTATAAAAAGGTGGACATGCGAGTTTTCCAAAAATCAAAAGGTATGTTATCAAACAATCATGTAATTAAATAATCTTCAGCAGTATTATGATTACTAAAGTTAGCCATGGATCAAAATTCAAAAGTTTTTAAACTTAATTTTTGAATCCCGTTCTGATACCACTTGAAAGTTTGATAGGGATGTTAAGCCATTGTAAACTAGTCTCGAGGCTTACCAAGAGGGGGGGGGGGGGGGTGAATTGGTAATTTTAAAAGTTTAAGAGCAAAATAATGATTTAGAAATTCTTTTTGAATATTTTAAAACTTTTATAGGTATGCGATGTTGTGCAGATGTTTAACAATAATAGAATAATACTCACAATCATACAATCATCAATAGGAAAATAAATGTGGAAAATAATTGGAAAGAACACACCAGATTTTATAGTGGTTTGGTCAACTTCACTTATGTCCACTCCCCGGAGCCTCCCCTCTGGGTATGGCACTAATACTAAGCGACTCTCCTTCTGCTCACATAGCAAGGCGGAGAAGCCTATACAAAAAAACTCCTTTCCACCAACCCGATGAGGCAGAGAACCTGAACTCCTTTCGCTTCCTCCTGAAGCAGAAAGAGAACCTAGACTCCTTTCGCTTCCTCTTGAAGCAGGCATAGAACCTTGACTCCTTTCACTTCCTCCTGAAGCACACAGAGAACCCGGATCTTCTTGCGAATGATACTCCCATAGAGACACCGATAAGATAAGAGATGATGAACGGAGAAGATAACTCAGATCCTTACTTGGAGCAACCTTTGTGAATCCCTCATAAACTCCCCCTCATAAGATCCTCTCTCTCTCTCTCCCAAGCTCTCTCTCTCTCTCTCTCTCTCTCAAGGTTTTCTCTGGAAAGGAAAGTGGCAAAAGATTTTTCTTGCTGGAAGAAAAACATTTTTTATAAGAGGGCTTAAACATTACCCTAAATCTCAACTGATTGACAAATATCATCCAGGATAATCTAAGGATCATCCCGCATGATCAGTGTAAAATTTCATATTTCAGCCTAGATGATCTGGTTTCTCTAGATGATTAGAAGACAGATTTGTTCAGATCGTCCCGCGTGATTCTGCGATCATTCGGGATGATTAGTATAAATCAAGAATTTATCAAGAGAATAGTTCTATTCATCCAAGGAAACTTATGCTAGATGATCTCAAAATGAATTGATCATCCAGTACTATATCTCTATCATCCTGTACGATTAGTTCAAAACACCCAAAATCATCCTGAGCATAGTTCTGATCGGCCTGCACAAAATATGCTATACGATTAAAAATGACTTGATCATCCATGATGATATCTCTATCACCCTGTATGATTAGTTTAAAACCAGGCATATCATCCAGAGGATAGTTCCATTCGGCAAGTAAAATACTCTAGACGGTCAGGATTTTGTATGTATCGTCCTGTACAATATTACTATCATCCAAGATGATATGATCGTATCAATTAGATATTAATTACTTTCCTTAATTACTAGACTAATTTAGGCATGATTATAATGGATCATCCAAGATGATACACATATCATCCAGGACGATCAGACCAAATATCTAAAAATAAAAACTTGACTAACTTAATCTAGTGGCTGAGAATTTCTGATTTGAGCCTATCATTCTGTACGATCATAGGTTCATCCAAGAAAATCTGCTTAATCAGAATGACTTAACTTAGTCGCCCTAATTAGGGTTTTTTATTTTCATTGGATCGTCTAGGATGATGTGAATATCGTCCAAGACGATCTGAACAAAAAATGAATAGAAACTCTAATTCACTAAAACTCTCCCCCTGAGTGTGTGTGGGCAAGGTTACTTAGCTAGGGGATCATTTACATTACATTTGACTCAATAAAGATGAAAATAGTACATTGGACCTGAATTACAAAACAGACTGACTCGATCTTGGGCTGGCTTGAACTTGCAATTGATCCTGCGGACTTGAAAGATTAGACAATCAAACAGAAATAGAAATATTTGTTATTATCAAAATCATAGTCCTTTAAACCCAGATTTGCAACAGTATTTGTTGCAAATCTGGTTTTGATGATGACAAATATGTTTCTATTATGTTTTTACTTGGCTAACCCGTTTCAGGCACAAAAGATCACGAACAACTCAAGCCAACTCAAGATTGGGTCCAAGTGAGTCCAATGTAATATTTTTCTTTTTCTTGAGTCAATTGTAATGTAACTGATCCCCTAGCTAAGTAACCTTGCACACACACACTCAGGGGGAGAGCTTGAGTGAATTAGAGTTTCTATCCAAGATTTATTCAGATCGTCTTGGACGATATTCACATCATCCTGGAAGATCCAGTAAAAATAGAAACCCTAATTAGGGTGACCAAGTTAAGAGGGTCTGATTAGGCAGATCATCCTGGACGATCTTTGGATCGTACGAGACGATATGCTTAAATCAAAAATTCTCAGCTGCCAGATCAGGTTAGGCAAGTTCTTATTTTTAGATACTTGGTCTGATCGTCCCGGACGATACGTGTATCGTCCTGGATGATCCAGTACAATCATGCCTAAATTAGTCTGGTAATTAAGGAAAGTAATTAATATTTAATTGATACGATCATATCATCCTGGACGATCGCAGGATCATCCCGGACGATCATGATCGTCTAGTGCATTTCAACTGTACAACCCGAACTGTGTTCAGGACGATTTGGGGACTTTTTGAACTAATCGTACGAGATGATATACCTATCATCCAGGATGATCAAGTCATTTTTGTGTCGTCTGGCACAAGTTTCTTTGGACGACCCGAACTGTCTCCTGGATGATATTCCTCAATTAACACTAATCATCCCAGATGATCGCAGGATCGTACGGGATGATATGAACAACTTTTTGAACTAATCGTCCAGAAGAGCCAAATCGTCCATACTGAATAGACTGATTTTGAACTGATCGTACAGGATGATCTATCGATCGTCCTGGACGATCTAGGCCGACCAGTTGAGATTTAGGGTTGGTTTTGAGCCCTCATATAAAAGATCTTTTTCTTTGTTTAGAAAAAATCTTTTGCCACTTTCCTGTCTAGAGAAACCCTAGAGAGAGAGAGAGTTTGGGAGAGTGAGAGAGGATCTTGTGAGGGGGAGTTAGTGAGGGATTCACTAAGGTTGCTCCAAGCACGGATCAGAGTCGTCTTCTCCGCTCGTCATCTTTCGTCTAGTTGGTGTTCATCTTGGAATGATCATCGCAAGAAGATCCAGGGTTCTCTGCCCGCTTCAGGTGGAAGCAAAAGGAGTTTGAAGGTTCTCTACCTGCTTCAGGAGAAAGCAAAAGGACGTGGGTTCTCTACCTCACCGTGTGGTGGAAAGGAGGGTTTCTTGTACAGGATTCTCCGCCTTGCTGTGGGAGAAAAAGGAGAGTCACTTTCTGTTTAGTGCAATACCTGGTGGGGAGGCTCCGGGGAGTGGGAACCACTATAAAATCTGGTTTGCTTTTCTGATTCAATTTTGTACTTTACTTTTCTGATATTAACTGCTTGGGTGAATATCTGTGATTGATCTTTTCGTTCTTGTTTACTTGTTTTCGCTGCTAAGTATCGAAAAGATTTTTATTGTTATCATGAAACTTTTAAATAACCAATTCACCCCCCCTCTTGGTTAGCCTCGGGACTAGTTCACTAGGGCTTAACATCCCTATCGAACTTTTAAGTGGTATTAGAGCGGGATTCAAAATTTCTGTTTAAAAACTTTTGAATTTGATTCATGGCTAACTATAACAATCGTAATATTGCTGAAGGTTACTCAATCACACGACCGCCATTGTTTGACAATATTCCTTTTAATTTTTGGAAAACACGTATGTCCACTTTCCTACAATCTATTGATTATCGTATGTGGATGTTAGTTAAGGATGGTTATGAAGCACCACATAGACTTATAAATGGCATTAAAACTGAAATCCTATTTGCAGATTGGACTTTTGATGATCGTGACTTAGCACAGTTAAATGCAAAATATTTGAACTGTTTCTTTTGTGCTTTAAAATCGGAAGACTATATGCGTGTTTCTACTTGTACAATGGGAAAAGAAATCTGGGATAGATTATGTATAATATATGAAGGTACAACTGAAGTCAAATAGTCTAGGTTAAATATCTTGTTACATGATTATGAACTTTTTTGCATGAAACCTAGTGAGACGATTTCAGAAATGTACACAAGGTTCACTCAGATTGTTACCTCTTTGCATGCTTTAGGTAGAGAACTTACTAACTACGAAAGAGTGAACAAAATTCTTAGATGTTTGCCTTCTTCATACGATGCTAAGATTACTGCGATCTCTGAATTTAAAGATTTAAATACTTACTCTATTGACTGCTTACTTGGATCACTCATTGCTTACAAGCAAGGGGTGAACCAAAGGCAACTTGATGCAAATGAATGAAAGAAGGAGAAAACAGTGGCACTGAAGGCCAACGAGAGTGATTCTAGTTCTTCCGGGTCTGATAGCGATGATGTTGCCTTAATCACTAGGCAATTCAAAAGCTTTCTAAGGAAGAAACATAAGAACTATCAGAAGTGGAACAAGGGTAAGTCCAGTAAAAATTTTAAGGGTTCATCTGATACTATTTGTTTTGAATGCAGGAAGCCTGGACACATTAAGGTTGATTGTCCTACACTTAAAGCTCATCCAAGCAAGGAGAAGGGTGAGGAGAGACCAAAGTTCAGAAAGGACAAGAAGCGGATTCAGAAGGCATTCTGGGCAGACTCTGCATCCGACTCTTCTGAGACTGAAGCTGAAGAGGAGAAAAACAAACTTGTGTTTGATGGCTGATAATCACCCTGGTCAGTCCGACCAGGAAGAGGTATGTGAGCTTACTTACGATCAGTTATTTGAAGTTTCTGAAAATATTCATACATCGTATAGGAAGCTTAAGAAAACTCATGCTAGTTTGAAATTAGATTATTTGACTTTGCAAAAAGAGCATGATGTGTTAATTAAAGATCATTCCACTGTTGATTCCAATCACATGTCTTTGCTTGATGAATTCGATGAGTTGAATAAAAAATATTCTGATTTAGTTTCTGAGCATGATTCATTGAAAACATCGCATGTTGAATTAGAAATTGCTTTTAAGAAATTGAATGATATGGCATGTGATTTAGAAAGTAATGAAAGTGCAAGAACTTTTGAAATTACAAGTTTAAATAAACATATATAGTTTTTGAAAGTGAAAATCAGTGCTTTTGAAAAGAACAAAATAACACCTACTTTTGAACAGTTTTATGCACCGCCACCTTTTGAAAAATCTGTTGGAAATTCATCAAAGCATATTTCATACACATCTAGGAAGAGGCACTATCACTCACGACATTTAGTTAATCATTTTCCTGGTGTTAGATGTTTTTCATGTGGCATGTTAGGACACATCTCACACACTTGCACTGTTCACCGTAGTACACATTAGGTGTGGAGATCCAAACTGCCTGTTTCATAGCACAGCACGCATGCATTACATTCTTCTTTTCATAAGAAGGAACCCAATCCTGTTTGGGTTCCTAAGACTAACATTTGATGATTTTGTAGGTGTGCTCTCACACAAGACCTCGTGAGAGCATGTGGTACCTGGACAGTGGATGTTTTAGACACATGACTGGAGATGCAGATCAGTTCATTTCGCTGGAGGCCAGAGCTGGAGGTAAGGTTACACTTGGAGACAACACCACCAGGAAGGTGGTAGGCCCAGGTAAAATTGGTGATTCAAAGAATTTTATGATTGATAATGTTTTTCTTATAGATGGACTGAAACACAACTTGCTGAGCATCAGTCAACTTTGTGACAAAGGATACAGCATCAAATTCCTACCCACTAGCTGCATTTTAAGCTTAAATGATAAAGTTATTTTGCAAGGGCAAAGGATCAACAACGTCTACAAGCTGGATGTAAGTAGCATTAAATCTGAAAATTCAATTTGCTTAAAAACTGCTGCTGATGAGTCTTGGTTATGGCATAGGAGATTGTGTCATGCCAGTATGAAAACCCTTAGGAGAGTTACCCAAAAGGACTTAGTTAGAGGTGTGCCCAAGCTTAAGTTCACTAAGGATCACCTGTGTGATGCCTGTCAGTTAGGGAAGCAAGTCCAGTCCTCTTTTCACTCTGTTAAGGACATTAGCACCTCTAGACCTTTAGAAGTTCTTCACATGGACCTCTTTGGACCCATTAGCACTGCCAGCTTAGGGGGGAGAGTCTATGGGTTTGTGATTGTAGATGATTATTCGAGGTTCACTTGGGTTAAATTTTTGTCACATAAATTTGAGTCATTTGATGAGTTTAGATCTTTCTCTACTTGGATTCAGAAGAAGTTAGGATGTGAGATTATTACCATCCATAGTGATCACGAAGGGGAGTTTGAAAATGAAAGATTTGGAAGTTTTTATGAGGAGCAAGGGATTAGTCACAATTTTTCACCTCCTAGGACCCCTCAGCAGAACAGGGTGGCTGAAAGGAAGAACAGGACCTTAGTGGAAGCCTCTAGAGCCATGCTAACCGAGTATTCACTTCCAAAATACTTTTGGGTTGAAGCGGTGAACACTACCTGTTATGTGCTGAATCGGGTAAATGTGAGATCAAAACTGAACAAGACACCTTATGAGATCATTAAGGGTAGAACTCCAAATCTGTCCCACCTCCATGTCTTTGGCTATAAGGTTTTCATTCTGAACAACGGGAAGTCACCCATAGGGAAGTTTGACCCCAAATCTGATGAAGGAGTGTTCTTAGGATATTATAGTGTGGGGAAATCTTTTAGGGTGTTCAATAAGAGGACTTTGGTGGTGGAGGAGACAACCCATGTTGTGTTTGATGAATCTGATCCTAAGGAGTCTAGATCTGAAGTAGAAGATGAAGAGATTGTTGAGGTTACCCAAGGTGTTGGAAATATAAACTTGGAGGAAAGGGTAGAACCTCATCCCACACTGCCTAGAGATTGGAGATATTCTTCGAGTCATCCTAAAGAACTGATCTTAAGAGACCCTTCTGAAGGTGTTAGGACTAGGCATGGACTTAGGAAGGAAGTAAACCATTCTACCTTTATATCAATGACTGAACCCACCAACATCAATCAAGCCTTGTCGGATGAGTTTTAGATCTTAGCTATGCAGGAAGAATTGAATCAATTTGTAAGAAATGATGTTTGGGATTTAGTAGAAAGACCTAGAAATCAAAGTATTGTGGGAACCAAGTGGGTCTTTAAGAATAAGATGAATGATTCTGGTGTGGTGGTTAGGAATAAGGCAAGATTGGTGGCTAAGGGGTATAATCAGATAGAAGGGATTGATTTTGAGGAGATTTTTGCCCCTGTAGCTAGATTGGAAGCCATTAGAATGCTACTAGCCTTTGCCTGTTATAAGGGATTTAAGCTGTTTCAAATGGATGTCAAGAGTTCCTTTTTGAATGGGGTGATAAAAGAGGATATTTTTGTAGAACAACCCCCAGGTTTTGAGAGTTCCCAATATCCAAATCATGTTTATAAATTAAAAAAGGCCTTATATGGATTGAAACAGGCACTTAGAGCTTGGTATGAGAGGCTTAGCACATTCCTGTTAGAAAGAGAGTTTGTTAAGGGGAGCGTAGACACCACCCTTTTTCTGAGAAGGTTAGGGGATGACTTACTCATTGTCTAGATCTATGTTGATGATATAATTTTTGGATCTTCTAATAAGTATTTATGTGATGAGTTTTCTAAAACAATGAGTAAGGAGTTTGAGATGAGTATGATGGGAGAATTGTCCTACTTTTTGGGGTTTAGCATAAGGCAAATGGATGATGGAACCTTTCTCAATCAATCTAAATACACTAAGGACATTTTGAAGAAATATGAAATGGACAAAGCCAAGCCAATCAATACTCCCATGAGCTCCTCTGGTCAGTTAGATAAGGATTCAAGTGGAAAATCTGTTGATCAGAAGAAGTATAGAGGAATAATAGGATCACTGCTTTACCTGACTGCTAGCCGACCTGATATCATATTTAGTGTCTGTCTTTGTGCTAGGTTTCAGGCTGATCCTAAAGAGTCCCACCTGACTGCTGTTAAGAGAATTCTTAGATATCTTTTAGGGACCCTAAACCTAGGAATCTGGTACCCTAGGCATAACACCTCTTTTAAAATTATTGGATATTCTTATTCTGACTTTAGAGGGTGTAGGGTGGATAGAAAGAGCACTTCTGATACTTGTCAATTTATAGGATAGTCTTTAGTCTCCTGGTCCAGTAGAAAAAAGAACTCAGTTGCACTTCCACTGCTGAAGTTGAGTACATTGCCTTAGAGAGTTGTGTGGCCCAAGTTCTTTGGTTGAAGCAACAAGTCTTGGATTTAGGATTACCTGTGGGCACAATTTCTGTTCTGTGTGATAATACTAGTGCCATCTGTATCTCTAAGAATCCAATCCAACATTCTAGGACCAAACACATCTATGTAAGGCATCACTTCATTAGGGACCATGTTATAAAAGGGGACATTGAGCTACATCATGTAGCAACTGAAAATCAGCTGGTAGACATATTCACTAAACCACTGGCCTTTAACTCATTCAGCATTTTGAGAACCAGATTAGGAGTGATTTATATAAATGCTTGATTCTGATGACTGCTGATTTCTGACTATTCTGATTGTTATTCTGTTCTCTGTTAGTTAGTTTTTTTGGTTCTTGATTTGATTATTTGCTTTCAGTTGGTTTTATTTCTTCTGCTGATTTTTGGATTAGCCCTGTTGTTTGTTTTGATTTGAGTATTTACTTTGATTTGATTTTCTACCTGTCTTTATTCACTAGTTCATCTCTTGCACTTACTGTTTGATGCTTTTCAAAGTCTAATCACTGCTCACTACTTCTGAAAATCTGAATTTCTAACTGGGAGTTTTACCTTGTTTTTGTTTTGGAAGCTGGTAAGTAGTGATTGACTCACTGGATCCGTTAAAGGGAAGAAATATTGATGATTGTTTCTCTTCCTCTAACCCCTTTACTGGTGTATTGTCTCTTTTGGATAAATATTTTTTTCAAAATTAAAAAGTTAGTTTTTGAAATAGAGATTTATTTTATCTTCCTACAGTAATCTACCTCATATCAATAGTGTTTTCAAAGTCTTGAGTCATTATTTTGATTTTCTAAACCAAGTGATTGCACTCATCATATGACGTATAAATTTTGTTTTGTGAATTACTCTTCCTTATCATGGAGAGCATCTCTTATATTTGGAAGGTAATCTCACAGCTGAGACTATTTAACGAGTATGAAAAGAAGAAAGCTTACAAAAGATGCGCAGTGCGCCAAATCAATTGAAAAAAGGCACAAAATGAGCCCAAAGCTGAAAAGATGCGAAATGTTGCCAACTAAAAGATACATAAAGTGTATCAAAAATGAAAAGATGCGCAAAGCGCCAAATAAATTAAAAAAGAGGCATAAAATGAGCCCAACCAAGCTTTCTTTCCTTTGAGATCGTTAAAGGTCTTAGAAAAATCCGTGTGCCACTTAATACGTTCAAAAGCTTGTGTTTGAAAATCCTGATTTCTGATTTTTTTACTTTGTAACACTATTATATCAGATATTTTTCTAGAACGAGGCTTGAAAGGATCTCTTTTCAAATCTAATTTCTTTTCTTCTGAATTGGATGTTTGTTTTGAAAGAGATTTGTATCGATAAGGTGCCCGAGGTGAGAGTTACGAAAGTCAATTTTTCTAACTTTTTTTGGATTTCAGCGCTGTCAATCATCTTCTTATTGGTTTTTGGATCTAAAATCAAGGAAAAATTCTGATTTACTGGAGCAGTTTGATGAAAAAAAAAAATTGATGTTTTCTCTGTGTTCTTGTCTTTGTTTCTATGTTTTGTTTGCACTGCTTTGTTTTGCACTGCTTGGTTCTGTTGGTTTTGTTTACCCCTCCTCCTTTTTGTGATGTCAAAAGGGGGAGTCAGTTGTAGTCATTTCTGTGTTTGTTATGTGTTATATTTCATGTATTAATTTGATTGTTAAAGGAAAATTTAGAAAAAATATTTGTTTTTCGATTTCCTAGTCATTTTTATTTTCAAACTACTGTATAAATGTTTGTCATCATAAAAAAGGGGGAGATTATTGCAAATCTGGTTTTGATGATGACAAACATGTTTCTATTGTGTTTTTGCTTGGCTAACCCGTTTCAGGCACAAAAGATCACGAACAACCCAAGCCAACTCAAGATCGGGTCCAAGTGTGTCCAATGTAATATTTTTCTTTTTCTTGAGTCAATTGTAATGTAACCTTGGACACACATACTCAGGGGGAGAGCTTGAGTGAATTAGAGTTTCTGTCCAAGATTTGTTCAGATCGTCCTGGACGATATTCACATCGTCCTGGATGATCCAGTAAAAATAAAAACCCTAATTAGGGCGACCAAGTTAAAAGGGTCTGATTAGGCAGATCGTCCTGGATGATCTTTGGATCGTACGGGACGATATGCTCAAATTAAAAATTCTCAGCCGCCAGATCAAGTTAGGCAAGTTCTTATTTTTAGATACTTGGTTTGATCGTCCTGGATGATACATGTATCATCCTGGACGATCCAGTACAATCATGCCTAAATTAGTCTGGTAATTTAGGAAAGCAATTAATATTTAATTGATACGATCATATCATCCTGAACGATCGTAGGATCGTCCCGGACGATCATGATCATCTAGTGCATTTCAGCTGTATGACCCGAACTGTGTTCAGGATGATTTGGGGACTTTTTGAACTAATCGTACGGGACGATATACCTATCATCTGGGACGATCAAATAATTTTTGAGTCGTCCAGCACAAGTTTCTTTGGACGACCCGAACCATCTCCTGGACGATATTCCTCAATTTACACTAATCGTCCCGGACGATCGCAGGATCGTACGGGACGATATGAACAACTTTTTAAACTAATCGTCTAGAAGAGCCAAATCGTCCATACTGAATCAGCTGATTTTGAACTGATCGTACAAGATGATCTATCGATCGTCCTGGACGATCTAGGCCAACCAGTTGAGATTTAGGGTTGGTTTTGAGCCCTCATATAAAAGATCTTTTTCTTTATTTAGAAAAAATATTTTGCCACTTTCCTGTCTAGAGAGACCCTAGAGAGAGAGAGAGAGAGAGAGAGTTTGGGAGAGAGAGAGAGGATCTTGTGAGGGGGAGTTAGTGAGGAATTCACTAAGGTTGCTCCAAGCACGGATCAGAGTCATCTTCTCCGCTCGTTGTCTTTCGTCTAGTTGGTGTTCGTCTTGGAAGGATCGTCGCAAGAAGATCCAGGGTTCTCTACCCGCTTCAAGTGGAAGCAAAAGGAGTTTGAAGGTTCTCTGCCTGCTTCAGGAGGAAGCAAAAGGATGTGGGTTCTCTGCCTCACCGTGTGGTGGAAAGGAGGGTTTCTTATACAGGCTTCTCCGCCTTGCTGTGGGAGCAAAAGGAGAGTCACTTTCTGTTTAGTGCAATACCCGGAGGGGAGGCTCCGGGGAGTGGACGTAGGTCAAGTTGACCGAACCACTATAAAATATGGTTTGCTTTTCTGATTCAGTTTTGCACTTTACTTTTCTGATATTAACTGCTTGGGTGAATATCTGTGATTGATCTTTTCGTTCTTGTTTACTTATTTCCACTGCTAAGTATCGAAAAGATTTTCATTGTTGTCGTGAAACTTTTAAATAACCAATTCACCCCCCCTCTTGGTTAGCCTCGGGACTAGTTCACTAGGGCTTAACATCCCTATCAAACTTTCAGTATTAAGAGAAGTATCTGAATTATCCTTTCTCTCTCTTATTTGTTTGGTAGATTTTTGAACTATGGAAGGGCTAGAGAGGCAATGAAAGAGCTAGGGGCTTGTTAAGAGGCTGGGGAAACAAGTTGATCAACCCTTTTTAAGAGGTTTTGGAGATATTTATTAGAGAGAGAAATTTAAATGGTGGCCACCTAAGCTTATGCCAGCAACCATTTTAGTTAGGGATTGACCAATGAGAGCTAAAAGAAGGTTTAGGAGAGTTAGAAAGCATATGGGTATTTGTTGAGGGAGTTAGGCTTGAACCAATCGTTGGAGAGAGATTATTTTAGAGGTTATTGCCACATCAATAACCTATGTGGCATGAGATGATTTAAGCATGTACAATGAAGCTTCTAGAGTCCAAGCAACATTGGACTGGGTTAGGTTGGAGCTCAGTTTAATGGGTTTTAGGAGGCTTGGTTCAACCCATACTTTTGACCCAAGTCAAATCATGGGATCAAACTCTTGAGGTGTATGTATGGGGTTAATACACACATGCTATAGTTATTTTTAAAATATTTTTTGATAGGGGTGGTGATTTAGAGTTAGAAAATACTATTTTTAGCACTTAATTCAACCCTATTCATCAAATCTTATGGGCCCAAGTCTTGAAAATTTTTTAGGAGACTCATGTTAATCTCATGAATAGTCCTCTTGACTTTGGTTTAATGATTTGGTGAAAATCATGAGTTGTGAATTTTTTAAGTGCATAAGATAATTTTGGTCAACTAAGGTTGACATGATCAGCCAGGTTTTACCAGGGATCAATGAAGAGTCCAACTCATTCTAAATTTTGTTATGGAATTATTGAAGGTGGTCCCATAGCTTAGTGAGGTCATTTAGTGTAAAATGCATTTTTAAGGGCTTAAGGGACCCTTTGGTCAACCTAGGTTGACTTGGTCAAGCAGGGTTAACCATGGCATGAATTTTGATTCAATGCTTTTCAAATGCAATTTTGAGTTTATGGGAGGTGGTCCCAAGGTTTGGTGGGATCTCCATGCATGTAATGTAGTTTAAAAGGTAAAAGGGAAATTTGGTCAACCTAGGTTGACTTGATCAACCAGGGTTAACCAGGGCTTGGGATTTGGTTCAAAGGATGTTAAATGGTGTTTATAACATATTTGTAGAAGATTGTATGGATTAGTTTAACTGAGCCATGTTGAGGTTTAAGAAAAATTTAGTTATCAAGGTTTAGGGTTTTAAGGTTTTATGGTCAACCATAGTCAGCTATAATCGACCAAGGTCAAATGTTGTCTCAATGCATCATATTTAGGTCAATAGTGATGTTCAATAATTTTAGTGAAGTTTCCAAAGTCAAAATCATAAGATGCCATGTTTAATGGCATAGGCTATATACATATTTGAATGTTTTGAACCTATGGAAATACTTTGAGTTTGAGGGTTTAATGATCTTACAATGCCTTCAAATTTATATGGTTAACCCTAGGGACATGCCTAATTAATATGCAAGTGATAGATCATGAGTCCAAGGTTACTTAGTCAGATTTTAGGGCAATGAGAAGTTTTTCCAAAATTAGGTTATGGACCAAGGGGTTTTTGGTTTGGTTTTGGCACAAAATTTTGGAGTTTTGGGATTTTCATTGGATTTGATCAATAAGTTTTATTTAGATGTAATTTAATCAATGATTTAGAAGGATTTAGAGTTTTTAATGTTTAGATCATTGACAATAAATGATGATCGTCAGTGATTGAACATGTGATCAACTGATTATCACTGAGGACAATCAACTAATAGATTTAGGGCTCAATTTTAATTTATTTGTTGAATTGATAAATGAGGCTCAATGATTGAAGAAAATTTAGCTTTTATAATGAACATATCAGTGATAATCATTTGTTGATTCTTAGGCGATATATTAGATAATCAAATTACGGTCGGGGTGATTGTCAAGTGACGATTTTGAAGTCAATGATTTAATTACTTTGCTAGAGCATAGTGATGGGATGAATTTAAAGTTTGAAGTGTAGTTCAATGATTTTAGTGTGGAGATTAGATTTTTTATTTAGATCATTGATCTCACCCAAGGATTAGTTTATCAGGCATAAGCTAAGAAGGGTTTATTCAAAAGGTCCATTTTATGGTTTTTAAGGTTTATGGGTTTCTTGGTCAACAAAGGTTAATCATGGTCCATAAAGGGTTTAAGGGAGTTCAATTCAATATGATTATGATTATGAACTAGTTTAATAATTTTATACATGTTTCCAAGGAAGTTTGTAATAAGATGACTTGTCAAGTGGCATGGGTTATAAATATTTGAAGGTTTTCTAGGCTTGGGCAATACTTTTTGTTTTAGGGTTTAAAAGGACATGAAAGCCTCCAAAATGGCTAGGTAGATACTAGGGACATACTTAATTAATATGAAAATAATCAAACACCATTCCAAAGCTATAACACATGGTTTTGAATCAGTTGAAAATTCTTCTAATATAGTAAAAGGTTTGAAGGATATACACTTTAGATTTAAACACTAGAGTTTCAAGTTTGGATTTTTAAGTTGGATTTAGATTTGGATTTAATTTAGGATTGAGGTTTATGATTGATTGAAGAGTTTAGGATTTTAAAATTCTAAGATAATTGATAAGTATTTATTGATTGATAGTAATTGAGTGGTTGATCAAATGACTAACAATGGTAATTATCAACTAACTGATTTAGATTTTAATGATTTAATCACCATGACATAGCACAGGGGGAACTAGATTTAAGCTTTGAATAGGAGTTAAGGGAATTAAAAAATAAGATTGAAACTTTAAATTAGGTTTCTAACCTCAAACTAAAATGAGGTCAACACTACACTATGAGGTCAACACTACACTATGAGGCCAATTTGCCGCTATGGAAGTGGGTTCCTTCGGCATTATGGAGTTATATTTAAATATTATTTTTTCTAGAATTAAAATAATACTGTGGTGCTTAGGGACTAAGCACTGTGGCATTCTTACTAATTTTTTAAATCATATTTCATACACATAAGGAAGCATCTACCACTCATTTCAGTTCTTCCAAAGAGAACAAATCAAACCTAACCAAAGTAACTTCCAATCGCAAACATGAGCATCATTCACAAATAATATATCTTGATTAAAATAGCAAACATATATAATCATTTGGGTTTCCTTTAATCAAACATATATAATCATTTGGGTTTCCTCCCAAAAAGTGTTAAGTTTATAATATTCAATAAGAATATGTCTCTCCCCTATCTAGGATAAGCCAACTTCATTGACCTTCTAATGAAATATATTTCCCCTTGGCCTCAATCTCTAACTACTGACTTTGAAAATTTGAGTGGTCTTACTATCCTTAATGTCTACAACTCCAAAACGACACACCTTTACAATAATGAATGGAGATGACCTGGTCGTCAACTTTCTAGGAAATAATTTAAAGCTTGAATCATACAAAAGCACTTCTTGTCCAAGCTCAAATTCTTAGTGAATGAGCTTACGATAGTGCCTCTTTATAATTTTTTTTTTGTAAATAAATTTTCATTTTTATAAGCATCATTTCTGAATTCTTTGAACTCAATTAGCTGTATTAGCCTTTTCTCCTTAGTATCCTTATGATTTTAATTTAATTCTTTTGCTGCACAAATATATTTTATGCTCTAACTCTAGGGTAAGTTATACATTTTTCTAAAGGTCAACATTTAGGGAGACATTCCAATTGGAGTTTTAAATGTAGAGATATAAGCCCAAAGTGCATCATCCACTCTCAATGTCCATCCTTCCTATTTAGACTCACTCTCTTTTCTAGAATTTTTTTGATCTCCCTAATAATTATTTTAGCTTGGCCTCTAGTTTGGGGATGATAAGTAGTTGTTATTTTATGCTTAATTCCATATTTCAAAATTAGATTCTCCACTCTCTTATTATGAAAATGACTCCCCCATCACTAATGATTACTATAGATACTCTAAATCCTTAAAAAAAATATTTTTCTTTAAAAAATTAATGACTACCTGAGTGATAGTTTTGGATGTTGCCACTCCCTCAACCAATTTGAAGACATAGTCAACAACTAATAATATATATTGACTCACAAAAGATTAAACAAAAAGGCCAGTGAAGCCTAGTCTTAAAACATCAAAGATATCAATGTTTAACATATAATTAAGGAGCATTTCATGTCTCATTAAAATATTTCCTACACTCTGACACATAGCACATCTTTTGACACATTCATTTACATCTTGAAATAAGGTATGCTAGAAAAATCTAGATTGAAGGATCTTAGAAGTTTTAAATCCTTAAAAATGCCCTCCATAGTCCAAGTCATGACACTGTCTAATGATGGATTTAATATACTTTTTGGGATACACCTTCTAATGATTTAGTATTTGTATTTCTTAAATAAATATGGCTCATCCCAAAAGTAAAATTTAGGATCATGTATAAATTTATTCCTTCGTGGATAAGATATCAAATGGGATCACTCTACTCATAATTTAGTTCACAATGTTAGCATACTAAAGCACACAAAATGAATGCAATGCTAAAAACTTTTTATTAGGAAAGAACTCATTGATGTCACACTTGTTAGCAATAAGAGAGTCCATGTCACCAATCTTGGCTTAGCATCTTTCTTTGTCACCAAAAGTTTGATAGTAAAATGATCAGCATATACAACAACTTTGGTGCCAATCAAATAGGGTCTAAACTTGTCAGAAGAAAAAAACTATTACTAAAAGTTCTTTTTCAGTAGTGGTGTAATTAACTTGAGCTGTATTCAAAGTTAAGTTACTATACTTTGGCCTAACATAACTCCCATAGCATATTCACTATCATCACACAAAATTTCAAAATGTAATGTCCAATCAGGTGCAACAATAATGGGTATAATAATCATATGCTATTTTAAAATATTGAAAGCCTTAAAACATTCATCATCAAATTCAAAATGGACTTCTCTTTTAAGTAAATGACATAACGGTTTAGTTATTTTTAAAAAATCTAAATCTTTAATAAAACCATCATGTCCTAAAAAGCTTCTAATTCTCTTAACAAAAGTGGCTGGCGATAGATTTTCATTAGCTTGAACTTTATCCCTATCCACTTCTAAGCCTCTTTCAAAATATTTTTATCCTAAAACTATACCTTTTGCTACCATAAATTAACATTTATCCTAATTTAGTATCAAATTTGTGTCTAAACATCTTTTTAAAATAATAAATAAATGTTCCAAATAAGAATCAAAAGTGGTACAAAAAATTGAGAAGTAGTCTATAAAGAATTCAATGCCTTACTAAATTAGGAAAAATTTAACATCATACCTTTCAAAAGTAGTAGGGTCATTGCATAATCCAAAAGGCATCCTCCTAAATACAAATATTTTATTAAGATTAGTGAATGTAATATTTTCTTAATCCTTTAGTGCTATAAGAATCTGGTGGTAACCTGAATATCAATTTAGGAAGTAGCAAAAGGGTGTCCTATTAACCTATCTAACATTTGATAAATAAAGGGCAAATAAAAATGGTTCTTCCTGTAGTAGCTATACTAAATTTCCTATAATCAATACATATCCTCCAACCTAGAACCATCCTATTGGGTATCGACTAATTTTTCTCATTGGTCCCCACAACAAGGCTTCCTTTCTTTGGGAAATAATGAATTCGATTCACCTAAACACTATCTGAAATGGGCTAAATGATACATGCATCTAACAATTTTAAAATCTCCTTCTTCATGGCTTCCTTCATTATAGGGTTCAGTCTTCTTACCAGGTCAGCTTTTGGTAGGGAGTTTTTCTCCATTAAAATCTTACACACACACAAGGATGGACTAATTCTCTTAACATCAGTAATAGTCCAACCAAAAACATTCTTACTAAGAATTCTAATAAGCTTACCTTCTTAATCTTCTCCTAGCTCAATAGAAATAATGACATGTAAGTTTGACTCCTCTCCCAAGAAGGTATACTTTAAGTGAGCAGACAAGACTTCTGACTCAAGAATGGTGCCTCTACAATAAATGATTCCAACAGATTCCATATAGATAATGTATCAGTACTTCATATCTCTCTCTAAACACTCTAGGGGCTTCACTAACCATATAAACTAAATTTATATCTATCTCTCCTATGTAATCCTCATATAATGAACTAAACAAAGAACTATTAATTAATAACTTTCATTAAATCCTCTACAAAATCATCTAGTAAATCCACTCTATGATAATGTTCACTATGATCCTTAGGAAACTCCATAGACTTCAAGACATTGCAGAACACTTTCTGATCATGAACCCTCATGGTTAACTCTCCCTTATACACATCAATCATAGCCCTTCCTATGGCTAGGAAAGGTTTACCCAAGATAATAGGTGTCTCCCTATCTTCCTCCATCTCTTTCAGCTTAAAATATCTTTCATGAACTTAGCTTATATAGGCATATACTTAGAGCTTTTAGCAAATAAAATTTTAATGATCAACTTTTCCAAAAATCTAGAGAACTGCCTATTAGGTTATGCTTTGATAACTTATAGGGAAATGACGGTGATGGC
Organism: Dendrobium chrysotoxum; assembly: GCA_019925795.1. NCBI lineage: Eukaryota > Viridiplantae > Streptophyta > Magnoliopsida > Asparagales > Orchidaceae > Dendrobium > Dendrobium chrysotoxum. The sequence goes on from CM034315.1 coordinate 45,844,122, forward strand.
CTCTTAATTGAAAGCATACAATTGTGCTCTAATAGTGGAGATGGCACACCAACAGAGGGGAGGGGGGGGGGGGGGGGGGGGGGGGGGGGGGGGGGGGTGGGGGGGGGAGGGGGGATTTGTGTTTTAAAAATTTCTTCTAAAACTTTTGAATAAAAAGCAAAACTTAATTTTATGCAAAGGCATCTGAATAAACAAAATAACATAACTCAAGCAAGAACAAATTTTTGGGTTTTAGATGTTGCATAAAAATAATAAAAATATTTTTATATTTCTTTCCTATTTTTTTTTTAAAGTAAAAATGAACCATAATCAATCCAATAGGTTTGCTATCACAAGTTCAACTACAATCAAATCAGAGTGCTAAAAATTAATTTGTAAGATAATAAAAGAATTAAAATTAAATGCAAAATGTAAGAAGATAAACTAATTTTATATTAGCTCGATCAACTTGACGTATGTTCACTCCCCAAAGGTCCTCCTTCTTTGGTATTGCATTAAGTAGTGACTCTCCTTCATCCCACACCTACACGAAGAAGCCCTTCTCCCTTGCCATAGGTAAAGAATGCACCTTTATATACTTTTCACCCCTAAAGTCTCTCTCCTTCCACCTCCTTGGTCTGGCAAAGTCATCGAGTCCCCCTTTCACCTCCTTGGTCTAATGGAGTCATCGACTCCTCCTTTAACTTCCTCAGTCTGGTAGATTCGTTGAGTCCTCCATTCACCTCTTTAGTCTAATGGCATCACCATATAACTAATCTCCTTGGTTAGTGGGCCTTTGGCACCAATGACTTCCCTTCATAGAGCTTCTCTAAAGAGACACACCAATATAACTGGAGGACCGTAGGTACATGTCAGCCAAAGCAATTGTGTGAATCCCCTCACACTCCCTTAATTTTTTCAAGGCTCTTCTCCCAGTCTCAACCTCACCCTCTCTCCCTTTCTCAAAGCTCTCTGACAAAAGAAATAAAACTCTTAACTAACAAAAGAATCATTTAAAGTCTTCATGAGTTTAAATAGATGGCATAAAAACCCTAAATTTTAATTATGATATGTTTATTTGTACAGTATTATATGAGTATTATATAATACAATTAGTTCATTATAGTCATAGATTATCCTATATGATTACAAATCATCAAGTACAATTAGTTCAAACCGAACATTTGATCATATAGGATAAACTAAGGTTGTCTAGAGAGTTCTCATGTAGCTCGTACTATCTAATATGTAATCATATAGTATGATCTAAAATTAATACAAATCTAATTTGATTCCCTAAATTCTTGACTTAAAATAAGCAATAATAATCAAAGATTATACAGTACAAAGAAGTTTCTGTGCTATGCATAGTTTAAATTTCAATTTTCAAATTTGCTTGTTTTAAGTAGGATTCGATGGTAGGGTTTTTAAAATTAGTTGATCATCATATATGATATGTTCTTTATACAATATGATTAGTTAAAAGAAAATTTAATTTCTCTTGTTTAATCAAATAGTTTAATTAATTCTTTTTTAAATTGATCGATTGTACGATATGGATAGTTTAATTTGATTAACAAAAAATTAAAATATTTATTATTCTTCCTTTTTGTACGTGTGTGCACGATTGTAAAGCTAACATACACCAAATTACATATATTGAGTCAAGAAAAATAAAATTATAGACTCTTTGGAAAAGTAACTAAATAATAGAATATTTTCGTGAGCTCTAATTCTTTGAGGATGCTTTATGTATGTTGCACATGAAACATTAGTAGTGTATCAAAAAAAATGTAATATATAAAATAGGAAAAAATGAAATATACATCCAATAATATTTGTAATTATCAAAATATAATATCAGGCTCCAGGATTGCAATAATCTCCCCATTTTCTATGATGACAAATATTATTAGTTAAAATTTCAAATTACAAGTTAATTATTAATTTCTTACTAAGCTCTCCCCCTCACCAAGTGATGTTTTTAAAAATAGGGAGAAACCTTTATTTTTTATTTTATTATGTTTTATTATTTTTAAAGAGCAAACATAAATGGCAATCATCACAAACACTAAAAGTAAGAACTACACTAATAAAAAATAGGCAGTACAACCAACACACTTACTACTCCCCCTTTTGACATCACCAAAATGAGCAACTACAAATAAATGAAGTACAAAGCAAAAAGAAAGACTAAAAATTGAAAGAATAATCAAACACATAACATAAAATAAACATAAATAAATATAAACATTATAAGTAAAATAAACAATCAAACTCATAATAAAAACCATAAACTTACGCAAACACTCAAAATTTTACGTACCACTACCCCAATTCTTTCTAAAAACTTATGTCAATGACACCTTATCTAGTCCTAATTGTGCTAAATGCATTAAAATGTATGGGTTTGGTAAAGATATATGCCAATTAGTTTTTAGCATCAACATGTAGTAGTTATACATCGCCCTTAGTTGTATGATCCCTAATAAAATGATGTCTAATATTAATGTGTTTAGTGTGGGAATGTAGAATTGGATTTTTAAAAATACAAATCACACTAGTATTGTCACACATAATAGGGACTGTACTTACAGATAGTCCAAAGTTAAGAATATGTTGCTTCAGCCTTAGGACATGGACAACACAGCTTTCCATTGCTACATACTATGCTTCAACAATGGATAGGGCTATAAAGTTTTATTTTTTACTAGACCAAGAAATTAAATATTATCCTATAAATTAGCAAGTTTAAGATGTGCTTTTCCTGTCTACTCTACACCTAGCAAAATCCAAATCTGAATACCCTACAAGGTTAAATATGGAGCTATTCCTAGGATAACAAATGCCTAAGTTTTGTTCCTATCAAATATCTTGGAATTCTCTTAATAATGATCATGTTAGATTTTTTAGGATCAGATTGAAACCTATAACATAAATAAATGCTAAACATGATATCTAGTCTACTATCAGTCATGTAAAGTAGTGATCTTATAATCCCTCTATATTTCTTTTGGTCAACATATTTATCATTTATATCCTTATCTAAATGGGTGGTTAGGCTCATCGGTGTATTCATACTCTTACTACCTCCATATCAAATTCTTCTTTATAATTTCTATAAAATATTTTGTTTGACCATGGAAGGTTTCATCTTGTCTTTATTTCACACTAAGCCCAAAAAAGTAAGTCAACTCACCCATCATGCTTATTTAAAGATCCCTACTCATAATGGTAGAAAACTCTTTGTATAATATTGTTTGTAGATCCAAAGAGTATATCATCAACATAATTTTGTACTATGCATATATCATATCTAACTTTCTTAAGAATAAGGTGATGTCGACACTACCCTTAACATATGAATTCTCTAACAAAAAGTTACTAATCCTATCATACCATACCCTACGTGCTTACTTCAACCCATACAATGCTTTCATAAGCTTGTAAACATGATTAGAAAATTAAGAATTCTCAAGGCCTAGGGTTTCTCTACATAAACATTCCTTTAATTACACCATTAAAAACTATACTTTTAACATCCATTTGGTATAATATGAAACCTTTAAAACATACAAAAGTTAAAAACACTCCTATAGATTTTAACGAAGCTATGGGGGAAAAGGTTTCTTCAAAGTCTATTCCTTCATCTGATTATACCACTTTGCTACCATTCTTGCCTTTTTTAGACTATTGATCCAGTGTCATTCAACTTATTTTCTTAAAGCCATTTTATACCAACTACACTCTAATAAACGATTCTACAAACTAACTCCCATACATAATTTCTAATGAACCGATTAAGCTCTTTTTGCATGGCCATGATCCAGAATTTATCACTTAAAGCTTGATCTATACTAGTTAATTCTCTCATTGAAATAAATGTAATATGACTAAGCTCTTTCCTAAAACCTTGGCTAGTTCTAACCCATAAAGATGGACCTCCTAAGATGAGCTCTATAGGGTGACTAGAACAACACCACCATTTTCTAGGTAAAGGATCCTGAGGTTCTTCTCCATTATCTAGGTCTATATTCTATATTCTACAGGTTATTTCAGCTTTATCCTCATCATCAATCCTAGTCTCAATAGATCTATTTATTTCATCAAATTCCACATGGGTCGATTCCTCTATAACTAAGAATCTTTTTTTAAAAACCCTATATGCTTTATCTACCATGGAATAACCTAAGAAAATAACTTCATATGCCTTAAAGTTAAACTTTTGTAAGTGAGATTTTCATTAATAAGTGCAAAATATTTGCAACCAAATACATATGAATCTGATAAGTTTGGTTTCCAACCCTTTAATAGTTCATAGAGTGTCTAATTTAGCTAACATTTACTTGATTATGAATATAGCAAGAAGTATTCACTACCCCTGCCCAAATACTTGCATCATAAGCTTAAATAATAATACTATTTTGCAGGGCAAGAGAATCAATAATGTTTACATGCTTGAATTAAATAATATTGAATGTGATACTTCATTTTGCTTAAAAACTACTGTTGATGAGTCTTGGTTGTGGCACAGGAGATTATGTCATGCCTGTATAAAAGCCCTTAGAAGTGTCACCCAAAAGGACTTAGTTAGAGGTGTCCCCAAGCTTAAGTTCACTAAGGACCACCTGTGTGATGCCTGTTAGTTAGGAAAGCAAGTCCAATCCTCTTTCCACTCCATTAAGGACATCAACACCTCTAAACCTTTAGAAGTCCTTCACATGGATCTCTTTGGATCCATTAGCATTGCCAGCTTAGGGGGGAAAGTTTATAGATTTGTGATTGTTGATGATTACTCGAGGTTCACTTGGATTAGATTTCTATCACATAAATCTAAGTCATTTGATAAATTTAAATCTTTCTCCACTTGGATTTAGAAAAAGTTAGGTTGTGAGATCTTGACCATTCATAGTGATCATGGTGGAGAGTTTGAAAATGTGAAATTTGGATTATTTTGTGAGGAGTAAGGGATTAACCATAACTTTTTAGCTCCCAGGACCCCTCAACGGAATGGGGTAGCTGAAAGAAAGAATAGAACCTTGGTGGAAGCCGTTAGAGCCATACTTTCTGAGTATTCACTTCCAAAATATTTTTTGACAGAAACGGTGAACATGTTATGTGTTGAATAGGGTGAATATTGGATCCAATCTTAATAAGATACATTATGAGATCATTAAGGGTAGAACTCCAAACCTGTCCCACCTCCATGTCTTTGGCTGTAAAGTTTTCATTCTTAATAATGGGAAATCATCCTTAGGAAAATTTGACCCAAAATCTGATGAAGGAGTGTTCTTAGGATATTCAAGTGTTGGGAAATCCTTTAGGGTGTTTAACAAGAGGACTTTGGTGGTGGAGGAGACTACTCATGTGGTGTTTGTTGAATCTAATCCTAAGGAGTCTAGAGTTGAGGAAGAAGAAGAAGTAGAAGAGATTACCCAAGGAGTTGAAAATGCAAATGTGGAGGAAAGGGTAGAACTTGAAAATATTTTGCCTAGAGATTGGAGATATTCTTTGAGTCATCCTAAAGAACTGATCTTAGGAGACCATTCTGAAGGTGTTAGAACTAGGCATGGACTTAGGAAGGAAGTAAACCATTCTTCCTTTATCTCAATAAATGAACCCACCAACATCAACCAAGCCCTTTCTGATGAATTTTGGATCTTAGCTATGCAAGAGGAATTGAACCAATTTGTAAGGAATGATGTTTGGGAATTAGTAGAAAAACCTAAGAATCAAAGTGTAGTGGGAAACAAATAGGTCTTTAAGAATAAGATGAATGATTCTGGTGTGGTGGTTAGGAATAAGGCAATATTGGTGGCTAAGGGATACAATCAAATAGAAGTGATTGATTTTGAGGAGACCTTTGCCCCTGTAGCTAGATTGGAAGTTATTAGAGTGCTACTAGCCTTTGCCTGTTATAAGGGATTTAAGCTTTTTCAAATGGATGTCAAGAGTGCTTTTTTTAATGGGATAATAAAGAAAGATGTCTTTGCAGAGCAACCCCCAGGTTTTGAGAGTTTCCAATATCCTAATCATGTTTACAAACTAAAAAATGCCTTATATGGATTAAAACAGGCACCTAGAGCTTGGTAAGAGAGGCTTAGCACATTCCTATTAGAAAGAGAGTTTGTTAAGGGGAGCGTAGACACCACCCTTTTTCTAAGGAAAGTAGGAGATGAGTTACTCATTGTCCAGATCTATATTGATGATATACTTTTTAGATCTTCTGAAAAAAACTTATGTGATGATTTTCTTAAAATAATGAGTAAGGAGTTTGAGATGAGTATGATGGGAGAATTGTCCTATTTTTTGGGATTTAGCATAAGGCAAATGGATGATGAAATTTTATCAATCAATCAAAGCACATTAATGACATCTTGAAGAAATATAAAATGGATAAAGCCAAGCCAATAAACACTCCCATGAGTTCTAGTGTCCAGTTAGATAAGGATTCAAATGGAAAATCTGTTGATTAGAAGAAGTTTAGAGGAATAATTGGATCATTACTTTACCTGACTACTAGGTGACCTGATATCATGTTTAGTGTTTATCTTTGTGATAGGTTTCAAGCTGATCCTAAGGAATCCCACCTAACTTCAGTTAAGAGAATCATCAGATATCTCTTAGGGACCCCAACCATAGGAATCTGGTATCCTAGGTATAACACTTCTTTTGAGATTATTGGATATTCTGATTCTAATTTTACAGGATGTAGGGTGGATAGAAAGAGCACTTCAGGAATATGTCAATTTATAGGATAATCTTTAGTCTCCTGGTCCAGTAAAAAATAAAATTTTGTAGCACTTTCCACTACTAAAGCTGAGTATATTTCCTTAGGAAGTTGTGTGGCCCAAGTCCTTTGGTTGAAGCAACAAGTTCTGGATCTAGGATTACCTATTGGCACAATTTCAATTCTATATGATAACACTAGTGCCATCTGCATCTCTAAGAATCTTATCAAACATGCAAGAACCAAATATATTGACATAAGACATCATTTCATTAGGGATCATATTATAAAAAGGGGAATTTGAGCTACATCATGTAGCAACTGAAAACCAACTGGCTGGCATCTTTACTAAACCACTGGCCTTTGACTCATTCAGCATTTTAAGGACCAGATTGGGTGTGATTGACATAAATGCATGAAATTGATGATTAATGATTTCTGATGTTTCTATTTTTCATTTTGCTTTTAGCTTTTGTTTGATTTGATTATCGATTTCATTTTAGAATTTTTTTTCCTGTTGTTTTTTGTTGTTTAATTTGTTTATCAGATTTGATTATTTCCTGCTGATTTTTATTTGCTGATTTTTGTTTAGCTGATTTTTTTCTTTTTATTTATTTACTATTTACCCTCTTCAGAATTAGATCACTGCTCACTACTGCTGATAAATTAGATTTCTGACTGAGGGTTTTGCCTTGTTTTTATTTGGAAGCTTGTAAGCAGTGATTGACTCCTCTGAATCTGTTAAAGGGAAGAAACATTGATGATTGTTTCTCTTCCTCTAACTCCTTTAATGGTGTATTATTTCTTTTGGATAAAAATCTTCTTCAAAATTAAAAAGTTAATTTTTGAAATAGAGATCTATTTTATCCTCCTATAGTAATCTACCTCATATAAATAGTATTTTCAAAGCTTTGAATAATTATTATGTTTTTCTTAATCAGGTGATTGCACTTATCATATAATGTATAATTTTTGTTCTATGAATTACTCCTCCTTATTGTAGAGAGTGAGTTTTATCTTCTATTATGTCTGGAAGATAATTTCACAACTGAGATTCTTTAATAATTATGAAAGAAAGCAAGCTTGTAAAAGATGCGCAAAGAGCGCCAAAATGAAAAAGAGGCACAAAATGAGCCCAAAGCTAAAAAGATGTGTAATGTCGCCAAATTAGAAAGATACACAAAGTGTATCAAAAAAAATCAAAAGATACACAAAGTGCGCCAAACAAATTGAAAAAGAGGCACAAAATGAGCCCACAAAGAAACAAGCTTTCTTCCCTTTCAGATCTTTAAATGTCTTAGAGAAATCCATGCGCCACTTAATATTTTCAAAAGCTTGAGATTGAAAATCATGATTTCTGATTTCTTACTTCGTAATACTATTTTATCAGATATTTTTTAGGAATGTGGCTTGAAAGGATCTCTTTTCGAATCTAATTTCTTTTCTTTTGAACTAGACTTTTGTTTGAAAGGAATTTGAATCTGTAAGGTGTCTGAGGAAGGAGTTACAAAAATTGATTTTCCAACTTTTTTAGATTTCAGTGTCGTCGATTTTCTTCTTATTGGCTTTTGAATTGAAACTCAAAGGAAAATTTTGATTTACTGGAGCTGATCGATTAAAAAAATAAAAAAAAATTATGTTTTTTTTCTTCGTTGTTATTTTCTTGTATTTAATTTTATTTGTATTTATTTTGGTTTGATTTTTTTTGTGTTTTGGGATCCCTGATCAGCCACACTCCATAGCCTATTTCAGTCACCACCACCTCCTCCTCCATCTGATCAGGATCCCCCTTACTACTAGTTTGTTTTTTTCTGATGTATTGTGTTAATTTTTATACTATTTTCATTATGTTTATATGTTGTCTTTCCCTTTTTGAGATGTCAAAAGGGGGGGGGGGGGGGGGGGGTAGTTTATATTGTTTATGTTCTGATTTATTTATGTTTCTGGGTAATTATAAATGTTCAGTTCAATGGTTTGAATCAAATTTTCAATTTTTTTTAATTATCAATGTTGAATGTTTAATTACTGAATTTAAAATCACTAACAAATGTTTGTCATCATCAAAAAGGGAGAGATTGTTGAGAATCTGGATTTAAGGACTATGATTTTGATGATAGCTAACACTTTCATGTCTGTGTAAATGTCTAACCTTTCAGGTTCATAGGATCAATTACAAATTCAAGCAAGCTCAAGATCGAGTTAGTCTATTTTGTAGTTCAGGTTTAATGTACTTTTTTCATGTTTATTGAGTTAAGTGTAATGTAATAGATCCCCAAGCTAAGTAACCTTATACAAACACACTCATGGGGAGAGTTTTAGTGAGTTAGAGTTTCTATTCATTTTTTATTCAAATCATCCTAGATGATGTTCATATCGTCCTGGAAGATCCAGTAAAAATAGAAACCCTAATTAGGGCGACCATACTAAGTCGGTCTAATTAAGTAGATCATCCTAGATGATAGACCCATCATATAGGATGATATGCTCAAATCAAAAATTCTAAGCCGCCAGACTAAGTTAGGAAAGTTTTATTTTTAGCTTTTTAATCTGATCGTCCTGGATGATATGTGTATCAACCTGGACAATCCATTACAATCATGCCTAAATTAGTCTGGTGATTAAGGAAAGTAATTAAGGTTTGATTGATCCGATCATATCATCCTGAACGATCGCAAGATCATCCTGGACGATCAATTAGAAATCCTGACCGACGAGGGCTTTTCACCTCGACGAAGAGAATAATGTGCTGGACGATATTCCCATTTTTGAACTATTCATACAGGTGATAGAGATATCATCCCGGACGATCAAGTCATTTTTTATTGTCCAGTATAAGTTTCCCTGGACGACCAGAGCTATCTTCTGGACAAAATTCCTATTTTACACTAATCATCCAGGACAATCACAGAATCGTTCGAGATGATCCAAACAAATTATATCTTATAATCATCCAGAGAAATCATATTGTCTAGGCTGATATGTGTGATTTTATACTGATAGTAAAGGACGATCGACCGATCATCCTAGATGATCTTTATCGGCCAGTTAAAATTTAGGGTAATTTTTGAGCCCTACTATTTAAGATCTCTTGTGTTCTATCATTGAGATCTTTTGCCACTATCTTTTCCTATGAGAGCCTTAAGGAGGAGGGAGAGAGAGCTTGGGAGAGAGAGATAATATCTTATGAGGGGGAGTTTGTGAGGGGTTCATAAAGGTTGCTCCAAACAAGGATCTGAGTCATCTTCTCCAGTCGTCATCTCTTGTCCTTAGTTTCTTTATGAAAAGATCTTCTGCAAGAAGATCAAGGTTCTCTGTCTGCTTCAGGAGGAAGAAAAAGGAGGTAAGGTTTTGTGCCTGCTTCAGGAGGAAGCAAAAGGAGTCCAGGTTCTCTGCCTCACCGGGTTGGTGGAAAGGAGTTTTTGTACAAGCTTCTCTGCCTTGTTGTGGGAGCAGAAGGAGACTCACTTAGTGTTAGTGCAATACCCGGAGAGGAGGCTCTAGGGAGTGGACGTAGGTCAAGTTGACCGAACCACTATAAAATCTGGTGTTTTCTTTCTGATTATTTTTCACATTTATTTTTTTATTGATGATCGTGTGATTGTGATTGTTATTTTGTTATTGTTGAACATCTGCACATCATCAAGAAACTGTAAATTCTTTAAAACATTCAACAAGATTTTCTAAATTATTTTTTTCTCACTAATTTTTAAATTACCAATTTACTCCCCCCCTCCTCTTGGTTAGCCTCGGGCTAGTTCATGAGGGCTTAACATCCCTAACAAACTATCAAGTCTAACGATGGCAGCTTTACATTCAAAGAGGTGTGGCATTCTATTAGGTTTGTTCAACCTAAGTCTAAGATTTTCTCTTCCAGTTGGCAAAAAGGTATCCTTTCCTATTATGGACCTCCGAAACGACACCGCTCAGTGGGGGAATAGAATGCATAGGGTACAACCACATTATACCGTATGATAAAATGATCGCAAGCCTTTGTACTCTTTTTAAGCGGACTAATAGGAGGGCAGGTTAGATCATACATATGATTAACCATTGGAGATATCAGCTCTCGCCTACGCACCTTGATGGGTAATAATATGGATGACCTGATCGGAGTCACGGGGTTTTTCCCACTCGATACATCAGCTCGAGTGAGGTTTATTTGATTGGGGGATTCAGTTTCCCACGGTCACATGCCCCTGTTGTTAATTACATCTCAAGCTGAGGCCTGAGAAGACTCTCGATTAAGGATCCTACATTATACTCTCAAATGGGATTGGCACATGGGGAAGGGACTAAGAAGTTCCTACTCAAAGGGAAAGGGAGGTTCAACTTGGCTTAGTCAACATATGCGGCTCACATCAGCAGCCGGAGGGACTAGGGCAATGAAAAGAAACTAGAGAAAAGAAATAAATCATACACTTAGAGCCTATAAGAGAGAAGGATGGAGGTGGCATCATCCGTGTGACACAAACATACAGGATTTATAGCCTCTAAAAGATAGAGGACTTACCCATCGATGAGGCATACTACAGGACACTGATAGTAGTAGCCTTAAACGCTATATCTATAGTGGGTTTAGTGTTCTATGACACTAACACCCGTGTCCTAGCTAATGCAGTGCAAAACCTAGACTTACCTCGGCCTAGATTGGGGAGCCAGCTAACCACCTAGTTGATTTAAAACTATGAGTCCAATCATTTTTATGAAAAAGTGGTAGGGAGGCTTAAAGTTTTTTAGAAGTGGGACCGACATCTAGAGATTATCTTAAGTGGTCCCTTAACTAATGTTGGGTGAAAAATGCTAAAATAAATATAGTCAAAGTTTTATACTCATATTTAAATTAATTTCTAATGCAATGCATGCTGATCAACTCGATTAAATGCTTAAAATGTATATGAAGCAGTTTTTAAAATGTCTTAAAAAATAGGTTTCATCTTAGAGTGCACAGGCTCCCCTCGACAGATCTATACCCTCATAGGCCAGGTGGTCTGCCACAACCCGCATACTGGGAGTAGCCTAACAAATGAAAAGAATAATGCAACAAATATGCTATGTGAACTCCCGGCGGTCCCGGGCTTACTTCTTAAGAGCATTAGAGTTTCTATATTGTCTTAAACATTTTTAATTAGATTTGAGTAGAAAAATTTTGGGCGTACCCTCATGAGCCTCTAATCGAATCTAGACTAAAATAAAAGTGGCACACAAACACCAAAGAAACTAATAAAAGCAGGCAACCCTATATCATAATTATCATCAATGTTGTGACTCAAGCTCACAAATTTTTATTTTGATGATAACAAATATTATGGTTCACATCTCCTAGTATTAAGAATATATGTTTATTTGTGTGTACTAACATTTTAGGAACATCATGCATCAATCCAAGAATGATTCAAGACTCAAGAATGGGTAGAATAGGCTTTGATGTGATAATATTTGGATTTTGCAATTATGTACTTTTTGATTTCTTGAGTCAAGTCCTGTAAGGGTGTATGCTTATTTGTGACCATGTACACACATACTCAGGGGGAGTAAGATCTAGTCAAAACCAGAAGTTTAACTTTTGAATAAATCATACTGGATGATATTTATATCATCCGGGATGATCCATTATGGTCTCAAAACCCTAGCCGCCATAATAATTCAGGCAAGATTATAAGGTTCTATTTGTGGTCTAATCGTCTAGGACGATCCATATCGTACTGGATGATCTATGACAATGTTGCCAAAATTATTTTTGTAATTAGTCAATCAAATCTTCTTAATTTGATATTCTAATCATCTTGGATGATCTGTATAAATTTGAACATATCGTATAGGTGATCATCCAGGTGATCGTACGGGACTATCAGGTCAAATTCTACACATCGTCCTGGATGATCCTGAGATCGTCCTGGACAATTTTGGGCAGCAGAATTGAATTTTTAGGGTTTTTTAAAGCCGTCTTTTGGAGCACATCATCCTGGACGATCCTGCGATCATCCTGGATGATATTTGCTGCCAGAACTGATTTGGAAGGGTTTTTAGAGCTCTTTATTTAAGCTTTCTCAAGGCACTTTATAGGTGTCTTTAGTAGCCATTGAGGCTTCATTTCTCCTGGAGAAAACTTGAAGATAGAGCTTAAAAGGGAGAGAGGAAAGGGTGAAGTTTGAGAGTGAGAAGAGCCTGGGAAGGGGGATTCTCGAGGGAGTGTGAAGGGGTTCACACGGTTGCTCCGGCAAGCTTGCAACTAAGTACCACCAGATTCAAGAGTCATCTCGAGGGATGTTGTGGGAAGAAGAAGATCTCTTTGGTGTCAAAGGACCCAGCTACTCCGCCGCACCGGGGAAGGTGGAAGTGATTTTGTAAGGGCTTCTCCGCGTAGCTGTGGGGGCTAAAGGAGAGTCACTTTATGTTAGTGCAATACTTGGAGGGTGCCTCCGAGGAGTGGACGTAGTTTAGGTTGGACCGAACCACTATAAATATGGTGTGTTCTTTCTGATTATTTTATGCACTTTATTTTTCTGCGATAATCTGCTTGGGTGAAATCTATGATAAATCTTTTTAGCGTTGTTTTAATTTGTTTCTGCTACAAGATATAAAAAGATTTTTCTTTTGTTTTAAATATCCAATTCATCCCCCCCCCCTCTTAGTCAGCCTCGGGACTAGTTCATAAGGGCTTAACATCCCTATCAAACTTTCAAGTGATATCAGAGTGGGATTCAAAAATTTAAGTTTAAAAACTTTTAAATTTGATCCATGGCTAACTTTGATAATCGTATTACTGCTGAAGGTTATTCAATTACATGACCATCATTATTTGATAACATACCTTTTGATTTTTGGAAAACTCGCATGTCCACTTTTCTTCAATCAATTGATTATCGCATGTGGATGCTTGTCAAGGATGGCTATGAGCCACCTTTTAGAATGATTAACAATGTTAAAACTGAACTGCCTTTCACTGATTGGAATTTTGATGATCATGACTTAGCCCAATTGAATGCCAAAAGTTTGAACTATTTTTTCTGTGCATTAAAATCTGAGGATTACATGCGTGTTTCTACTTATACAACTGGCAAAGAAATTTGGGATAAATTATGTACTACATATGAAGGTACTTGTGAAATCAAGCAATCTAGGCTAAATTTTTTAATGCATGATTATGAACTTTCTAGCATAAAATCTTATGAGACGATATTGGACATGTATACTAGATTTACTCAAATTGTGTCATCATTACATGCATTAAGTAAAGAATTTTCAAACTTTGAAAAGGTTAATAAAATTTTACATTGCCTTCTTGATACGTTTGATGCCAAAGTTATTGCTATTTATGAATCAAAAATGTTGAATGAATATTCTATTGATAATTTGATTGGCTCACTCATTACATACGAGCAAGGTTTGGGTCAAAAGCTTTTAGATGCAGGTAAAACTATAGTACTAAAAGCTGAAGACCTTGATGAAAGTGACTTAAAGCACAAGCATCAACATCAACAAAAGTGGAATAAAGGTAAAAAAGGTAAAAATGTTAAGATTTCTTCTGATATTATTTGCTTTGGATGTAGGAAACCTGGATATATAAAAAATCAGTGCCCAAACCTAAAAACCCTTCCTGAAAAGGAAAAGGGTAAAGCTAAGTAAATTATAATAAGGGCAAATAATGCAAAGCAAAAAATCTCTTGGGCAGACCTCGCTTCTGAATCATCAGATCAGGAGCGAGATGATATGAATTAATATTTTGCTTGTGTTTGTTTTTGTGTTTTTACTTTTGTTATTTGTGATTTTTATTCGTTGTATTTTTTATGTTTTATTATTATTTTTATTTTTCTTTTAAATTTTTTAAAAAATTCATTTCTTTGTTGTTTTAGTTGTTTCTCCCATCAGCACACACATATCACTTTTTATTTTATTTACACTTTAAAAAATCAAAATTATTTTTCAAAGATCACATTTTTTAAAAATAGAAAATTTACCTCCTGTTTTTCTAAAAATTTTATGTAAGTTGTGGTTTATTTCTCTAAAATCAAGCAAAGGAAGGAAACTCATGATTTTGTCACTCCATCTTATTTCTTTGTGTTAGGCTATTTCACTTTTGATTCAAAATCTATTTTAAATTATAAATTGGTTTTTAAAATTGAAACTTTTTTTATCTCCCAATATTTTGTCTATCTCATAGGAATCTTTTACAAATTATTGAACTAACTTCAAGATTATCTTATTCAAGTTGTTCGTCTTTATCAAAAGAATAAGGTTTATTGATTTTAAAGATTTAGAAAGGAGGCAAATTACAAAAATCAAAAGATGCGCAATGTCGCCAAAAATGGAAGGATACATAAAGTGTATCAAAAATTAAAAGATGAGCAATGTCGCCAAAAATAAATGGATACACAAAGTGTATCAAACATCAAAAGATGTGCAAAGAGCACCAAAATGAAAAGAGGCATAAAATGAGCCCACAAAAAGTTAGCTTCCCTTCTTGTAAATCTCTAAAGTTTAGAAAACCCAAGTCTTTTTGATAAATTCATTACTTGAGCTTGAAAATCAAGATTTTTGATTCATTACTTTGCATTAATCTTCTATTAGATATATTTCATGAAAGAAGTTTTGAAAGATTTTTATTTCCTTATCTAATTTGTTCCTTTATTTAGATATTGGCTTAAACAGTTTTTTAGCCTTTTTAAAACCTGAGCTTGGATTGACAATTTCTGAATCTCTAATCTTTTTGGGTTATGAGCAGTCAATACATGCCTTACTAAGCATTTGAATAAAATCAAGAGGTAACTTTCTCATTACAAGAAAATTCTTGATATTTCAAAATAATTTTTCAAAAAAAAAAAATTAGCCAGATCAGGGACAGTGTTCGATCTTTTAGTTTATTTTTTTTATTTTGTTTTTCTATGCTCCTCTTCTTTTTGATAATGTCAAAAGGGGAGAACATACTGTTGTATTTGTGAAGTTTGTTTTTATTCGTTGTATTTGTGAAGTTTTTTTTAAATAAAAAAAAATGTGTTTCTCCCTATTTTTAAAAGTCTCTTCTTAGTGAGGGGGAGATTAGGAGAAAATACTTTTATTTACAAATCCAACCAGTAATATTTATCATCATAAAAACGGGGGAGATTGTTACGACTCGAGCTCACGAGTTTTTATATTGATGATAACAAATATTATGGTTCACATCTCCTAGTATTTGGAATATATGTTTGTTTGTGTGTACTAATATTTCAGGAACAGCATGCATCAATCCAAGAAAGATTCAAGACTCAAGAATGGGTAAAATAGGCTTTGATGTGATAATATTTGTATTTTGCGATTATGTACTTTTTGATTTCATGAGTCAAGTCCTGTAAGGGTGTATGCTTATTTGTGACCATGTACACACATACTCAGGGGGAGTAAGATCTAGTTAAAATCAGAAGTTCAACTTTTGAATAAATCGTACTGGACGATATTTATATTGTCCTGGACGATCCATTATGGTCTCAAAACCCTAACCTCCATAATAATTCATGCAAGATTGTAAGGTTCTATTTGTGGTCTAATCGTCAAGGATGATCCATATCGTACTGGACGATCTATGACAATGTTGCCTAAATTACTTCTGTAATTAGTCAATCAAATCTTCTTAATTTGATATTCTAATCATCTTGGACGATCTGTGTAAATTTGAACATATCGTACAGGTGATCGTCTAGGTGATTGTACAGGACTATCAGGTCAAATTCTACACATCGTCCTATATGATCTTGAGATCGTCCTGGAAGATTTTGGGTGGCAGAATTGAGTTTTTAGGGTTTTTTGAAGCCGTCTTTTGGAGCACATCGTCCTGGACGATCCTGTGATCATCCTGGATGATATTTGCCACCAGAACTAACTTGGAAGGGTTTTTAGAGCTCTTTATTTAAGCTTTCTCAAGGCACTTTATAGGTGTCTTTGGCAGCCATTGAGGCATCGTTTCTTCTGGAGAAAACTTGAAGAGAGAGCTTGAAAGGGAAAGAGGAAAGGGTGGAGTTTGAGAGGGAGAAGTGCCTAGGAAGGGGGATTCTCGAGGGAGTGTGAGGGGGTTCACACAATTGCTCCGGCAAGCTTGCACCTAAGTAACATCGAATTCAAGGGTCGTCTCGAGGAAAGTTTTGGGAAGAAGAAGATCTCTTTGGTGTCAAAGGACCCAGCTACTCCGCCGCACCGGGGAAGGTGGAAGTGATTTTGTAAGGGCTTCTCCGCCTAGCTGTGGAGGCTAAAGGAGAGTCACTTTGTGTTAGTGTAATACTTGGAGGGTGCCTCCGAGGAGTTGACGTAGGTCAGGTTGGACCGAACCACTATAAATCTGGTGTGTTCTTTTTGATTATTTTCCACACTTTATTTTACTATGATTATCTGCTTGGATGAAATCTGTGATAAATCTTCTTATCGTTGTTTTAATTCATTTTCGCTGCAAGATATAAAAAGATTTTTCTTTTGTTTTAAATAACAGAGAACCATCATCTCTTAGTTTTTCTTCTGATTTGTTTTGTATCTCTTTCAAGCAGTAGTGAGCTAAAGGTTCCCTTTAAGTACCTTGTAATCTATTTTTTAGTTAACATATAGGCCCCCTAACAGGTTTCCCCTAAAAAAAAAAGAAAAAAAAGTAATAAAAGGAGTGGAGTATCATTCTTATGAGGAAAAGAATTACCCTAAGTATGCTCTAATATCACTTATATGAAATACTAAATTTATCTTATCTATTAAATTATTAGGGTTTGCTAATGAAAATCATCAGTTAATGAAATCCTATGTTAGTTGACTCTAAACTTATGCTAATGTAGAAATAATGAATGAAAAAGACATATCTCTTATATTGATGTTATGAATTGAGCATAAAGATTCCTTATCTCTATTGAGCTCGTTGGAATTACCAGCCAAGATTTCTTTCAACTATAATGATTGAATCTCCTTAAGATTCCAAGACTCAATCCACCATATATCTATGTAAAGTGAAATCTCATTTTAAACCCCTTAATTATTTCAACTATGCCTCCATCGAGGACATAGATCACTTTAAATTTTAAGTTTATGCAAGGCCTGTACACAAACTAAATAAAGTGTGAGAATTTAAAAATAATATAACATTCTAATCTTTTAAAGAAATTTACTCTTATGCAAACATTATAAATATTTCATAAGCCTAGAGAAAAGTTTTAGCTAGCCATTAAAACTAAACTAAATAAAAAACAATTCAGTTTAGTATAAAATAAAAGTATAAGAGGTAAGTTGAGGATAGCATTGTGACACTCCTTCCCTAGTGCCTCAATGCCTTACTCTCTATTTTAAATCCAATCCTTTATCGCTACAGTGTTGCTTTATAGCGCTCTGGCACTGATGATAGAGGTAGCACTGCGGCGCTATCTATAGCGTCGTGGCGCTCTTTTAACTATGGAATTTTTTACTTCTTTCCTGCCAAAAAAAAAAAAGATTTAGATAGCATTTTATGAAAATAAATATGATTTGAATTATGTTTATTTTCCTCATTATATACACAATTCATGTTTCATGTAAAGAAATAAAATTTGAGTAGAGTATCATTCCCACGAGGTTTGAAGTGTTCTCTTTAAAAAGCTAATTACTAATTTTTCTCACCACTTAATTTATGTTACCATTGGTTGATTAAGGTTTTTGTGAAGATAATCAATTCAAATGTAAACTACTAAACAACTAAAGAATTATATTATTATTATTTTATAAGAAATTTAGAATTATGTGTGATGGATGTTATTATATGCATTGTAAAATAGGTTTAGTATATTGTAATTATGAATCGGGTCAAAATTAGCTCGTCGTTTCTATTGAGCTTGTTAAAGTCATAATTCAATTATATTTTCTTCCTTGAAGATTCAAAAATATTAAAAAACATATGTTTATACTTTCCAACATTTTGATCTTACTTCCCAAGTTATTCCACTATGCCTTTGACAAGGTCATATCACACTAGATGTTAAGTTTGTGCATGACCAACTCATAACTAAATGATGATCGTGAAGTAAGAAATAATTAGTGTAACATTAAATTTGTTATATTGCTAATGTATACAAAATAATCAAATCAATGTCATTAATGATGTGATAGATAATTAGAATAATATATTTTAAATTATGTAATTTCTTTTTTATTTTTTTAAATAAATAAAGATAATAAATATACACCTTAATATCACCTAAATTAGATTCAAGTCAAATCGATCCAACTCAATGGATCATGTTCTTATTCAACCATAGCACAATGATCAATTTATTGATTTCTCTTACAACATATAGAGCTTGCCTCCAAATTTTAATCATGAAATAAAATTAAAGCAACTCACAAAGGCCATTCGTTCAAGTACTATAGCTGCTAGCCAACACTCATAGATTAAAATGAAGTTGACAAGAAAATTTTCATATATTTAACCTTAGCAAAGCAATCAATATGTACTCCACGAATTTTTGTCTATATATCTAATGTATTTTATAACAAGTTCATACTAAGCTTCATTATGTACTTTCCTACTTCCATAACTCAGTTGTAACATTTCCTATCACAACATACCTCTGTCCAAATCCTTAAATAGTGGATTAAAAGATAAGCCTAACATATTAAGTTATTTAAACTCATATTTAGTACATTATATGATCTAAAAAAACATTATAAATTTTTACTCTAGATTTTACATCTTTATTAATGAGATTCTAATGTCTCTTATAGATAAATTTGAATTGAACACCTAATTTTAATAAAAATTAGGAAATAAAATTCAAACATATTTGTCTCATATATCCATTGGATGAAAGTGTTTAGAATGAATATATTTCTTATCATATAGTACAATCCAACAACCATTATCATAAAAAATCTTAATGCTTTCAAACAAAAGCTTTCGCATAATAAGGGTCAAAAATAATTAAATTCAAAGGCCTATAATCAATTTGATATTTATCAGATGAATATGGTGTATTTTATGAGTAGCAAAGGAGTTCACTTCTTAATCATAAATTAAAATTATCTTCTTAAATCAAAATGATAACTAACTTTACTATAGGGATAGTAAACCATCGTATAGACTTTCCAATGCCCTTCCTCTATACACTATGCTAGGGTTTTCGTTACCTCTCACCATCACTTTTGCCCATTCTCCTTCATACTTGAGTTTGCTCCACCCACTTCCCTGGCTTTGCATGTCTTCTCTTCCCCTTAACCAGGCCTCTAACCTCATCCCCACCAATGTCCCTAATGGATTCGGCTCATTTCCCTTGCCTTTTACATATCCCATAAGTTAATAGTGTAAATTTTGTATTTTTTCTTACTTTTAAATTCAATGAAACAATGGTGTTTTAGTTGATATTATACAAAAATACTAAGGAAAAGAAGAATAATCCATAAGTGTTAATCCAGCACTACAGCGCTACCATTACTAACACTGCAGCGTATGAAATACCTTGGAACTAGATCAAGGAATCATAGTACCAGTGCCTCAGGAAAAATGTCAAATAATTTAGTGCCCCAGCAAAGCAAAGGGCAGCAATACAGAACTTTATAGTACCACAGCATCGAAAATCCACATCGTAGTACTCGAGTCTCAGAAATTTGAGCATAAGAGTGATAGGCATTACAGTGTTGTAGTGCTGGATTGCATGTTCAAGAACTGCAGTGCTTGAATTTTTTAGCGTTATAGTAGAGTAGTTGATGAGAGATGGAGCTGCACCAAATCAGTTAAATGATGGATCAGTTCAGCCATTAGACATGCCGAGTTAGTGCCGCACTGTAATGAAGTAAGCCTAACAGCACCAAGGTGCTAACTCATTTCATAACATCGCAACACCACCATTTCATGCACCGTGATGCCTGAGGCCATATTTGTACTTACCATAAACAGTTTTTCAATTATTTTGTTAATCAATTTTTTCACTTTCAATAGAGTTTTATAATTTTTTTTATAGTCTTTAGTGCCACCTTATAGTAAATTTTAAGGGAGGCTAAAGGGGTGCAAGATACTTTCATTAGAGATCTTAGCCTATCTTGTGTATGTAATCCAACCATTGGAGGAGGAAGGAGCATGGAGAAGTCATTTGTACTATCCTGATGAAGTTTTTCTTTATTGTTTCTCCTGTATCTTTTCTTCTATGAGTGAAATGAAGATGTGTTTGCTTTCTAATTTATATATGTTTGGTTAATTTTTGAGTTTTGGGCTAATGATGTAACACAATATAAGTATTAATATTAACTCATGTGCCTTAAATGAATCATGAATGTTATCAATATCTCTTATTCTTAATATAATGCATGCATAGGCTATGTGTGTAGTTAATATCTAGTGTAATATATTTCCTCAATGTTGGACTATTAGAATAAATAGGAGTATTAAAATGGAATGTTGGCATTCCTAGACATAGGATGTTAAATGTTCTAGGTTCTATGGAGAGATTAGAATTATAGGAAGGCCATAAACCTCTCTTTACACCCATACAAGCTTGAAAGAGATCTAGGGATGCATATGCTCTGATCCACATCAATACTTAAGAGACTCATTAGGAAAACATTATTATTTTACAAGCATTAATCCATAATATATATTATATATTGATATATCATCATCTTTTGCATTCTTTGTAAGTGGTAGAAAGTCAAGACCTATCATTTTTATTTAATAGGATAAACCTTGCATCTATAATATATATTACTACTTTGATTGCTATCTAGCAGAGCACTTCCTCATAGGATCGACACATACTCAATCACTTTATTACTTGATCGACACATATATTTATGTATTTAGTAGATAATCTATATCAAAGAAAAACTAAGAATCAATTAACCCCATGGCATACTTATTTCATACATGCAATCTATAATTCACGTGCCCATACCCATCAAGTTTTTGATATCAATACCAAGAAAGTGATGCGTATATTATAATTTTAAACTAAATTATTGAATTAGTTGTATATTTAGACCTACTTGTATCCTATGTCTTTATTTTGCAAGTTTTTGTTAAAATTTTAAAAAAGAAAAAAGTAATAATTATTGGTTTAGTTTTTGTTCTTTACTTTTAGTACATTGATGTTGTATGCATACTAAGTCTAGTAAGGAGCCCTTATTATTTGATTATGAGATTGAAAGGACCCTTAAAATTTTTGAAAAACTAATTTTTTTTATTTTAGAGATTTCTAAACCAGTACAAGATCAAGACCATCTGTTGACCTCACTTTTGTATGAGGTCATCAGGACCCAACCCAAAACTCGAAGTCAATCTAGACCCTAGGATTTCTAGATTCTAGGATTCTCCTAAATTTTAAACTCTGGGACCTATCCAAGCCCTAGATCAATCTAGACCCTAGGATCAGCTCAGATCTTAGATCACTCCAATCTCCAAACCCATCCAGGATATAGCTTATATCTATATACTGAGCTCCTTCAACTTCCAGACCTTAGGAGCTATCCAGCCCCCCTATCAAACTCTAGCCCTATTTAATTATATACAATCATGTCAATGATTGCAAATGATTTAGGTAATCCAAAATCAAGCAATTCAAATCTAGAAGTCTACTACAAATCCAAGGCTAGGGACATAAGTCTTGAGTCCCTTTCTGGGTGAACTTTTTGTCACCTAGAAACCTAGTCAAATGACCTCCAAATCTTGATCTATTAATTGCATATTGTCCATACATGTATCTAGGACCAACCCTCCAAATTTGAGCTCAATCCGATACTTCTAACTCCAGAAACTGAATCTTTTCCGAAAGGCTGCAAAACCTTCAAATATTTATGACCCGTGCCACTGCACCCGTCACCTAGTCGAATTTGTCCTTGGAGTTTTCTCTAAACCCTCTAATCACTTCCAGACCTTTGATATTGATATGTTCAACATTAACCTACATCTTTATGGACTCACCTTGACCCAGGATTGACCAAAAATCAAATGGACCAAAATGCCCTTTAAATGGATTTTTGGACTTTTGACCAAAACTCAACATGGTTCAACATTTTTAACCTTTGAAACCTCTCTCAATGAATTTCCTATGATATTTGAGACCCATTGAAACCAAACCCACTCTTTTCTTTGACATGGTTGACTAAATTCACCCTTAACCCAACCCTGGTTTATTTTCAATATTTGAATCCATTTCAAACTAATTTAACGTACACTTCAAAATCATTTGTTTGACACTCCCACCAGGTCCAAAACTCCCCAAGTCAAATTTTCCTTGCTTTGACTTGGTCAACCTAATTGGAAGGGCCAAAATCCTCTCCAATCTCACTCATTTGGCCAAAATCCTAAACCCATTACTCCAAGTGAAAGTTTGATAGGGATGTTAAGCCCTTATGAACTAGTCCTGGGGGGTGAATTAGTAGTTTTAAAAATTCGAGAGCAAAACAACGATTACAAAAATCATTTTGAATGTTTTAAAACTTTTACAGTCATGCGATGTTGTGCAGATGTTTAATGATAACAGAATAATAAGAACAATCACACAATCACCAATAAACAATAAGTATATAAAGTAATTGAAAAGAACACACCAGATTTTATAGTGGTTCGGTCGACTTGACCTACAACCACTCCTCGGAGCCTCCCCTCCGGGTATTGCACTAACATAAAGTAACTCTCATTTTGCTCCCACAGCAAGGCAGACAAGCCTATACAAGAACTCCTTTCCACCAACCCGATGAGGCAGAGAACCTAAACTCCTTTTTCTTCCTCCTGAAGCAGGTAGAGAACTCGAACTCCTTTTTCTTTCTCCTGAAGCAGGTAGAGAACCCGGATCTTCTTGCGAACGATCCCACCAAGAATAACCAGCAAGATAAGAGACGAAGACTAGAGAAGAAGACTCTAATCTTTCTTGGAGTAACCTTTATGAAACCCTCACAAACTCCCCCTCATAAGATCCTCTCTCTCTCTCCCAATCTCTTTCTCTCTAGGTTTCTCTGGTAAGGAAAGTGGCAAAAGATTTTTCTTGTTAAAAGAAAAAGATCTTTTAAAGATGGGCTCAAAAATTGCCCTAAACTCAACTGGCCATCAAAGATCATCCAGGATGATCGATGGATGGTCCTGTACGATTAGTAAAAAATCTCATATTTTAGCCTTGACGATCTGGTTTCTCTGGACGATCAGAAGAAAAGTTTGTTCAGATCATCCCATATGATACTGCGATCGTCCGGGATGATTAGTGTAAATCAGGAATTTTACCCAGAGAATAGTTCTGTTCATCCAGGACAACTTAGGCTGGACGATCTCAAAATGACTTGATGGTCCAGGATGATATTTCTATTGACCTTTACAATTAGTTCAAAATAGCCAAAATTATCCAGAGCATCGTGCTGATCAGACTGCATAATATATGCTGTATGATTTAAAATGACTTGATCATCTGGGACGATATCTATATCATCCCGTATGATTAGCTTAAAAATAGGAATATCATACAGAGGATAGTTTTGTTCAGCCAAGTGAAATGCTCTGGACGGTCAGGATTTTGCATGTATTATCCCGTACGATATTGTAATCGTCCGGGATGATATGATCGTATCAATCAGGTATTAATTGCTTACCTTAATTACCAGACTAATTTAAGCATGATTGTCAAGGATCATCCAGGATGATACATATTATCTGGGATGATCAGACCAAATCTCTAAAAATAAAATCTTGCCTAACTTGATCTGGCGGCTGAGAATTTTGGATTTAAGCCTTTCATCATGTATGATACAAAGATCATCCAGGATGATCTGCTTAATCAGACCAACTTAACTTGGTTGCCCCAATTAGGGTTTTTTTTTTTACTGGATCATCCAAGATGATGTGAATATCATTTAGGATGATCTAAACAAAAAATGAATAGAAACTCTAATTTACTAAAACTCTCCCCCTGAGTGTGTGTGTGCAAGGTTACTTAGCTAGGGGATCCTTTACATTACATTTGACTCAATAAAGATGAAAATAGTACATTGGACCTGAATTATAAAATAGACTGACTCGATCTTGGGTAGGCTTGAACTTGTAATTGATCCTGTGGACCTGAATGATTAGACAATCAACCAAAAACAAAAATATTTGCAATCATCAAAATCATAATCCTTGAAACCCAAATTTGTAACAATCTCCCCCTTTTTGATGATTGCAAACATTTATTCAGTAGTTTCAACTTAACCAGATTACAGTATTTAAAGCACAGGCGAGAGACAGTAAATTTTACTAATCATTAATAACCAGTGACATTCAATACAACAAAGGACACAACTATAACAAAAATAACAAATGAAACTACTACAACACAAAAATAACTCCCCCTTTTTACATCACAAAAAGGAGGAACATAAAAGACAAAAATAACAGCAAACTAAAAGATCACAAAGAAAATAATCCAAATAATCTAATAAAGAGGCGGATCCTGATCTGACGGAGGAGGTGGTGGTGGATTAAATTAACTGTGAATGGTGGCGAACTGCTCTCTAAACCAGGCCATGTCCTGGTCGTGCTGCTCCTGTTGTCGAGTCACATAGGAATTAAAATGAGTCTCCCATTGATCAAAGTGGAGCACCAGATGATCCAGAGGGGACTCTATCTGGAGAGGAGTAGGTGCAAGTACCGGAGCAACTTCTTCCTCTTCTCCCACCACATCCAGGGCAGGTTCTGGATGAAGTCAAATGCTGTGCAGAACATGGAAGGCATTGCTGGAGAAGAAGGAAAAGGGAACATCGGGTGGTACTGGTTATTGTAAATTATATTTCATTTGAAGGGCATAGTGGATGAGATGTCCTAAGGCTAGATTAGGGAATCTCCTATGGCCCGGATCCTGAATAGAAGTCAATTGTTCAATGTAGAAAAAAATCAAGTCAGTCGCATTAACGTCACGATGGGTAAGGATGTAGTAGGTGGTGATGGAGAGTAAAGGAGTGATGTGGATGCAATCCCCAGCTTTAGGAATGACAAAGGAGCAAAGGACATGTTCGACTCTCCGAGCATCCATGACTAGGGAGGAACAGAGCTGGTCGTGGAATGGGGTATTTATGTTACGAAGAAAGTGGTTGGCGACACTCCAATTAAAATTAGGATTAGATGCTACAAGATGAAGCTTATTGCTAGAATTTGACAATTGAAGGATATTATTAAAGTTCTCATGGATTAATTCCACTGGTCTTTGATTAATGAATGATTGAAGGGTGAAGTAATCAGAGGTTATTTACAGATTTGCAAAGAACACCCTAAGGAGTTCAGTGCTGAATGGAAAGGCTAGAGTAAGAATGAAAGTGAGGGAGGTGTGAGCGAATTAATCAAGTACCGGATTGTCAGAGTCTGTGGGTTCATCATTTTTGAGATAGTGATCCCAGCATCAGAATATCTTTGAAAGGCAGCTTGATCAACTACATCAGGAAAGCGAGGATCGGTATTTCCCCGGGAGGAACTGGCACCGCGTTGCCTTGATCTTTTTCCAGCAGCTATGAGGAACATAATTCAAGTAAGGAGAGGGAAGAGTGGACTGAAAAACTTGGAAGCAAAATGGCGGTTTAAATAGAAATCCTCCATATCATCCCGTATAATCGTAGGATCATACCGGACGATAGGTGCAATTATGACGTCCCGGACGATTGGTCAAAAAGGCAGTTGGATCATCCAGGATGATAATAGATAAACCATCATCCAAAGGAGACAGCTGGACAACTTTTGACAAAAAGGTATCATCCTGTATGATTATGTTGATCGTCTAGGACCATAGGCAATAAATGAATCGACCGGGGCTGAATTTAAATCGTCCAACTACTGCCACGTGGATCATCCAGGATCATAAGGTGGATTGTCTAGGATGATCACAAATAATTAGTGCATATCATCCATCAGATCAAGTGGGAAGATGATTTGAATGGATCATCCAGGACGATGCATGGATCATCCAGGATGAAGAGGATCATCCAGGATGATGTGTGGATCATCCAAGATAATGTGAAGAAAAAGTGAAAAAGATGAGGATGGAGAGGAAACATCAGGGATCCAAAGAATCACACAAAAAGGAAAATCCAAAATCACATCAAATAAAAATAGAAACGAGGAAAAACAACAATGAAAATAATGATTTTTTTTAGATCAGCTCCAGTAAATCAGAATTTTCCCTTAATTTTTAATCCAAAAACCAATAAGAAGAAGATCAACAACACTAAAATCTAAAAAAGTTGGAAAATTGACTTTCGTAACTCCTACCTCGGACACCTTACAGGTTCAAATTCCTTTCAAACAAAAATCAAATTCAAAAGAGAAAAAAATTAGATTCGAGAAGAGATCGTTTCAAGCCTCGTTCCAGAAAAATATCTAATAAAATAGTATTACGAAGTAAGGAATCAGAAATCATGATTTTTAATCTCAAGCTTTTAAAAATAATAAGTGGCGTATGGATTTTTCTAAGATATTTAAAGATCTGAAAGGGAAGAAAGCTTGGTTTGGGCTCATTTTGTGCCACTTTTTCAATTTGTTTGTCGCACTGCGCATCTTTTGATTTTTGATACACTTTGTGTATTTTTCAATTTGGCGACATTTCACATCTTTTCAGCTTTGGGCTCTTTTTGTGCCTCTTTTTCAATTTGTTTGGCGCACTGCACATCTTTTGTAAGCTTGCTTCCTTTCATAATTGTTAAATAAACTCAGTTGTGAAATTACCTTCCAGACATAAGAGAGGAAAAAATGCACTCTCTATAATAAGGAGTAATTCACAGAACAAAAATCATATATCATATGATAAGTGTAATTACTTGATTAAGAAAACATAACAATGATCCAAAACTTTAAAAACACTATTCATATGAGGTAGATTATTGTAGGAAGATAAAATAAATCTCTATTTCAAAAACCAATTTTGTTAATTTTGAAGAAGATTTTTATATAAAAGAAATAATACACCATTAAAGGAAGTTAGAGGAAGAGAAATAATCATCAATGTTTCTTCCCATTAATAGATTCAGAGGAGTCAATCACTGCTTGCAAGCTTCCAAACAAAACAAGGAAAAACTCTCAGTTAGAAATCCAGTTTATCAGCAATAGTGAGCAGTGATATGATTTTAAAAGGAATAAAATAGTAAATCAAGAACAAGTAGGAAATCACATCAAAATAAATACTCAAATAAAAAAAAACACCTGACAATAAAAGGAAATCAGCAGTGAATGAAAATAAAATAGGAAACAGATAAATAAATCAAAAGACTAATAGAAATAAAAGAAAAATAGAAAACAGTCAAAAATCATCAGTCATCAGAATCATACATTTATGTCAATCACACCCAATCTGGTCCTCAAAATACTGAATGATTCAAAGGCTAGTTGTTTAGTAAAGATGTCAGCCAGTTGATTTTCAGTTGCTACATGATGTAGCTTAATGTCCCCTTTTGTAACATGGTCCCTAATGAAGTGGTGCCTTATGTCAATATGTTTGGTTCTAGAATGTTGGATTGAATTCTTAGAAATATAGATGGCACTGGTGTTATCACATAGAATTGAAATTGTGCCAACAGGTAATCCTAAATCCAAAACTTGTTGCTTCAATCAAAGAACTTGGGCCACATAACTTCTTAAGGCAATGTACTCAGCTTCAGAAGTGGAAAGTGAAACTGAATTCTGTTTTCTACTAGACCAGGAGACTAAAGACTATTATATGAATTGATAAGTTCCAGAAGTGCTCTTTCTATCCACTCTACACCCTGTAAAGTCAGAATCAGAGTATCCAATAATCTCAAAAGAAGTGTTGTACCTAGGGTACCAGATACCTAGGTTTGGGTGTTGTAAATCTGGTTTTGATGATGAAAAACATGTTTCTATTATGTTTTGCTTGGCTAACCCGTTTCAGGCACAAAAGATCATGAGCAACTCAAGCCAACTCAAGATCGGGTCCAAGTGTGTCTAAGTGTACTATTTTCTATTTCTTGAGTCAATTGTAATGTAACTGATCCCCTAGCTATGTAATCTTGCACACACACACTCAGGGGGAGAGCTTGAGTGAATTAGTGTTTCTGGTCAAGTTTTTATTCAGATTGTCCTGGACGATAGTCACATCATCCTAGACGATCAAGTAAAAATAGAAACCCTAATTAGGGCGACCAAGTTAAGTGTGTCTGATTAAGCAGATCGTCCTGGACGATCCCGACATCGTCCGGGATGATAGGCTAAAATCAAAAATTCTCAGCCACCAGATAAACTTAGGCAAGTTTTTATTTTAAGATATTTAATCTGATCGTCCCGGATGATACGTATATCATCCTGGATGATCCAGTACAATCATGCCTAAATTAATCTGGTAATTAAGGAAAGTAATTAATGTTTAATTGATACGATCACATCGTTCGGGACGATCGCAAGCTCGTCCGGGATGATATTGATCGTCTAGTGCATTTCAGCTGTACGACCCAAACTGTGCTCAGGAAGATTTGGGCACTTTTTGAACTAATCGTACAAGATGATAACCGTATTGTCCTGGACGATCAAGTCATTTTTTGGTCATCCAACACAATTTTCTCTGGACGACCCGATCTGTCTTCTGGACGATATTCCTCGATTTACACTAATCATCCCAGACAATCGCAGAATCATACGGGATGATATGAATAACTTTTTCTACTGATCGTCCAGAAGAGCCAAATCGTTCAGGCTGAAACAGCTGATTTTGAACTGATCGTACAGGATGATCTATCGCTCGTCCTGGATGATCATGGTCGACCAGTTGAGATTTAGGAAAAATTTTGAGCCCTCCTTTAAAAGATCTTTTTCTTCCAAAAAGAAAAATCTTTTGCCACTTTCCTTTCCAGAGAAACCCTAGAGAGAGAGAGTTTAGGAGAGAGAGAGGATCTTGTGAGGGGGAGTTCATGAGGGGTTCACGAAGGTTGCTCCAAGCAAGGACCAAAGTCATCTTCTCCGCTCATCATCTTTCATCGTGTTGGTGTTCTTTGTGAGAGGATCATTCGCAAGAAGATCCAAGGTTATCTGTCCACTTCAGGAGGAAGCGAAAGGAGTCCGAGGTTCTCTGCCTGCTTCAGGAGGAAGCAAAAGGAGGTTAGGTTCTCTGCCTCACTGTGTCGGTGGAAAGGAGATTTTTGTACATGCTTCTCGGCCTTACTGTGGGAGCAAAATGAGAGACACTTTGAGTAAGTACAATACCCAAAGGGGAGGCTCCAGGGAGTGGACGTAGGTCAAGTTGATCGAACCACTATAAAAATATGGTGTGTTCTTTATGATTACTTTCTGCACTTTAGTTTTCTGTGATTATCTACTTGGGTGAAATCAGTGTTTAATCTTTTCGTTTGAGTACTTACTTATTTCTGCTGCATATCATAGAAAAGATTTTTACTGTTGCTTTCGAATTTTTAAATAACCAATTCACCCCCCCCCCCCCTCTTGGTTAGCCTCGGGACTAGTTCATCAGGGCTTAACATCCCTATCGAACTTTCAAGTGGTATCAAAGCAGGATTCATAAAATCTAGTTTTGAAAAACTTTTGAATTTGATCCATGGCTAACTTTGGTAATCGTAATACTGCTGAAGGTTATTCAATTACACGACCGCCATTATTTGATAACATTCCTTTTGATTTTTGGAAAACTTGCATGTCCACTTTTCTTTAATCAATTAATTATCATATGTGGATGCTTGTTAAGGATGGATACGAACCACCTTTTAGAATGATTAAGAATGTGAAAACTAAACTGCCATTTACTGATTGGACTTTTGATGATCGTGACTTAGCATAATTAAATGCCAAATGTTTGAATTATTTTTTCTGTGCTTTAAAATCTGATGATTACATGCGTGTTTCAACTTGTACAACTGGAAAAGAGATTTGGGATAGATTGTGCATAAATTATGAAGGTACAACTGAAGTCAAACAGTCTAGGTTAAACATTTTGCTTCATGACTATGAATTTTTTCACATGAAACCTACTAAAACTATTTCTGAAATGTATACAAGGTTCACTCAAATTATCACTTCTTTGTATGCCTTAGGTAGAGAACTTACAAACTATGAAAGAGTGAACAAAATTCTTAGATGTTTGCCTTCTTCTTATGATGCTAAGATAACTGTAATCACTGAATCTAAAGATTTGAATACTTACTCTATTGATAGCTTACTTGGATCACTCATTTCTTACGAGCAAGGGGTGAACCAAAGATAGCTTGATGCAGGTGAGAAGAAGAAGAACAAAACAGTGGCACTGAAGGCCAACGAGAGTGATATTAGTTCTTTTGGGTCTGATAGTGATGACATTGCCTTGATCACTAGGCAATTCAAAAGCTTTCTAAGGAAAAAACATAAGAACTTTCAGAAGTGGAACAAGGGTAAGTCCAGCAAAAATTTTAAGAGTTCATCTAACACTGTCTGTTTTGAATGCAGGAAGCCTAGACACATTAAGGCTGATTGTCCGACACTTAAAGCTCACCCAAGCAAGGAGAAGGGTGAGGAGAAACACAAGTTCAGGAAGGACAAGAAGCGGATTCAGAAGGCATTTTAGGCAGATTCTGCATCCGAATCTTCTGAGACTGAAGCTGAAGAGGAGGAAACAAACTTGTGTCTGATGGCTGATGATCACTCTGGTTAGTCTGACCAGGAAGAGGTATGTGAGCTTACTTACAATCAATTATTTGAAATATCTAAAAAAATTCATGCATCGTCTAGGAAGCTTAAGAAAACTCATGCTAGCTTGAAATTGGATTATTTAACTTTGCAAAAAGAGCATGATATTTTGATTAAGGATAATTCCACTATTGATAGCAATCACATGTCTTTACTTGATGAATTTGACGAACTGAATAGAAAGTATTCTGATTTAATTATTGAGCATGATGCATTGAAAACATCGCATGTTGAATTAGAAGCTGCTTTTTAGAAATTGAATGATATGGCATGTGACCTAGAAAGTAATGAAAGTGTAAGGACTTTTGAGATTGCTAGTCTTAACAAGGAAAATAAATTTTTAAGAGTGAAAATTGCTGCCTTTGAGAAGAATAAAAAACCACCTACTTTTGAACAGTTTTATGCACCGCCACCTTTTAAAAAATTTGTTGCAAATTCATCAAAGCATGTTTCATACACATCTAGAAAGAGGCACTATCACCCACGTAGATTAGTTATCCCTTTTCCTGGTGTTAGATGCTTTTCATGTGGCATGCTAGGACACATTTCCCACACCTGTACTGTTCACCGTAGTACACATTGGGTATGGAGGCTTAAATTGCCTGTTTCATAGCACAGCACACATGCATTGTATTCTTCTTTTCATAAGAAGGAACCCAAACCTGTTTGGGTTCCTAAATCTGACGTTTGATAATTTTGTAGGTGTGCTCTCACACAAGACCTCGTGAGATCATGTGGTACCTGGACAGCGGATGTTCTAGACACATGACTGGAGATGCAAATCAGTTCATTTCACTGGAGGCCAGAGCTGGAGGCAAGGTTACACTTGGAGATAATACCACCAGGAAGGTGGTAGGTTTAGGTATAATTGGTGATTCAAAGAATTTTATGATTGATAATGTTTTGCTTGTAGATGGACTGAAACATAACTTGCTGAGCATAAGTCAACTTTGTGACAAAGGATACAACATCAAATTCCTACCCACTGGCTACATTTTAAGCTTAAATGACAAAGTTGTTTTGCAGGGACAAAGTATCAACAATGTCTATAAGCTGGATGTATGTTGCATTAAAGCTGAAGATTCAATTTGCTTAAAAACTACTGCTGATGAGTCTTGGTTGTGGCATAGGAGATTGGGTCATGCCAGTATGAAAACCCTTAGGAGAGTCACCCAAAAGGACTTAGTTAGAGGTGTGCCCAAGCTTAAGTTCACTAAGGACCACCTGTGTGATGCCTGTCAGTTAGGGAAGCAAGTCCAGTCCTCTTTTCACTCTGTTAAGGACATTAGCACCTCTAGACCTTTAGAAGTCCTTCACATGGATCTCTTTGGACCCATTAGCACTGCCAGCTTAGGGGGGAAAGTCTATGGGTTTGTGATTGTAGATGACTACTCGAGATTCACTTGGATTAAATTTATATCCCATAAATCTGAGTCATTTGATGAGTTTAAGTCATTCTCCACTTGGATTCAGAGGAAGTTAGGTTGTGAGATCTTGACTATTCATAAGTCAACTTTGTGACAAAGGATACAACATCAAATTCCTACCCACTGGCTACATTTTAAGCTTAAATGACAAAGTTGTTTTGTAGGGACAAAGTATCAACAATGTCTATAAGCTGGATGTATGTTGCATTAAAGATGAAGATTCAATTTGCTTAAAAACTACTGCTGATGAGTCTTGGTTGTGGCATAGGAGATTGGGTCATGCCAGTATGAAAACCCTTAGGAGAGTCACCCAAAAGGACTTAGTTAGAGGTGTGCCCAAGCTTAAGTTCACTAAGGACCACCTGTGTGATGCCTGTTAGTTAGGGAAGCAAGTCCAGTCCTCTTTTCACTCTGTTAAGGACATTAGCACCTCTAGACCTTTAGAAGTCCTTCACATGGATCTCTTTGGACCCATTAGCACTGCCAGCTTAGGGGGGAAAGTCTATGGGTTTGTGATTGTAGATGACTACTCGAGATTCACTTGGATTAAATTTATATCCCATAAATCTGAGTCATTTGATGAGTTTAAGTCATTCTCCACTTGGATTCAGAGGAAGTTAGGTTGTGAGATCTTGACTATTCATAGTGATCATGGTGGAGAGTTTGAAAATATGAAGTTTGGAAGTTTTTGTGAGGAGCAAGGGATTAGTCACAATTATTCACCTCCTAGGACCCCTCAGCAGAACAGGGTAGCTGAAAGGAAGAACAGGACCTTAGTGGAAGCCGCTAGAGCCATGCTTGCTGAGTATTCACTTCCAAAATACTTTTGGGCTGAAGCGGTGAACACTGCCTGTTATGTGCTGAATAGGGTGAATGTAAGATCAAAACTGAACAAGACACCTTATGAGATCATTAAGGGTAGAACTCCAAACATGTCCCACCTCCATGTCTTTGGCCGTAAGGTTTTCATTCTAAATAACCAAAAATCATCCTTAGGAAAGTTTGACCCCAAATCAGATGAAGGAGTGTTCTTAGGCTATTCTAGTGTGTGGAAATCCATTAGGATGTATAATAAGTGTTAAGACTCAAGCTCACGAGGTCTTATTTTGATGATAACAAACATTATGGCACACATCTCCTAATACTTGGAATGTATATTTATCTGTGTGTATACTAACATTTCAGGAAACAGCATGCACCATCCAACAAAGAATCAGGGCTCAAGAATGGGTAGAATAGGTTGTGAAGTGTGTTACTTGTAAATCCCTTTCATATAACTTTTGTTTTCTTGAGTCTAGTCCTATAAAGTGTATGCTTGCTTATGACCATATACACACATACTCAGGGGGAGTGAGATCTTGTCATATCTAGAAGTTTAACTTTTGAACACATCGTCCTGGACGATCGGATGATCATCCTGGACGATCTGGTCATTGAGCTAATCATTTTGGACGATTCTTGAATCATCCTAGACGATCTATTAAGATCTCAAAACCCTAGCCGCCAACCTAATTTGGGAATGATTTGATTTACTGTATATTTGGTAATCGTCCTGGACGATCTGAGGATCGTCCCGGATGATCAATAACAATCATGCCTAAATTGATTATGTGGTTAAGGAAAGTATTTAAGGGTTGGATTCATCGATCATATCATCCTTGACGA
The DNA here is from genome assembly GCA_019925795.1 of Dendrobium chrysotoxum. Lineage (NCBI taxonomy): Eukaryota > Viridiplantae > Streptophyta > Magnoliopsida > Asparagales > Orchidaceae > Dendrobium > Dendrobium chrysotoxum. The sequence goes on from CM034315.1 coordinate 45,878,515, forward strand.
TCGCAGGATCATCCTAGACGATCAATTGCAAAAACCCTAAAAATCCTCTGAGTCTGCTGGACGACCCGAATGATTAGCTGGATGATATGTGTCATTTTGAACTAATCATCCTGGATGATCGATCGTCCGGGATGATAAGAACATTTTTTCTAAATGATCGTCCTAGACTATGCTGATTGTACTGGCAAAAGTGGCCTTTTTGCACTAATCGTACAGGATGATCCTTGGATTGTCCTGGATGATATTTGCCGCCATAACTATTTTGGAAGGGTTTTCAAAGCCCTTTATTTAAGGCTTATCAAAGACTTTGGAAGTGTCTTTGGTAGCCATTGAGGCTTTGTTCTTTGGAGAAAACTTGAAGAGAGAGCTTGAAAGGGAGAGAGGAAAGGGTGGAGTTTGAGAGGGAGAAGAGCCTGGGATGAGGGATTCTCGAGGGAGTGTGAGGGGGTTCACACGGTTGCTCCGGTAAGCTTGCACCTGAGTACCATCAGATTCAAGGCTCGTCTCGAGGGAAGTTTTGGGAAGAAGAAGATCTCTTTGGTGTCAAAGGACCCGGCTACTCCGCCGCATCGGGGAAGGTGGAAGTGATTTTGTAAGGGCTTCTCCGCCTAGCTGTGGGGGCTGAAGGAGAGACACTTGGTTTAGTGCAATACTTGGAGGGTGCCTCTGAGGAGTGGACGTAGGTCAGGTTGGACCGAACCACTATAAATTCGGTGTATTCTTTCTTATTATTTTTCGCACTTTATTTTGTTGTGATTATCCGCTTGGGTGAAATCTATGATTGATCTTTTTATCATTATTTTAATTCATTTCTGCTGCAAGTTATAAAAAGATTTTTATTTTATTTCAAATATCCAATTCACCCCCCCTCCTCTTGGTTAGCCTCGGGACTAGTTCTTAAGGGCTTAACATCCCTATCAAACTTTCAAGTGGTATCAGAGCGGGATTCAAAATTTAAGTTTAAAAACTTTTGAATTCGATCCATGGCTAATTTTTGTAATCGTAATGTTGCAAAACGATATTCAATCACACGACCACCGTTATTTGAAAATATTACTTTTGATTTGTAGAAAATTCGTATGTCTACTTTCTTGCAATCTATTGATTATTACATGTGGCAGATGATTCAAATTGATTATTCTACACCGTCACGTATTGTAAATGAAATTAAAATTAATATTCCCTTTTCTAAATGGAGTAAAATAGATCAAATCAATACTCAATTGAATGCTAATGTTTGAATTATTTTTTCTGTGCTTTGAATTTTGATGATTGTATGTTAATATCTGCATGTACTTCTGGCAAAGAAATTTGGGATAAATTATGTACTAGATATGAAGGTACTTGTGAAATCAAGCAATCTAGGGTAAATATGTTAATGCATGATTATGAACTTTTTAGCATGAAACCTCATGAAACAATCTTGGACATGTTTACTAGGTTTTCTCAAATTATGACATCATTACATGCTTTAGGAAAAGAACTTTCAAATTTTGAAAAAGTTAATAAAATCCTACGTTCTCTACTTGAAAATTTGATGCTAAAGTCATTGCAATTTCTGAATCAAAAAATTTGAACGAATATTCTATTGATAATTTGATTGGCTCACTCATTGTTTACGAGCAAGGTTTGGGTCAAAAGCTTTTGGATGCAGGTGAAATGATAGTGCTGAAAACTGAAGACATTGAAAAAAGCAACTCAGAAAGTGATGAAAGTGAAGAGTTAGCATCAGCAACAAATAAATTGAAAAATCTACTAAAGCACAAACATCAACATCAAAAGTGGAACAAAGGTAAAAATGGTAAGAATGTAAAGTTTTCTTCTGATGTTATTTATTTTGGATATAGAAAGCCTGTACATATGAAAAATCAGTGCCCGAACTTAAGAACCCTTCCTGAAAAGGAAAAGGGTAAAGCTAAGAAAATTATAATAAGGGCTGATAATGCAAATCAAAAAATGTCCTTGGCAGATCTAGCTTCTGAATCATCAGATCAGGAGCAAGCTGATCTAAATTAATGTTCTTTTTGTGTGTTTATGTTTTTTATTTTTCTGTTACTATTGTTTATTCATTGTGTTTTCTGTGTTTTATTATTTTTGTTTTTCCTTTTAAAATTCTTTATATTGCTTTTTGTTATTTCTCTGATCAAGCACACACATAACACCTCTTATTTTAAAAATCATTTTTTAAAGATCTTGTTTTCTAAAAATAGAAAATTTACCTCCTGTATTTTCTAAATACTATGTTAGTTGTGGTTGATTTCTCTAAAATCAAGTAAAGGAAGGAAACTCATGATTTTGTCTCTCTATCTCATTTCTTTGAATAAGGCTATCTTACTTTTGAATCAAAATCTGTTTCAGATTATAAATTAGTTTTTGAAATTAAAACTTTTTTCATCTCCCAACATTTTGTCTATCTCGTAGGAATCTTTTGCAAATTATTGAACCAACTTCAAGATTATCTTATTCAAGTTGTTCGTCTTTATCATAAGAATAAGGTTTGCTGATTTTAAAGATTTAGAAATGAGGCAATTTATAAAAATCAAAAGATGCGCAGTGCGCAAAACAAATTGAAAAGAGGCACAAAATGAGCCCAAAGCTAAAAAGATGCAAAATTACCAAATTGAATACACAAAGTGTATCAAAAATCAAAAGATGCGTAAAGCGCCAAATAAATTGAAAAAGAGGCACAAAATTAGCCCATAAAAGCTGCATCCATTCTTGTAAATCTCTAAAGTTTAAACAACTCTTATGACTTTTTGATAGATTCGTTAATTGAGTTTGAAAATAAAGATTTTTTGATTCATTACTTTGTATTAATCTTCTATTTGATGTATTTCATGAAAGGAGTTTTGAAAGATTTTTATTTCCTTATCTAATTTGTTCCTTGATTTAGATATTGGCTTAAAATATTTTCTCGCCTTTTTAAAACCTGAGTTTGGATTTACATTTTCTGATTCTATAACCTTTCTGGGTTCAAAGAAGTCAATTCATGTCTTACTAAGTTTTGGAGAACCTCAAGAGGTGACTTTTCAAATTTTTTCTCCTCCTCTTTTTGATAATGTCAAAGGGGGAGAACATACTATTGTATTTGTAATGTTTTTTACGTACTGTTGTATTTGTGATATTTATTTTTGTGTTGTTTATTTTACATCATATTATTGTTGTAGTTGTTTTAAAAATAAAAAAAAAAAGAAGAAAGTATTTCTCCCTACTTTTAAAAGACTTTTTCTTAGTGAGGGGGAGATTAGGAGAAAATATCTTTTTGTAAATTCAACCAGTAATGTTTGCCATCATCAAAAAGGGGGAGATTGTTAAGACTCAAGCTCACGAGGTCTTATTTTGCTGATAACAAACATTATGGCACACATCTCCTAATACTTGGAATGTATATTTATCTGTGTGTATACTAACATTTCAGGAAACAGCATGCACCATCCAACAAAGAATCAAGGCTCAATAACGGGTAGAATAGGTTGTGAAGTGTGTTACTTGTAAATCCCTTTCATGTAACTTTTGTTTTCTTGAGTCTAGTTCTGTAAAGTGTATGCTTGCTTATAACCATGTACACATATATTCAGGGGGAGTGAGATCTTGTCATATTTAGAAGTTCAACTTTTGAACACATCGTCCTGGATGATCTGGTCATTGAACTAATCATCCTGGATGATTCTTGAATCGTCCTGGACGATCTATTAAGATCTCAAAACCCTAGCCGCCAACCTAATTTGGGAATGATTTGATTTACTGTATATTTGGTAATCATCCTGGACGATCTGAGGATCATCCCGGACGATCAATAGTAATCATGCCTAAATTGATTAGGTGGTTAAGGAAAGTATTTAAGGGTTGGATTCGTCGATCATATCATCCTGGACGATCGCAGGATCGTCCGGACGATCAGTTGCAAAAATCCTAAAAATCCTCTGAGTCTGCTGGATAACCCGAACAATTAGCTGGATGATATGTGTCATTTTGAACTAATCATCCCGGACGATCGCAAGATCATCCTGGATGATAAGAACATTTTTTCTAAATGATCGTCCTGGACTATGCTGATCGTACTGGCAAAAGTGGCCTTTTTGTACTAATCATACAGGACGATCCTTGGATCGTGCTTGACGATATTCGCCGCCAGAACTACTTTGGAAGGGTTTTCAAAGCCCTTTATTTAAGGGTTGTCAAAGACTTTGGAAGTGTCTTTGGCAGCCATTGAGGCTTCGTTCTTTTGGAGAAAACTTGAAGAGAGAGCTTGAAAGGGAGAGAGGAAAGGGTGGAGTTTGAGAGGGAGAAGAGCCTGGGAAGGGGGATTCACAAGGGATTGTGAGGGGGTTCACACGGTTGCTCCGGCAAGCTTGCACCTGAGTACCATCAGATTCAAGGCTCATCTCGAGGGAAGTTTTGGGAAGAAGAAGATCTCTTTGGTGTCAAAGGACCTGGCTACTCCACCGCACTGGGGAAGGTGGAAGTGATTTTATAAGGGCTTCTCCGCCTGGCTGTGGGGGCTGAAGGAGAGACACTTTTGGTTTAGTGTAATACTTGAAGGGTGCCTCCGAGGAGTGGACGTAGGTCATGTTGGACTGAACCACTATAAATCTGGTGTGTTCTTTCTTATTATTTTTCGCACTTTATTTTGTTGTGATTATCTGCTTGGGTGAAATCTGTGATTTATCTTTTTAACATTATTTTAATTCATTTTCACTGCAAGTTATAAAAAGATTTTTATTTTGTTTCAAATATCCAATTCACGCCCCCTCTTGGTTAGCCTCGGGACTAGTTCTTAAGGGCTTAACATCCCTATCGAACTTTCAAAGAGGACTTTGGTGGTGGAAGATACAACTCATGTGGTGTTTGATGAATCTGATTCTAAGGTGACTAGAGTTGAGGAAGAAGAAGAGGTAGAGGAGATTACCCAAGGGGTTGGAAATGCAAATCTGGTGGAAAGGGTAGAACCTCAAACCACACTTCCTAGAGATTAGAGATATTCTTTGAGTCATCCTAAAGAACTGATCTTAGGAGACTCTTCTGAAGGTGTTAGGAATAGGCATGGACTTTGGAAGGAAGTAAACCACTCTGCCTTTATCTCAATGACTGAACCCACCAACATCAATCAAGCCCTTTCTGATGAGTTTTGGATCTTAGCTATGCAAGAAGAATTGAATCAATTTGTAAGGAATGATGTTTGGGAGTTAGTAGAAAGACCTAGAAATCAAAGTATTATGGGAACCAAGTGGGTCTATAAGAATAAGATGAATGATTTTGGTGTGGTGGTTAGGAATAAGGCAAGATTGGTGGCTAAGGGGTATAATCAGATTAAAGGGATTGATTTTGAGGAGACCTTTTCCCCTATAGCTAGTTTGGAAGCCATTAGGGTGCTACTAGCCTTTGCCTATTATAAGGGATTTAAGCTATTTCAAATGAATGTCAAGAGTGCCTTTTTAAATGGGGTAATAAAAGAGGATATTTTCGTAGAACAATCCCCAGGTTTTGAGAGTTCCCAATATCCAAATCATATTTACAAATTAAAAAAGGCCTTATATGAATTGAAACAGGCACCTAGAGCTTGGTATGAGAGGCTTAGCACATTTCTGTTAGAAAGAGAGTTTGTTAAGGGGAGCGTAGACACCACCCTTTTTCTGAGGAGAATAAGAGATGACTTACTCATTGTCAAGATCTATATTTATGATATAATTTTTGGATCTTCTAATAAATATTTATGTGATGAGTTTTCTAAAATAATGAGTAAGGAGTTTGAGATGAGTATGATGGGAGAATTATCTTACTTTTTGGGGTTTAGCATAAGGCAAATGGATGATGAAACTTTTCTAAATCAATCTAAATATACTAAGGAAATTTTGAAGAAATATGAGATGGATAAAGCCAAGCCAATCAACACTCCCATGAGCTCCTCTGTTCAGTTAGATAAGGATTCAAGTGGAAAATCTGTTGATCAGAAAAAGTATAGAGGAATAATTGGATCACTGCTTTACCTGACTGCTAGCTGACCTGATATCATGTTTAGTGTTTATCTTTGTGCTAGGTTTCAGGCTGATCCTAAAGAGTCCCACCTGACTTCTGTTAAGAGAATTCTTAGATATCTTTTAGGGACCCCAAACCTAGGAATCTGGTACCCTAGGCACAGCACCTCTTTTGAGATTATTGGATATTCTGATTCTAACTTTGCAGGGTGTAGGGTGGATAAAAAGACCACTTTTGGAACTTATCAATTCATAGGACAGTCTTTAGTCTCCTGGTCCAGTAGAAAACAGAACTCAGTTGCACTTTTTACTGCTGAAGCTGAGTACATTGCCTTAGGGAGTTGTGTAGCCCAAGTTCTTTGGTTGAAGCAATAAGTCTTAGATTTAGGTTTACCTGTTGGCACAATTTCTGTTCTGTGTGATAATACAAGTGCCATCTGTATCTCTAATAATCCAATCCAACATTCTAGGACCAAACACATTGATATACGGCATCACTTCATTAGGGACCATGTTACAAAAGGGGACATTGAGCTACATCATGTAGCAAGTGAAAATCAGCTGGCTGACATATTTACTAAACCACTGGCCTTTGACTCATTCAGCATTTTGAGAACCAGATTAGGAGTGATTGATATAAATGCTTGATTCTGATGACTGCTAATTTCTGATTTTTTTTATTTTTATTCTGTTTCTGTTGGTTAGTTGTTTAATTTAATTATTTGCTTTCAGTTGTTTTTATTTTTTCTTCTTTTGTTGATTTCTGTGTTAGCCTTGTTGTTAGTTTGATTTGAGTATTTACTTTGAGTATTTACTATTTTATGCTTTTCAAAATCCGATCACTGCTCACTACTTCTGATAAATTAAATTTCTGACTGAGAGTTTTTCTTTATTTTTATTTCGGAAGCTGGTAAGCAGTGGTTGATTCCACTGGATCTGTTAAAGGAAAGAAACATTGATGATTGTTTCTCTTCCTCTAACTCCTTTACTGGTGTATTATTTATTTTGGATAAAAATCTTCTTCAAAATTAAAATATTAGTTTTTGAAATAGAGATTTATTTTATCTTCCTACAGTAATCTACCTCATATGAATAGTGTTTTCAAAGTCTTGAGTCATTGTTGTGATTTTCTAAACCAAGTGATTGCACTTATCATACGACATATGGCTTTTATTTTGTGAATTACACTTCCTTATTGTGGAGAGCGTCTCCTATGCCTGGAAGATAATTTCATAGCTGAGACTCCTTAACGATTATGAAAAGAAGAAAGCTTACAAAAGATGCGCAGTGCACCAAATAAATTGAAAAAAAGGCACAAAATGAACCCAAAGCTAAAAAGATGCGAAATGTCGCCAACTAAAAGATACACAAAGTGTATCAAAAATGAAAAGATAGGCAAAGCGCCAAATAAATTGAAAAAGCGACACAAAATGAGCCCAACCAAGCTTTCTTCCCTTTCAGATCGTTAAATGTCTTAGAAAAATCCGTACGCCACTTAATATTTTCAAAAGCTTGTGTTTGAAAATCCTGATTTCTGAATTATTACTTTGTAACACTATTATATCAGATATTTTTCTGGAACAAGGCTTGAAAGGATCTTTTTTCGAATCTAATTTCTTTTCTTCTGAACTGGATTTTTGTTTTGAAAGAAATTTGCATCTATAAGGTGCCCAAGGTGGGAGTTAAGAAAGTTAATTTTTTCAACTTTTTCTGGATTTCAGCGTTGTCAATCGTCTTCTTATTGGCTTTTAGATTTAAAATCAAGGGAGAATTCTGTTTTACTGGAGTAGACTGATAAAAAAAAATCATTGCTTTTATGTGTTCTCGCGTCGAGCTTTATTCATTTTTGTTTTGCTTTTTCATTTTACTGGTTATATTTTTGGGAACCTGATCTGTCATCTCTACCTCCGTTTTAGTTTTTTATTTTATGCTGTTTATTTTTCTGTTTGTAGTGTTGTCCCTGTTTATCTGTTTGTCCTCCTCCTTTTTGTGATGTCAAAAGGGGGAGTCAGTTGTAGTAGGTTTGTTGTTCATGATTTCAGTTGTAGTAGTTTTTGTTCTTGTTATATTTTGTACTTGTGGTTCCTGTACTGCTCGAGTTGTTCAATGAAAATTGAAAAAAATTTATTTTTCGATCTCCTAGTTCTTTTATTTTTTAAACTACTACACATATATTTGCTAGTATCAAAAAGGGGGAGATTGTTGCAAATAGGGTTTTGATGATGACAAACATGTTTCTATTGTGCTTTGCTTGGCTAACCCATTTTAGGCACAAAAGATCATGAGCAACTCAAGCCAACTCAAGAACGGGTCCAAGTGTGTCTAAGTGTACTATTTTCCATTTCATGAGTCAATTGTAATGTAACTGATCCCCTCGCTAAGTAACCTTGCACACACACACTCAGGGGGAGAGCTTGAGTGAATTAGAGTTTCTGGTCAAGTTTTTGTTTAGATCGTCCTAGACGATACTCACATCGTCCTAGACGATCAAGTAAAAATAGAAACCCTAATTAGGGCGACCAAGTTAAGTGTGTCTGATTAAGCAGATCGTCCTAGACGATCCCGACATCATCCGAGACGATAGGCTAAAATAAAAAATTCTCAGCCGCCAGATCAAGTTAGGCAAGTTTTTATTTTAAGATATTTGGTCTAATCATCCCGGATGATACGTGTATCATCCTGGACGATCCAGTACAATCATGCCTAAATTAATCTGGTAATTAAGGAAAGCAATTAATGTTTAATTGATACGATCACATCATTCGGGATGATCGCAAGCTCGTCCGGGACGATATTGATCATCTAATGCATTTTAGCTGTACGACCCGAACTATGCTCAGGACGATTTGGGCACTTTTTGAACTAATCGTACAGGACGATAACCGTATCATCCTGGACGATCAAGACATTTTTTGGTCGTCCAACACAATTTTCTCTGGACGACCCGAGCTGTCTTCTGGATGATATTCCTCGATTTACACTAATCGTCCCGGACGATCGCAGAATCGTACGGGACGATATGAACAACTTTTTCTACTGATCGTCTAGAAGGGCCAGATCGTCCAGGCTGAAACAGCTAATTTTGAACTGATTGTACAAGACGATCTATCGATCGTCCTGGACAATCTTGGATGACCAGTTGAGATTTAGGGCAAATTTTGAGCCCTCGTATAAAAGATCTTTTTCTTCCAACAAGAAAAATCTTTTATCACTTTCCTTTCCAGAGAAACCCTAGAGAGAGAGAGTTTGGGAGAGAGAGAGAGGATCTTGTGAGGGGGAGTTCGTGAGGGGTTCACGAAGGTTTCTCCAAGCAAGGATCTGAGTCGTCTTCTCCGCTCGTTGTCTTTCATGGTGTTGGTGTTCTTTGTGAGAGGATTGTTCGCAAGAAGATCCAGGGTTCTCTGGCCACTTCAGGAAGAAGCGAATGGAGTCCGAGGTTCTCTGTCTGCTTCAGGAGGAAGCAAAGGAGGTTAGGTTCTCTGCCTCACCGTATCGGTGGAAAGGAGGTTTTTATACAGGCTTCTCCGCCTTGCTGTGGGAGCAAAAGGAGAGACACTTTGAGTTAGTGCAATACCCAGAGGGGAGGCTCCAGGGAGTGGACGTAGGTCAAGTTGACCAAACCACTATAAAAATTTGGTGTGTTATTTCTGATTACTTTCTGCACTTTAGTTTTCTGTGATTATCTGCTTGGGTGAAATTTATGTTTAATCTTTTCATTTTAGTATTTACTTATTTTCGCTGCATATCATAGAAAAGATTTTTACTGTTGCTCTCGAATTTTTAAATAACCTATTCACCCCCCCCCCCTCTTGGTTAGCCACGGGACTCATTCATTTGGGCTTAACATCCCTATCGAACTTTCATTGGGGTCCCTAAAAAATATCAAAGAATTCTCTTAATAGCAATCAGGTGGGACTCTTTAGGATCAGCTTGAAACCTAGCACAAAGATAAACACTAAACATAATATCAGGTCAGCTAGCAATCAGGTAAAGTAGTGATCCAATTATTCCCCTAAACTTCTTCTAATCAATAGATTTTCCATTTGAATCCTTATTTAACTGAATAGTGGAACTCATGGGAGTATTGATTGGCTTGGCTTTGTCCATTTCATATTTCTTCAAGATATCCTTTGTATATTTTGATTGATTTAGAAAGGTTCCATCATCCATTTGCCTAATGCTAAACCCCAAAAAATAGGATAATTCTTCCATCATACTCATCTCAAACTCCTTACTCATTGTCTTAGAAAAATCATCACATAAATTTTTATCAGAAGATCTAAAAAGTATATCATCAACATAAATCTGGATAATGTGTAGATCATCTCCTACTTTCCTTAGAAAAAGGGCGGTGTCTACGCTCCCCTTAACAAACTCTCTTTCTAGTAGGAATGTGCTAAGCCTCTCATACCAAGCTCTGGGTGCTTGTTTCGATCCATATAAGGACTTTTTTAATTTGTAAACATGATTTGGATATTAGAAACTCTCAAAACTAGGGGGTTTCTCTACAAAGACATCCTCTTTTATTACCCCATTTAAAAAGGCACTCTTGACATCCATTTGAAACAGCTTAAATCCCTTATAACAGGCAAAGGCTAGTAGCACTCTAATGGCTTCCAATCTAGCTATAGGGGCAAAGATCTCCTCAAAATCAATCCCTTCAATTTGATTGTACCCCTTAGCCACCAATCTTGCCTTATTCCTAACCACCACACCAGAATCATTCATCTTATTCTTAAAGACCCACTTGGTTCCCACTATACTTTGATTTTTAGGTCTTTCTACTAACTCCCAAACATCATTCCTTACAAATTGATTCAATTCCTCTTACATAGCTAAGATCCAAAACTCATCAGAAAGGGCTTGATTGATGTTGGTGGGTTTAGTCATTGAGATAAAGGCAGAATGGTTTACTTCCTTCCTAAGTCCATGCCTAGTTCTAACACCTTTAGAAGGGTCTCCTAAGATCAGTTTTTTAGGGTGACTCAAAGCATATCTCCAATCTCTAGGCAAAGTGTTTTCAAGTTATACCCTTTCCTCCATATTTACTTTTTTAACTCCTTGTGTTATCTCTCCTACATCTTCTTATTCCTCAATTCTAGTCCCCTTAGGATCAGATTCATCCAACACCACATGAGTTGTCTCCTCCACCACCAAAGTCCTCTTATTAAACACCCTAAAGGATTTCCCCACACTAGAATAGCCTAAGAACACTCCTTCATCAAATTTGGGGTCAAACTTTCCTAAGAATGATTTCCCATTGTTCAGAATGAAAACCTTACAGCCAAAGATATGTAGGTGGGACAGGTTTGGAGTTCTACCCTTAATGATCTCATAAGGTGTCTTATTCAAATTTGATCTAACATTCACCCTTTTCAGCATATAACAGGCAGTGTTCAGTACTTCAGCCCAAAAGTATTTTGGAAGTGAATAGTCACCAAGAATGGCTCTAGCGGCTTCCATTAAGGTCCTGTTCTTCCTTTCAGCTACCCCGTTCTGCTAAGGGGTCCTAGGAGCTGAAAAATTATGGCTAATCCCTTCCTCCTCACAGAATATTCCAAACCTCATATTTTTAAACTCTCCATCATGATCACTTTAAATAATCAAGATCTCATAACCTAACTTCCAATGAATCCAAGTGGAGAAAGACTTAAATTTATCAAATAACTCAGATTTATATGAAAGATATTTAATCCAAGCGAACCTCGAGTAATCATCAACAATCACAAATCCATAAACTTTCCCCCCTAAGCTAGCAGTGCTAATGGGTCCAAACAAAACCATATAAAGGACTTCTAAAGGTCAAGAGGTGTTGATGTCCTTAATTGAGTGGAAAAAGGAGCAAACTTGCTTTCCTAATTGACATGCATCACACAGGTGATCCTTAGTGAACTTAAGCTTGGGGACACCTTAAACTAAGTCCTTTTGGGTGACTCTTCTAAGGGTTTTCTTACTGGCATGACATAATCTCCTGTGCCACAACCAAGACTCATCAATAGCAGTTTTTAAGCAAATTGAAACATCAGTTTTAAAATAGCTTACATCCAGCATGTAGATATTGTTGATCCTTTGTCCATGCAAAACAATTTTGTCATTTAAGCTTATAATGTAGCAAGTGGGAAGGAACTTGATATTATATCCTTTATCACAGAGTTGACTGATGCTCAGCAAGTTGTATTTCAATCCATCAATAACTAAAATATTGTCAATAATGAAATTTTATGAATCACCAATTATACCTGCTCCTACCACCTTTCTGGTGGTGTTGTCTCCAAATATAGCCTTGCCTCCAGCTCTGGTCTCCAATAAAATGAACTTATTTGGATCTCTCGTCATATGTCTTGAACATCCACTGTCCAGGTACCACATGCTCTCATGAGGCCTTTTATGAGAGCACACCTATAAAATCATCAAATATCAGTTTATGTGTTGTGCTGTGAAGCATGCAATTTGGGCCTCCACACCCAATGTGTACTATGGTGAACAGTGTAGGAGTTAGAGATGTGTCCTAACATGCCATAAGAAAAACATCTAACACCAGGAAAAGGGTTAACTAATCTACGTGTGTGATAGTGCCTCTTCCTAGGTTTGAATGAAACATGCTTTGATAATTTTGAAACAGATTCTTCAAAAGGTTGAGGTGCATAAAACTGTGCAAAAGTAGGAGGTGTTTCATTTTTCTCAAAAGCAGTAATTTTTACTCTTAAAAATTCATTCTCCTTGTTAAGACTTGTAATTTCAAATTTTAATGTTCCATTACTACTCTCCACTTCACATGCCATATTATCTAATTCTTTAAAAGCTCTTTCTAAATCAACATACGAGATTTTCAATGAATCATACTCAGTAATCAATTCAGAATACTTTTTGTTCAATTCATCAAATTTATCAAGTAAAGACATGTGATTGCAATCAAGTGTAGAATGATCTTTAATCAAAATTTCATGCTCTTTTTGTAAATTCAGAAATTCTAATTTTAAGCTAGCATGAGTTTTCTTAAGTTTCCTATATGATGAATGAATTTTTTCAGAAACATCAAATAACTGGTCATAAGTAAGCTCACATACCTCCTCTTGATCAGACTGATCAGAATGATCATCAGCCATTAAACACAAATTTGTATTCTCCTCCTCAGCTTCAATCTCAGAGGACTTGGATGTAGAATCTGCCCAGAATACCTTTTGAATCCACTTCTTATCCTTCTTGAACTTGGGTTTGTCCTCACCCTTCTCCTTACTTGGGTGAGCCTTAAGTGTAGGATAATCAGCCTTTATATAACCATGCTTCCTGCATTCAAAACAAACAGTATCAGATGAACCTTTAAAATTTTTACTGGACTTACCCTTGTTCCACTTCTGAAAGTTCTTATATTTCTTCCTTAAAAAGCTTTTAAATTGCCTAGTGATTAAGGCAACATCATCACTATCAGACCCGAAAGAGTCAGTTTCAGTATCATTGGCCTTTAGCACCACAGTTTTCTCCTTCTTCTTCTCACCTGCATCAAGCTGTCTTTGGTTCACCCCTTACTCATAAGCAAAGAGTGATCCAACTAAGCTATCAATAGAATAAGTATTCAAATTTTTAGATTTAGTGATCACAGTTATCTTAGCATCATACGAAGAAGGCAAACATCTAAGAATTTTATTCACTCTTTCATAGTTAGTGAGTTCTCTTCCTAAAGCATATAGAGAAGTGATAATTTGAGTGAACCTAGTATACATTTCTGAAATCGATTCACTAGGTTTCATGCAAAAGAGTTTGTAGTCATGAAGTAAGAAGTTCAATCTAGATTGCTTAACCTCATATGTACCTTCATAAGTGATGCACAATTTATCTCAAATTTCTTTACTAGTTGTACAAGTAGAGACACACATGTAATCCTTAGATTTTAAGGCATAGAAAAAATAGTTCAAACATTTAGCATTCAGTTGGGCTAAGTCCCGATCATCAAGAGTCCATTCAGTGAAAGGCAGTTCAGTTTTAACATTATTAACCATTCTAAAAGGTGCTTCATAGCTATCCTTAATAAGCATCCACATGCGATAATCAATTGATTGTAGAAAGGTGGACATGCGAGTTTTCCAAAAATCAAAAGATATGTTATCAAACAAAGGTAGTCGTGTAATTGAATAGCCTTCAGTAGTATTGCGATTACCAAAGTTAGCCATGGATCAAATTCAAAAGTTTTTAAACTTAATTTTTGAAACCCTCTCTGATACCACTTAAAAGTTTAATAGGGATGTTAGCCCTTATGAACTAGTCCTGAGCCTAACCAAGAGGGGGGGGTGAATTGGTATTTTTAAAAATTTGAGAGTAAAATAATGGTTACAAAAATCTTTTTGAATGTTTTAAAATTTTTACAGTCATGTGATGGTGTGTAGATGTTTAATAATATTAGAATAATAAGAACAATCACACAATCACCAATAGAAAATAAGTGCGAAAAGTAATTGAAAAGAACACACCAGATTTTATAGTGGTTCGGTCGACTTAACCTATGTCCACTCCCCGGAGCCTCCCCTCCGGGTATTGCACTAACACAATGTGACTCTCCTTTTGCTCCCACAGCAAGGCGGAGAAGCCTGTACAAGAACTCCTTTCCACCAACCCGGTGAGGCAGAGAACCTAAACTCCTTTTGCTTCCTCCTGAAACAGGTAGAGAACCCAAACTCCTTTTGCTTCCTCCTGAAGCAGGCAGAGAACCCTGATCTTCTTGCGAACGATTCCACCAAGAACAACCAGCAAGATAAGAGATGATGACTAGAGAAGATGACTCTGATCCTTGCTTGGAGCAATCTTTGTGAATCCCTCACAAACTCCCCCTCACAAGATCCTCTCTCTCTCTCCCAAGCTCTCTCACTCTCTAGGTTTTCTCTGGTAAGAAAAGTGGCAAAAGATTTTTCTTGTTAAAATAATAAGATCTTTTAAAGAAGGGCTCAAAAATTATCCTAAATCTTAACTGGCCATCAAAGATCATCCAGGATGATCGACGGATCATCCTATACGATTAGTGCAAAATCTCATATTTTAGCCTGGACGATCTGGTATCTCTGGACAATCAGAAGAAAAGTTTATTCAGATCGTCTCGTACGATTTTGCGATCGTCTGGGATGATTAGTGTAAATCAGGAATTTTTTCCAAGGAAAAATTCTATTCATCCAGGATAACTAAGGCTGGATGATCTCAAAATGACTTGATCGTCCTGTACGATTAGTTCAAAACAGCCAAAATTATCCTAAGCATCGTGATGATCGGACTGCACAAAATGTGCTATACGATTTAAAATGACTTAATAATCTGGGATGATATTTATATCATCCCGTATGATTAGCTCAAAAATAAGAATATCATACAGAGTATAGTTCTATTCGGCCAGGTGAAATGCTCTGGACGGTCAGGATTTTCCATGTATCGTCCTATACGATATTATGATTATTCAGGATAATATGATCCTATCAATCAGGTATTAATTTCTTACCTTAATTACTAGACTAATTTAGGCATGATTGTCAAGGATCATCCAGGATGATACACGTATCATCCGGGACGATCATACCAAATCTCTAAAAATAAAATCTTGCCTAACTTGATCTGGCGGTTAAGAATTTTTGATTTAAGCCTTTCATCCTGTATGATACAAAGATCATCAAGGACGATCTGCTTAATCAGATCGACTTAACTTGGTTGTTCTAATTAGGATTTCTATTTTCACTGGATCATCCATGATGATGTGAATATCGTCTAGGATGATTTGAACAAAAAATGAATAGAAACTCTAATTTACTAAAACTCTCCCCATGAGTGTGTGTGTGCAAGGTTACTTAGCTAGGGAATTCTTTACATTACATTTGACTCAATAAAGATGAAAATAGTATATTAGACCTGAATTATAAAATAGACTGACTCCATCTTGGGCTGACTTGAACTTGCAATTGATCCTACGGACCTGAAAGATTAGACAATCAACCAGAAATAAAAATATTTGCTATCATTAAAATCATAGTCCTTGAAACCCAGATTTGTAACACCAAGAACTTAACCAACCACTCAACTAGCCAAATGCATCCTATTGAATGCCTCATGAGTCACCATTGACTAGTCAATAAGTCAATGAGTCAATAAACCCTTGAAATAAGACCAAGTTATGGCCACCTCACCATACCACATGAGCAAGCTTTTCCCTCTCCCAAAACCTGCTCCAATCTGCTTAAAAGAGATTAATTCCCTTTCCTAAGAGGCCACAAACTAGCCCCCTAAGCCATGCTTAGGCTTGGTTTAGCCAAATAAAGAAAAGCAGGTGTGGTCCCCCCCTCTTGGCTCAAGGCAAGTCCCCCTTAACCCACCAGCCTTCTCTTGGTTTTGGGCTGCTCATACGCCACATGGCAAGAATCCAAAGCACCCTTAATCGAATCTTAATTATTCATTTCAAATCATGAGGGTTAAGTGGGCAAAACTTTCCCTAACCCATTTTCTTGCTCATTGTCCATCAAAATTCCAAACACCAGCAACCACAACCTCCCAAGAGCTCATCCCGTACTCTCCAGCACTCCCTGAGGCCATTCCAAGCCCTCCCCCACCATTTCCACCATTAAAATTATCATTCTAGTGGAAAAAGAGAGAGAAGATAAAAACACTATCTCTCCTCAATATCTTCAAATCTAGCTGTCAAAATCCTATGAGGTCTTCAGGGAACTTGTAGAGGACATCAGCAGGAGCAAAAGGAGCCCAAGTTTTCAAAAATCCACTAGGTAGACTGTAATTTATCCTCACTTTTAGGTAGAATTTTAATTTGAATCTGTAGAAAATCTATAATGCATGGAGCCTCCAAACTCCAGGCATTACAAGATTATGTTTCCCTCTATCTACGTTTCAAATTTTGTTAGATTTCATCGAGTATTTTGAAAGATAATGGCATTTGAAATTTTTTGAAAAAGCATGATCAGACGACCCTGAACCCGTGTCCCTCAGCTGATTGCACGGGTGACGTGGCTCAATCAAGGACGTCGAAATTGCACGTGGTCGATCAGATGGTCAGATAAACAGTCTGATGTGTTTAATGTCAGTTCACCGGCCAACATGTGTCTGGGACGCGATGCCGTGCCACCGTACAACCCAATAATTTGTACGGCAGCGGTGTCGTCCAATTTGACCAAAATGGGTTTTTAAAAATTTCAAAAATGCCTAGAATCTTTCAAAATTCATAGAAAATCCATAGAATGTTCGATTTTAATAATGGCTCGTTGGAAAGATAATTTAACATAGTATTTTATAAAATTAAAATTAAGTTGTTTTGTCTTTGGGTTGTGAGAAAATTGTGTTTGTTTAAATTTAGTTTTTTTAATTTTCTTGCAATACAGAGATCAAATGGATCCCAAATTTTGGTGGAGTGTTCTTGAGTATCTTAGGCATATTATGTGATTTTTCTAGGGTCAGATGCTCTGTAGTTTTCTGTGATGTAAATTTTTAAGATAATGAGTCCATTTTGAACCCAAAACTTTAAAAATTCATAACTCCATTTTTCAATAGAATTAGGCTGCATAATTTTTATGGTATGATTGCATGTATACCAAGGTTAGTCAAACCAAATTTCAAGCCTATTTGAATAGTAGAGACAACTAGGGAAAATAATTAAGTAAAAGTCTAGAAAACTTTGAAAATTCCTAGAGAGTTGTACACACACCCAATAGGGATGAAACTTGAATATATCAAACCTAGTTACATCATGTACCATAGGTTCAAATTTAATTTTATTTGGAGGTCATTAGGTTAGAAAATTAACTATCCAAAGTTTCAGCCCTTTTTTAGGACCTAGAAAATTTAAAAAATATAATAAATCCAAATTAAGTCTAAAAAATAAAAATAATACTTCAACTGAGCAGAACTTAGCCCTATACCTAGGAAAAATAAAAGCCCCATTATCAGAGCTCTAATTTGACTTTTAGCAACAATTAATAATTAATTAAATTAATTTATTAAAAATCATTAAAAATTCAAAATAATTTCCAAACACCTAGAAACACTCTCATGGGTCATCTCTGACCTTTTGGAGTGATTCCATGAAGTTTGGTATGAGTTTGGATCAAAATGATCAAAACCTTCCTAATTAAGCAATTTTAAAATTTAAATAATTAGGTAAACTTTGAAAAATTATAATTAATTACAAAAAAATTCAAATTGAACAAACTTAGTATCAATCCACTCCAATTAAGTTTTATTATTTTCTAAAAATGTCAAACCTTTAAAATTGATCAAAGTCAAAAAGTCAACTTTTCGGTCAATTATAGTTTAAATCTAGGCTCAAACTTCAAAAAATCATAACTTTTTATAATAAACTCCAAATTGAGTGTGCTAATAGTCTAACTACTCATCATAAGGTCTAATATTTATTAAAATTTTAAAATATTTAAAACTAACTTTAATTTGAAAAGTCAACTTTTGGACCTTAATTAACATGATTAAATAATCCTAATAAATTCTAAAAATCTAATAATTAATTGAAGTTCCAGAAAACTTTAATTTGATTAATAAAACACTCAACCAACACTCAAATACATAATAACCACTCCAAAGATGAAGTTTATTGGATGGACTACTCCGAGCTGCTGGGCTTAGTGTCCTAAGGAGGCCTAGTTCCTCGAGCCTAGTGGCACAATACCACGAATGGATTCAATGAAATATTGAACATCAAAATTAAGTTACTTTTAATTGTTTAATCTAATTAAAATCCTTAACTCAACTACATCATCAAGGTTTTTAGGATGGACTACTCCGGGCAGTGTGGCTACGTATCCTATGAAGGCTTGGTTCCTCGAGCCTGGTGGCATAATGCCACGAACCTGTTAATAGAAAACATAAACTAATTTAACTCTTAAAATTATTAATTAATTAAATTAGTTAATTATAATTAACCCTTAATCCCTAACTAATTAAATCAACTTAATCAACTCCGATTGCTACTGGGTAATCCAAGCCTATGAGGCTATTAACTTAGCCCCAAGGAATGTGAAATAAACTTCACGGCGGCAATGAGCAACAAAGATAGCAATCATTTAATAATTAAAATATATCTAATTCATTCTTTAACACATTAATACTTAAATTCAAACATAAATTTTCCTTCATCCTTCAACAAACTCAAACTTTAGATAATTTTAATAAATTACCCGTTCTAGGATCTACCCCAACCATATGACCTTATACACACAGTTTCGATGGTTTACAATTGAAATTGATTGAAGGGTTTATTTAATTTTAACATATTCTGTGGATTTATGTGATGGGAGATTAGATTACCCTTAGGTTAAGAATGATCTGGATTCTAACTGAATTTTCTACAGGTGGCCACGCTCATACAGGGCAATAAAGGGGGCTAAATAAATTATAAATATAAATACTATAGGTGCTTCAGCTACTTAGCCCCCCAAATAAGAAGAGCGTGATCAATTGTGTTTACTTTTCTACACTTATAGATATAACTACTTGGGATGTATTTTAATATTTGAATGTTTAGGATAACCCTGTAGGAGAGACTAGAATTTTTATTTTTACATTTATGTAAATTGTTTAAGTATTAAGTTATGAAAGTGCACATTTGAGTCGGGATACATAGATCCAAATGTTAGATTCTAAAGATGAAAGGATACCCCTTGAGGGATAATCCTTATCCATTCGGAACTCCAAATTTGGATACTTTACTACCCAAAATGGAAAGAGTAATATTTCCCTCGAGGAAGAGTTCTCTTTTCCATTTGGGTATCCAGCCATGAAGAATCCAAGGAGTTCAAAGAGGAGAAGATCAAGGAGTTGAAGACAAAGAGTATCCCACTCAAATTCACTTACGTCTGTATTAGGATTAGAACCCGGGATGTTGTCAGCGGCGCTGGCTACTTTTAATTTCTACAAATCTGCGTTGTAATAAGTAAGGTAATTACCCACATATATTTACATGATTAATTTAATTATTTAATATGTTTTATTTAATTTGATTGCGTATAGGATTACCTGCTCTTCCAAGTTTTTTGGCGATTTGCATGTCAATTTTTGTTTTAGCCTGGATTCGATCGGAGGCTCATGAGGGTACGAAAAAATTTTTTTACTTAAACTTTAATAAAAAAATTTAAGATAACATAGAAACTCTAACGATTTAAGAAGTAAGCTCGGGGCCATCGGGATTTCTCATTGCATGTTGCTGCATTTTCTTTTCATTTGTTAAGCACCTTCCTGCCTGCGGGTTCTAGCAGACCACCTGGCCTATAAGGGTGCAGATCTGTCTAGGGGAGTCTGTGTGCTCTAGGATAAAAAATATTTTTAAGCCTTTTTTAAAACTTATTTATTCCTTTTTTATGCATTTAATTGAGTCAATCAGCATGCATTGCATTAGAAATATATTTAAAAGAGTCTAAATCTTATTTGCACTTTATTTTAGCATTTTTACCCTACATAAGTTAAGGGGGCACTTAGGACAATCTCTAGATGTTGGCCTCAACTCCTCAAAACTTTAATAATAACATCCTTCCACTCTTTTATGATAATGATTGGACTCATAAATTTTAATCGACTAGGTGGTTAGCTAGCTCCCCAATCCAGGCCGGGGTAAGCCCAGATTTCGCATTGCATTAGTTAGGTTCAGGCCACCTTGGTCCGATGCCCAATTTAGATTTAAGATCCGGGGTAGATTTCTTTTTGAATCATAAGACCCCAACCTCTAGGAATATAATCCCAAACTTCTAATTAATAGATCAACTAAAAATAATCATTCTCTCAACCTAAAAATTAAAGCCCAATACTTAGATTAGGTCGAGGCACTTCTGAACTATTTCAGAATCTCCAAGTGTCTCCTACCGCTATTCCTTTGACTCAAAAATAAGTGTTCAAAATTTAATCCAATCCCTACTGAAACTCTGGACTCACCTCCCTTGATATAATTCCTAGAAAATCTCTAAACCAAATTTCTGCCATTATTTTAATCAAGAGTTTTCATAGGAGACTCCAGTTTCCTATGATGTAATTAACTATGAGGGCTTACACTCGTAGGATATTTAGAACCCACATCTAATTTTTAAAATTAATTTTTAAAACTTAATTAGTCTTCTTTAAAAAAAATTAAATTATTGGCAATCGTTATCATTATGTTCAAACAATTATTGACGAATGATATCTTCTCCCTTTGGGGAGATATATATTTCATTAAGATGAATTTGAATATAAAATTAATAATCACTTCTCTTGATTATCGTAGCTCGATATTCAATTGAACTTTATTTTGACTCTTCGGGGCCATGCGAAGTTTTCTCTTAAATTCGATTACGATATTCAAGACGGGATTTGTAATTCTAAATATGAACCCTATTATGAGATTTTGTTACAGCCTCCCAAGGTGGTATATCTTCTATGATGGGATGTTCGATTTTAGAATTAGAACTCAACATCAATTTTAAAAATTCCCCAAAGAAGATTAAATTTTTCAAAACCCGCTTTTCAACAACCAAAAAAAAATGGTGACCATGGTGGGACTAAATTTCTCTCTCCATCTTTAATAATGGTGAAATTATATTTCATCGATAGTCTTAATGATCTTTCCTTCCATTGGCTCCTTTACCCATTTCTTTCTTGGGAAAGCTAAGCCAACATCCTCTTTTAATTTAATTTCATATCAAAAGAGAGGTGAGACCTCCATCAAAATTTAGATTTTAACCTTATTCCCCCAACTTGATTGGAGGGGCGATAGTGTCAAATTAAACCTTTACAAATTTCCTTCTCAATTTTATAAATCCATGATTTTGAGTTTGACTCAACACATGGAGCTTTAAAATTAAAAGGAGCCCTGTCGATCTTATTTTCAAGATCCTTAAGTTTTCTAGCCCTAACCTCCCATTTATATTTTGATATGTGGAATGGAGAGAGTTAGGTGATATTTTTTTGAGTTTTCTCCCTTCTTTTTAAGACTTTGGGTTGAATGAAATTCCAACCCGTTGTGTTTCAAAGTTCGGAGAAAGTTCATCTTTAATTTCAAAATCAATATCTTTCCAAAATTCTCTTTCAATCTCAATCGGAAACCTACACTATCATATACCACACAACAACATACTTTTGTAGTCCAGTATATGTTGTGAAGTCTTAAATCTCTTTCAAATTCATAATAAACCTTTTATTCTATCATTATATTCCAAGTTATGAATCTTATAGCTCGACATATATGATAGAATACGGGGTCCGTTATTATCGACAAAATTTGAATTCAAAAAATTCATAATTTCAATTCTTTCTTTCAATTTTAGAAATCCAAACCTAAATCAATGGCTGGCCAGTTGTTCTTCACTTTCCAGAAAGGTCTGACCTATGAGCAGATTGATTTGGGGAACCAGATTCAGTTTGATTTGGGATTTAACACTGCTGAGTTAACTTTAGATGGCAAAAAGATACTTGATTTGAATGCTACTGAGATTGATAGCCCTATTTTAAAGTTAGTGTTGGGACCCGTGACCAACACCATTAGTCCTAATGAGAAGGAAGGGGCATTTGAAGCCACTGTTGAGGCCCTCGAGGCAAGGTCTATTTTTGAGAAGGGGTTGAGTTCTGGGATCCTTTTCACTAGTAAGAATCAGAAGAAGAATTATTTGAGAAGGGTTAGGAGAAAGATTACTTAGTCAAGGAAAGTTGTTGAAGTTAAGACCTTGGCCCAGGTAGAGCCAGAGGTATTGAGGATCTACACATTTCTGCCTCCTCTCCACTCCTTCAGGGGAGTCATTTCCACCCTTTAGCTGCTGCTGCAGGGGAGGAGAGGGTGTTTAGAATAGCTAGTATCCCCCCATGCCCGGTTGATTACTCCACTAAGAGGACACCTAAAGAGAAGCAACTACAAAGGACAAGGATGTTAAGGAATATTATCCATACTTGTGTTGCTCAAGTGAGAGAGACAAAAGAGCAGTATGTAAAGCACTTAAAAGGGGTTATCTCCCATCATTTTGAAAAGGACATTTTAAGGGAGGAAAAGTTTGATGCTAAGAATCTAACCCCTCAGTCTGTTAGAAGAAATAAGAAGTTTGTGAGATAGCATGCAGCTTCTGTGTTAGTTGATGGTTACCACTGGGTGCCACGCCCTCCATCCTCTAAAATGGAGGGTATAGTACTTACCAGATCTGAGAGAGGTCGCCATCTTATTGGTAGGCCCCCCAGTTCCTTCACTAACACCACAAAAGTTGGCTTTAGTGGTAGTGAAAGTTCAGGGGAGTTTTAAAGCTAAAAGGAAAGCTAAAATCAAGGGCAAGAGGCCCAAGTCCCTTAAGAAGAAATATGTCCCCAAGAAAGTTACTAGAGTTGGAGTCCTTCCACCTATAGTTAAGCCACTTCAACCCCCAGTTGAGTTACCATAGACTTCAACCAGTGTTGTCCAAACCCCAGTTGGCTTGATTGTCAGTTCAGATGTCCCAGTTATGGATCTAGTTAATACCTCAATTAGCATTTCCAAGCTTCCGCTTATTGTCCTTGAGCTCCCTTTACGGAGGTCTGAGGACTCAACCCTACCTGATGTAGGAGCTTTCACCCTCCAAACTCCTGCACCATCTATTGAGGTAAATATCCCTCACCTGGTAGAGGATACCACCCTTCAGACTACCAACTCCAGTACGATCAAAGACAAAGAACTAGTTCAAGATGAAGATCATGAGATGATCGAGCAGTTAATAGCTGAACCTCCAACAACAAATGATCTTAAGTTACAAGCCATAATCTCCAGCCTACAGTAGGATGAACTTTATGATATGGTGGAATAAAAAGGTTACTTACTCATCGGCCCTAAGGAGATAGGGGACCGGCCAGTCGATGAGGTAGTACAAGAAATTAAATATATCTTAAAAAGGAAGGAAACTGAAGAAGTATTTGACCCAGTGTTAGATGACATGCTAATAGATAAAGATCTACCCATTAGTGATGTTTACATGGTTGAGACTAGAGGATCTATTAAGGAAACTAAATAAAGTAAGCACTAATTCAATAAAGAGGAGGGTTTAGCTGCCATTGATTCAAATTTAGATGAGTTAGTGAGAGCTAGGGATGAGCAGCATATTAAGAATTGGGACGCATAAGTGGCAGAAATATTACTACAGGTTAAAGAAATGCAGCAATGACTAGATAAGTCACATTCTCTTGAATTACAACAATCTTCTCAAGAAATCACTGACATAGCTAAAAGGGCATAATCTAGTCCCAAAATCCAAGAGTCTGTTTCAGCACTTCAACCTATCCAGTAGCCAGTTTTATCAGATCTCCCAGTTCAGCTGGCAGTCCCTTTAGTCCCTCTAGTTATTCCCCCAGCACCGGTTCAGAAAGACGTCAAGTAACTAATTGAGGATCAGGTAAGGGAGGCCTTAGCCCAATCACAAGGAGCTACATCTATTCCAAAGTGTAGACCCTACCCTGAGGAATATGATTTGGTTCCTTACCCTAAGGGCTTCGTGCCACCGTCTTTTAAATTTTTTACTGGAATTGAAAACCTGAGACAACATCTAGTCCACTTTTTGTGTAAGTTATTACAATGCTGGAGGGTCAGATGCTCTACTTTTTTGTCAATTTGTTAGTAGTCTCTCTAGCATACCTTTTGAATGGTACGTAGATTTTCCCAACAGTTCGGTAAGAATCTTTAATGAAATTAAAAATCTATTCTTAAAGAGAATTTTAGGAGTGCAGTAGCACACTATAGTGGGCGATCTGGTTGTTAAAAAATAAAAGCCGGGAGAGTCTCTAGTTGAGCACATCTTAAGGTGATAAACCTTTCGATAAAGTGTGAACCCTAACTACAAGAGCAACATACAGTGAAAATTCTTCTAAAGAATATCCATGGGCCTATTGTTTTTCTTCTGAAGGGTTTCACTATAAAAATTTTTGAGAAACTTTTGAACAAGGCTAGTAACCTGCAGGAAGAGGCTCTTAGGATGCCATTCTTAAAGGATTTCTCTAGCGAGAAGAAGGTTAATAAGCCCATCAAGTCTTTTGAGAAGAAGGCCACAGTCTCAACATTAGATAAGAGGAAACAACCAGTCACTAGTTAGTCCAGTATCCCACCGCCACCACCATCGATTCAAAAACAACCGTTCCAGATCACCTCTTAACCTCCTAGGGAGCCTTACTTGACCTATCTTAAAGAGAGGTTGGCTAGACCATACCCATTTAAGATAGAGTCAGTAAGGAAGATTTTTAGGAGTCTCAAAAAAAAACCAAATTTCCAGTTGCCTAAAGCCAGAAGGCCAGAGGACGAGAATAAGAAAGATGATCCTAAGTACTGTCCTTATCATCGTACGCTGAGTCACTAAATTAAAGATTGCATTGCTTTTAAGGACTAGGTGGAGAAGAACTTCAGGCAAGGTAACAGCATCATCCTCAAAGAATATTTGGTAGATCTAGAACAAGCTTCAATCAAAATTGTCTCAGGTAACATTCTAAACACCTCCCTTTCCGTTGAAGATGGTTGTGATATTTCATTATCCCGAGCACTTAAAAAGTTGATTAACAAGTCTTTTCATATCTCTCAACAGATGCCCATGACACCCCAGGGCCCAGTTTGGGAGGTTGACATGGGTGTTTCGTAGGAGGATGTTGAGCTACTTCCCTCTCTAGTAGTCATAGGAACTATTGTATTAAATGAAAAAGAAAAGAGATATTTTTGTAGAGAGAAAGTATGTTGATGAGAGATGTATTCGAGCGGCCGATGGTGGCATTAAAGCCCCATCCTCGCTCCTGTTATCTGACTTTTACTTTGCCCCATCAAAGGCAAAGGGTTGCAAAATTAATAAAAAGCATTCTTCTGCATCTATTTTGATGATTAACCGTGAAAATGATTTACAAGTTAACTCTTCTTAAAATGAGATTCAAAATCCTATTGAGATCTATCCAAACCTTCAAAAACTTGACCTTACAGATTTAACTTCTAAAGGAGATGTCAAACCTGAAATCTTATCAGATAGTGATCTCCCTAAAATTAATTTCACTAGGAAACCTATCATGATAGAGCTTTTAGATTCTGACCTCTCTTCAGATAACAATAATGTACAGCCTATGGAGAGTGTAGACTCCCCCATAGTTTATCCTCCCAATTCAATCATAGAGGTACCACTTCATGGTGGTAAAGTCTTACCCCTTAGGCTTCCTCCTCAGGAAAAGGGCAAGCAAGTTGTCTCTAATAATCCAATTCCAGATTCTCCTCAACATCCTAATTTTCCTTTGATTTCGCCAGGTTTTGAGTCTGTCGTTCCTAAGGTAGACTACAATGTTCTCTCTCATCTTAGGAAGTTGCCAGCCAAGTTGAGCATTTATGACACTCTCATTTTTTCTAAGGAAATGAGAGAGTCTTTAATCAAAGCACTTCTCGATCCGGAGATTTGCCATGCTCAACTGGCTTCGACCTCACAAGATGAATTCCTTTACTTCAAAGAAGTCTCAGGGGTGACATTTTCATATGAGGATTTACAATTGGGAACTGCCGTTCATAATCACCCTCTCTACATTATTGTCAGTGTAGGGATCTTTAAGTTATCAAGAGTCCTTATTAATCTGGGTGCATCGGTCAATATGATGAATGTAAAAACCCTTACCTATCTTAGAGTTGATACCAGTAACCTCACCACCGATAGGTTGGTGCTACGTGGGTTCAACGAGAAAGGCAAGAGGGCTTTAGGTTCGATTACCCTTTTATTATAGATAGGAGAATTGAAAACTGAAGTGAAATTTTATATTATTGATTCGGCAATGTCCTTTAATGCACTTCAAGGTAGGCCTTGGATTCATGAATACAAGATGGTTCCATCTACCCTACATCTTTTTGTCAAGTACTAACAAGATGGCATTGAACATGTAATTAGGGGTTATTTGTAACCATTCTTAATTCAAGTAATAGGGATCTACGAGGATGTTGCATATTTCATACCAAAAGGGTCCCCTCCTCATTCTAAAGTTGAGATCAAAGCTGAGGAGAAAGAGAATGAGCAAAACTCCAATCAAAATCAAGAATCAAAAGGAAAAGAGAAAGAAAAAGAAAAAGAAAAAGATCAAAAGATACAAGAATCAGATAGTGGGGATGATCTTGACATTATTGTCCTTAGGCCTCCGAACATGTTACCTCAAAGAGGTGGGAGGATGGCCCAAAGGGCACGGGGTCAGGGTCATGCTTTATTTGAAAGAAGAACAACCCTGGTGTATATTAATCCAGAGTCAAGCTCTGATGAAGAGCTAGAAAAATGGGGGGTTGTAATTCCTTTTAATTACCAAAATACAAATGCTTCTCCAAAGTTTGATCTCACTTTAGATCAGGATAGTGACCCTGAGATTGATGTTCCAAAGATTAAAAGTGACAAGCCTGAATTGACAATGTATGAAAATCTTAGTAGGAGAATTGAAGCCCTATCCTTAACCCCACTGTCAGCAGGCATGATCATAGGGTTAGAGATTAAAGAGGCTCCTAACCTAAGTGGTGAGATAAGGAAAGTCCAAAAATTCTTTATTGGCTCCTCCTCCTCAAGGGATGAAGGTGATGTAACCCTCAAGGAGGCAGATTCCAATGAATTAATAAAATTACCTTTTGGCTACTTTCCTATTTGTGTGAATAATTCTTTTTCCAAAGGTCCCGTACTGTATCGATGGACTAAAGGTCAAGCTAGATACCACGAGAATATTTGGAAAATAAAGATCAATAAAAATCCTATGAGCGATATCGGCTTTGGTACCGTTAGTTATTTGATGATGATGAATACTGCTTAATGATAACTTATCATCTTGAATCTCAAAATGTCCCTACTGAAGCCGTCGGTCCCCTCGATGGACTTTGTTTGGAGACTTTAGACGATCCCGATGAGCTTCAAGTTTGGGATGCACCCCTCAAATTTGAGGAAGAGATTAAATCGACAATCGATGATCTAAGATAAATCAATCTAAGAATTGACGATGACCCTCGTCCTACTTTCATAAGTACCCTATTGAGTAAGGATGTGTCTCAGGATCGTATTCAACTTCTTTCTGAGTTTAAGGACTACTTTGCATGGACATACGATGAAATACTAGGTCTGTTCGCTAATGTAGCAGTTCATAAACTTGGAATCCAGCATGATATCATTCCTATTAAATAAGCTCCTCGACGCATGTGTTTAGAGATCGAGAAACAAGTCATTTCTGAAATTAAGAAACTGGCTGAAGCTAATTTTATCTGAGAACAACAATATCCTTCTTGGGTAGCTAGCATCATACCGGTTCGAAAGAAGAACGGTCAAATTCTGATTTATGTCGACTATAACGATCTGAATAAGGCATGTCCCAAGGATGAATTTCCTTTACCTATACCTAAGCTTATGGTGGACATCGCCTCATCGCATGCTATTTTCTCCTTCATGGATGGCTTCTCTGGTTACAATCAAATCAGGATGGCCCTAGAAGATGAAAGAAGCACTATATTTAGGACCACTATAGGGATCTTTTAGTATAAAGTGATGCCTTTTGGCCTTAAGAATGTTGGTGCAACCTATCAGTGGGCCATGACACATATCTTCGATGACTTAAACCATAACCAAGTTGAATGCTACATCGATGATTTAGTTGTCAAGAGAAAAGTTAAAGAGGCTTATTTTTATGACTTAAGAGTTATTTTCGAGCGGTTGCGCCGCTATGATCTCAAAATGAACCACTTAAAGTGTACTTTTAGCATTACTTCAGTGAAATTCTTAGGATTCGTAGTGAGGCATCTGAGATTGAGATTGATCCCTCCAAAATTGAAGCAATCTTAAATATGCCGCCTCCTAAGAGCCTTACCCAGCCAAGGTCTCTCCAAGGTAGGATGGCGTATATAAGGAGATTTATTTCTAACCTTTCTGGAACATGTCAACCTTTCTTAGTCCTTACTAGAAAAGATGCTAAATTTATTTGGAATGAGAAGTGTCAAAGTGCTTTTGACAATATCAAAGAATACCTCAAAAATCTGCCAGTTTTGGCAGCCCTTATTCCGAGGAAACCTTTAATTCTTTACACTGTTGCCCTAGATGAGTCTTTAGGTGCCCTGTTAGCTAAGTCAACGATGAAGGAAAAGAGAATCTTAGTCGAAGGCTCCTTCCTAAAAAAATCTAATATCCTTCAATCAAGAAGCATTGCCTTGCTTTAGTTTTTGCAGCCCAAAAACTAAGACATTACATGCTGTCTCACTCAACTAGTTTGATTTCTAAAGTCAACCCTTTACAATATCTTAAAACCCGGCCTACACTGTTAGGATGCTTGGCTTGATGGTCTATGATATTACCCTAATTTAAAATCACATTTATTCCCCAACATACAGTAAACGGACAGGTCGTTGCTGATTTTCTTGCAGCACACCTACTGCTGGTAAATTCTCCTTTGAATGATGATTTACCTGATAAACAAATCATGAGTTTAAGGGAATCCAATGACCCTATCTAGGAGTTATACTTTGATGTGCGGCATCCTCTCAATGGGGTAAAACCAAAAAATCTATGATCCCTGAAAAAGCCGAAATTGGCCTGATTTTCATAACACCAGTGAAGGGGATGATGCACTTTTCCTATCATTTATCAGAGCTTTGCACAAATAATAAGGCTGAATATGAAGCTCTGATAACTGGCTTGGAACTTACAATCCTGATGGAGATTAAAGAGATTAAAATCATTGGTGATTCTGAACTAGTGATCAACTAAATTACAGGAACCTATAAGATTTTGAATCCTAATCTCCTCAAGTACCACCAGTACAAAGCGAAGATGAGCGGAGAGTGAAGCGGAGCAGAACGACAAAGCGGCGATTTTGATCGAGCATTGGAGGTCAGAAGTTCTCCATCGGTCTGGTGTGGCCAACAGAGGGCCTAAGTGGATCTCTTTTTCTAATTCCATAGTTGATTTGATTCTGGATGTAGGTGTTTTTGGTAGACCAAATTGTTTGAATGGGCATTTGGTTGACCTTTGGCCTGCAAAGTTTCTACGCCGGTTTATTATGGCTCTTAGATTTTCTTGGAATGGTTTTCAATCCTGTTTAGATCTGATTTATTTTGGGATGAATGTGATTTTGCTTTTGCAAACTTTCTGAGGTTGCTTTGGATGGAGATTATCTTGGCGAAGGTTCTCTGTCGGCTTGGTGTTTCTATCGGTTATTCTTGGTTTGATTTTTCATCTGGGGTAATTTTTAATCCCTTCCTGTATGGTTTTCGGTTATTCTGAATTTGTAGTGAACATGGTTTTTTTGAAATCCTTTCTTATGGAGTTGAGAGGACCACCATTTTGATGGTTTTGGTCCATTGACGCTGTATGCCTGATGAACGTTTATGTAGCAGAGGTTTTGGGGATTCAATTTTTTTGCATTTGCGTCCAAAGTTGTTCTTGGACTGCTTCTTGTTTGGTGGTAGTTATAGAGATTTTGCTGCAGTGAAGCGGATCATTTTCATTAAGTTCTTGGCATGCCAATGTGAAGATTCTTGGATGGATTGTGTTGGAAGTTTTAATAGAGTTTTAGTTTTTGGTAGAAGAATTGGTGGTTTGCTTGTCAATCCTTCAACAATTATAGCTCGATTAGGCAGTTGTTCAGAAGGCTTCCAATTGCTTGGTGTTGGTTCTTATAAGGGAATTTGTTTCAAGGTGGTTGAGAATGCGATTGACTGTATGTCTGTTGAACCTGTTATTGATATGATGATGGTTCAAGGGTATCCGCTAGAGTTGATCGTTAATGCAGCTTCATGGAGTCTTTCTACTGGATTGGATAAGGAAGAGAGTAATTATCATTCTAGAGGGTTTTCGGATGGCTTGGCATGGGAGCTTACCCCTTCTATGGGATTTCTTGTGGATGGTACGACCTTGGAGGTTAGTGGTACTAGTTTTGTGAGCGGGAAGTGTTATGTTTTTTTATTGCATTTGTATGGTCTTTTCTTGGAAGATTTTTGGTGTCTTCCTTATTCTGGTGATGGGATGAAGTGGAGTTCTATGTTGTATATGCTTATGGTTGGAGAAGGTGTTTTCTTTCAAGTGGTTCGTGGCAAGGTTGTCACGATTTATGGTGTGCTTTGGATCGCAATGATTGGTTCTTCCATAGGAGCTAGTCTTTCAAAGGCTTTGAAGGTTATTAGTTTGTTTTCAGAAATTCATGACTTGTTGGCAGTTCTCCTGAAGGATGCAGGGTTTGTGGGTACTAAAGACTTGGAGACTCAGGATGGTTTCTCTAACCTAAAGCTAGATGGCACTTATGTGGATTCATTGGTGGTTGTTGGAGGCTCGTTAGGATTTCTTCTCAGTTTAGTTGTTGTTATGTGTACTTCTCTTATAGTTGTTTTTAGTTATTTTATTTCTCATGTAGGTTTTTTTTGCCTCTTTGGATTTAAAGTAATGATATATGGGATTCTTACTAGTTCGCATTTTCTACCTTTTGGGAACTCTGGGACACTAACCAACCTTTTAGGTTGTTTAAATATTTGGTGTCCCCATCACCCCAATGGGTTTAAAATGGGAATTCGTAGATCACATATCTATTATGATCGATTCAAAGGGCTTGTTTTGCTTTTGCTTTCTAGTTTGAAATTGTATTTCCTTTTATTAATGTTATATGCATCCCTTCAAAAAGAAAAGTAGCACCATTACACCATTCATCTACTCAGGCAGATCCCTGTTGTAACTCTGTATAGGATTCCTCATGAAAGCAACTCTGCGGTGGAAGCCCTGGTAAAGCTTGTAAAGGAGTTTGCATTCCCGAAAGAAGACTCCATTCCTATAGAGATACAAGGTCATCATGTCCTATCTCCCATAGACTTGGAGCACATCAACAAGCAGCCTTCTCAGATCTTTTTGCCTCTTCGAAAACTGATGAAGAAGGTGATTAAAGATAACCGATAATCGACTATCTCCGAGAAGGAAAACTTCCCTAGGACAAATCCCTCACCAACCAGATCAAGAAACGTGCTCTATCCTACGCATTAGTCAACAATGCGCTATACCATCGCTCGTTCGATCAGATGTGGCTACGTTGTTTAAACAAATAAGAGGCCCTGAAGATCGTTAATGAAGTCCATTCTTGACTAAGCAGTGCTCATCAATCAGGTCCAAAAATGAAGTTAAAAATTAAGAGACTTGGATACTACTGGCCTATGATGATTGACGATTGCCTGAATATTGCAAAATATTGTCATCAATGCCAGGTCCATGGTGTGGTCTTACACCAGCTGCCTAATATATTACATCCCACGATAGCTTCATGGCCCTTCAAAAGTTGGGGCATGGACGTTATCAGGCCGATTGACCCTCCTTCTTCGAATGGTCATCGCTTCATATTAGCTGCGACTGATTATTTCTCAAAGTGGGCGGAAACAATTCCCTTATGTAATGTAACATCACATCATATTTTAAATTTCTTTCATGACCATATCGTATATCATTTCGGCGTGCCCCGTAGAATTATATCTGATAATGGGTCCATATTCAATTCTATAAAAATCAATAATTTTGTAAGATGCCATAACATTGATTAGAGATACTCAACAATCTATTACCCCCGGGCTAACTGGTTGGCTGAGGCCTTCAATAAGACTTTGGTGCAGATTATCAAAAAGACCCTTGATGATAACAAGCATCAATGGGATGAGAGGTTGGTGGAAGCTTTGTTGGCCTATCAGACCACCTATAGAACCCTGACCCAATCAACTTCGTTTGTACTAGTGTATGGGTCCGAGGCTGTACTCCCCCTCGAAGTACAAATTCCCTCGCTCAGAGTTATAATCCAGAATCAAATCATGACTCAATAGAATATAAAACTCCAGCTAGAAGAACTTTAAGGCCTTGAAGAGCGATGTCTCCATACTCAATAGAGTCTAGAATTATATAAGGCTCAGATGGATCAAGCTCATGATAAGTTAGTGCGACCTAGAACCATTCAAGTAGGAGACTTGTTCTTGGTTCTTTAGAGACCTATCTTAGCTCACCGAAAGATAGGTGGGAAGTTTGAACCAACCTGGAAAGGACCCCTCAATGTAAAGATAGTCTACGAAGGAGGCTCGTATCAGTTAGTGGATTGTAAAGGAGATCGCCCAATGTTACTTGTCAATGGGCATTTCCTTAAGAAATACTATGCATGATGTAGCTCAAATTTTTAATTAATAAAATGTTTCGATGTCTTGAGTTAACTCTATTGAATCACATTTTAATTATCAAATTAATTTTTGAATAGTTCAAAAATCGATCAATCGACTTCCATTCTCTTTTCCTTAAGGTTAGGATTCTTCCCTTCCTTAGAATTAGACTTACTAGTAGTGGAGTATGCCCTTCGTGGAGCCATCCTAGCTTTCTCCTAGCTTCGATCATGGTGGTGGGTGTATTATTTTTCCCATCACCTGATCTTTGACCCTCTACAATGGGCATATTATTTTTCCCGTCGTATGGCCATCCTCGATCCTCTATGATGGGCGTATTATTTTCCACATCACATGATCTTCGACCCTCTATAGTGGGCATTTTTTGACCCCACTATATGGTCATCTAGTCAGTCCTCTGTGGTGGGCATGTTTGGCCCCATCATACGACCATCCAGCTTCAATCATTGTGGTGGGCATATCTTGACCCCACCATATGATCTTGGACCCTCTATAGTGGGCATATTTTTGACTGCATTATATGGTCATCCAGTCGGTCCTTTGTGGTGGGCATATCTTGACCTGATCATATGATTTTCGACCCTCTATGGTGGGCATATTTTAACCCCATCATATGATCATCCAGTCGATCCTCTATGGTGGGAATATCTTGACCCCATCATACGACCATCCATCTTCGATCATTGTGGTGGTCATATCTTGACCCCACCACATGATATTCGACCCTCTAAGATGGACATATTTTAACCCCATCATATGGTCATCCAGTCAGTCCTCTATGGTGGGCATACTTTGACCCCACCATATAATCATCCAATTTTGATCCTCTATAGTGGGCATATTTTGACCCCACTATATGATCATCCACCTTTGATCCCTTGTAGTGGGCATATTTTTGACCCCACTATATGATCATCCACTAGCAATGGAGCACACCCTTTGTGGCACCATCCTAGTTTTGATCCCCAGCCTTCTTTTCCTCTAGGTTAGGTTTCTTCTTTTCCTTAGGATTAGATCCACTACTGGTAGAGTACGCCTTCCCCGACACTACCCTAGTATTAATTCAAACTTGACTCCTTATGGTTAGATTTCTACCTTTTGTTAGGATCAAAATTCTAGACTTGATCATTCTATTTGGTCAACACCTATATGTGCAATAGAACTTCATTCTATTACACATATTAGGGGTCCATTTGTTGACCTCACTTTTATATGAGGTCATTAGGACCCAACCTAGAACTCTAAGTCAATCTAGACCCTAGGATTTCTAAATTCTAGAATTCTCCTAGATTTTAAACTCT
This sequence comes from Dendrobium chrysotoxum, assembly GCA_019925795.1. Classification (NCBI taxonomy): domain Eukaryota; kingdom Viridiplantae; phylum Streptophyta; class Magnoliopsida; order Asparagales; family Orchidaceae; genus Dendrobium; species Dendrobium chrysotoxum. The sequence goes on from CM034315.1 coordinate 45,912,897, forward strand.
AGGACCTATCCAAGCCCTAGATCAATCTAGACCCTAGGATTAGCTCAGATCTTAGATCACTCCTGTCTCCAGACCCATCCAGGACATAGCTTATATCTATATACCAAGCTCCTTCAACTTTCAGACCTTAGGAGCTGTCCAGCCCCCCTATCAAGCTCCAGCCCTATCTAATCATATATAATCATGTCAATGATTGTAAATGATTTAAGTAATCCAAAATCAAGAAATTCAAATCCAGAAGTCTAGTCCAAATCCAAGGCCAGGGACCTAAATCGTGAGTCCCTTTCTGGGTGAACATTCTGTCACCTAGAAACCCAGTCAAATGACCTTCAAATCATGATATAGTAATTACATATTGTGGAGACATGTCTCTAGGACAAGCCCTCCAAATTTGAGCTCAATCCAACACTTCTAACCCCAAAAACTGTATCTTTTCCTAAAGGCTCCAAAACCTTCAAATATTTACGGCCCGTGCCACTAGACACATCACCTAGTGGAATTTGACCTTTGGGTTTCCTCTAAACCCTCAAATCACATCCAAACCTTTGATATTAATATGTTCAACATTAACCTGCATCTTTCTGGACTAACCTTGACCCAGGATAGACCAGAGATAAAAATGACTAAAATGCCCTATAAAAGGATTTTTGGACTTTTTGACCAAAACTCAACATGGTTCAATATTTTTAACCTTTGAAACCTCTCTCAATGAATTTCCTATGATATTTGAGACCCATTGAAACCAAACCCACTCTTTGGTTTGACTTGGTTGACCAAATTCACCCTTAACCAAACCATGGTTATTTTCATTATTTTAATTTATTTCAAACTAATCTAACACTTCAAAATCATTTGTTTGGACACTCCCACCAGGTCCAAAACTCACCAAGTCAAATTTTTCTTGGTTTGACTTGGTCAACCCAATTGGAAGGGCCAAAATTCTCTCCAATCTCACTCATTTGGTCAAAATCCTAAACCAATTGCTCCAAGCACTTAACCAACCACTCGACTAGCCAAATGCATCCTATTGAATACCTCATGAGTCACCATTGATTGGTCAACAAGTAAATGGGTCAATAAACCCTTGAAATGAGACCAAGTCATGGCCACCTCACCATGCCACATGAGCAAGCTTTTTGCTCTCCCAAAACTTGCTCTAACCTACTCAAAAGAGACTAATTCCCTTTCCTAAGAGGCCACAAATCAACCCCCTAAGCCATGCTTAGGCTTGGTTTAGCCAATGAAGGAAACGGGGTGTGGTCCCCCCCTCTTGGCTCAAGGAAAGTCCCCCTCAACCCACCAACCTTCTCCTAGTTTTGGGCTGCTCATGGGACACATGGCAAGCATCCAAAGCACCGTTGATTTAATCCTAACTATCCATTTCAAATCATGAGGGTTAAGTGGGCAAAACTTTCCCTAACCCATCATCATGCTCATTTTCCATCAAAATTCCAAACTCCAGTAGCCCCAGCCTCCCAAGAGCTCCTCCCATACTCTTCAGCACTCCCCAAGGCCATTCCAAGCCCTCCCCCACCATTTCCACCATTAAAATCGTCATTCTAGTGGAAAATGAGAGAGAAAAGATAAAAACACTATCTCTCATCTTTATCTTCAAATCAAGCCATCAAAATCCTCTAAGGTCTTTAAGGAACTTGTAGAGGACATTAGCAGGACAAAAAGGAGCCCAAGTTAGCAAAAATCCACTGGGTAGATTGTAAGTTATCCTCACTTTTAGGTAGAATTTTAATTTAAAACTGTAGAAAATCTGTAATGCATGGAGCCTCCAAACTCCAGGCATTGTAAGATTATATTTCCCTCTATATAAGTTTCAAATATTGTTATATTTTTAAACTATTTTGAAAGATATGGGCATTTGAAATTTTTTAAAAGCACGATCGGACGGCCCAGAATCAGCTATGCCAGCTGAACCGGACCACTGGACAGAGCCTGGGTTCAAACCCTCATCCCTCAGGTGACCGCGTTGGTGACTTGGCACAATCAAGGCCATCAAAATAATGCGTGGTCGATCAGATGGTTAGATCGACCATCCGACGTGTTTAAGTTGTCGCCTCGCTGGCCGACACGTGTCTGGGATGCGACGCCGCGCCGCCGTATGGCCCAATGATTGGTACGGCGGCGGCGGCGGTCGATTTGACTAAAATGGGTTTTAAAAATTTTTTAAAATGCCCAGAATCTTCCAAAATCCACATAAAATTGAATTTTCCACCAAGTTGGACGCTTTTGGGCTCGTTGGAAAGATAATTTTGGGCTTTGGGTTGTGAGAAAACTGTGTTTGTTTGAATTTAGTTTTTTCCAATTTTCTTTCAATCCAAAGATCAAATGGATCCCAAATTTTTGTGGAGTGTTCTTGAGCATCTTAGGCATATACTATGATTTTTCTAGGGTTAGTTGCTATGTAGTTTTCTATGATGTGAATTTTTCTAGTAAAACTTAATAATTAATTATATTAATTAATTAAAAATTATCAAAAATTCCAAATAATTTTCAAACACTTTAAAATACTCCTGTGGGTCATCCCTGACCTTTGGGAGTGATTCCATGCAGTTTGGAATGAATTTGAATCAAAATGATCAAAACCTTCCTAATTAAGCAATTTTAAAATTCAAATAATTCGGGAAACTTTAAAAATTCATAACTAATTACAGAAAAATCCAAATTGAACAAACTTAGTGTCATTCAACTCCAATTAAGGTGTAGTATTTTTTAAAAATGTTAAACCTTCAAAATTTGGTCAAAGTCAAAAATTCAACTTTTCGGTCAATTATAGTTCAAATCTAGGCCCGAAGTTTGAAAAATCATAACCTTCCATAGTAAACTCCAAATTGAGTTTGCTAACATTTTAACTACTCATTAAAAGGTCTAATTTTTATTAAAAATCTTAAATATTTAAAACTAACTTTAATTTGAAAAGTTAACTTTTGGACCCCTAATTAACATAATTAAATAATCCTAGTAAATTCTAAAAATCCAATAAATCATTAAAATTCCAAAAAACTTTAATTTGATTAATAAAACACTCAACTAACACTCAAATATACAATAACTACTCCAAAGATGAAGTTTATTGGATGGACTACTATGGGCTTTGGGGCTAAGTGTCCAAAGGAGGCCTAGTTCCTCGAGCTTAGTGGCACAACGCCACGAATGGATTCAATGGAATGTTGAACATCAAAATTAATTTAATTTTAATTATTTAACCAAATTAAAATCCTTAATTCAACTACATCAGAAAGGTTTTTAGGATGGACTACTCTGAGCTGCGGGGCTATCTGTCCTAAGGAGGCCTAGTTCCTCGAGCCTGGTGGCACAACGCCATGAATCTGTTGATGGAAAACATTAACTAATTTAACTCCTAAAATTAATAATTAATTGAATTATTTAATTATAATTAACCCTTAATTCTTGACTAATTAAATCAACTTAATCAACCCCGATTGCTACTAGGTAACCCAAGCCTGGGAGGCTATTAACTTAGCCCCAAGGAAGGTGAAATAAACTTCACATCCTTGGTGAGAAACGAAGATAGTAATCATTTAATAATTAAAATGCATATAAATCAAGCTTTAACACATTAATACTTAAATTCAAACATAAATTTCCCTTCGACCTTCAACAAACTCAAACTTTAGATAATTACAATAAATTACCCATTCTGGGATCTACCCTAGCCACACGACCTTCTACACACACTTTAGATGGTTTGCTAGGACAACCGAATCTAAATCTAGGCTAGGCAGGTGTTTACTTTTCTGCAGTGTGCTGAATTTTTTGAGTTTTTATTGCATGTTATTATTGAAATTGATTGAAGTGTTTGTTTACTTTTATCATATTCGGTGGATTAATGTGATGGGCAATTAGATTACCCTTAGGTTAAGAATGATCTGGATGCTCACTAAATTTTTTATAGGTGGCCACGCTCATTCAGGGCAACAAAAGGGGCTAAATAAATTATAAATATAAATGTTATAGGTGCTTCAGGTACTTAGCCCCCCAAATAAGAAGAGCATGGCCAAGTGTGTTTACTTTTCTGCACTTATACATACAACTGTTTGGGATGTGTTTTAATATTTGAATGCTTAGGATAACCCTGCAGGAGAGTCTAGAATTTTTATTTTTATATTTATGTTATTTATTTGAGTATTAATTTGTGAAAGTACACATTTGAGTCGGGATACATAGATCCAAATCTTGGATTCCAAAGAGAAAAGGATACCCCTTTGGGGGATAGTCCTTATCCATTCAGAACTCTAAATTTGTATGACTTTACTACCCAAAGTGGAAAGAGTAACCTTCCCCTCGTGGGAAGAGTTCTCTTTTCCATTGGGGTATCTAGCCATGAAGAATCCAATGAGTTCGAAGAGGAGAAGATCGAGCAGTTGAAGACAAAGAGTAACCCACTCAAAATCACTTACGTCTGTATTAGGATTAGAACCCGGGTTGTTATCAGTGGCGCCCGATAACCTTTAATTTCTGTAAATTTGGGTTGTAATAAGCAAGAAAATTTACCTATGGATATTTACATGATTAATTTGATTATTTAATGTGTTTGATTTAATTTAATTGCGTATAGGATTGCCTACTTTTCTTAGTTTTTTGGCGATTTGCATGTCGATTTTTGTTTTAGCCTGGATTCGATCGGAGGCTCGTGAGGGTATGAAAAAATTCTTTTACTTAAACTTTAATAAAAAATTTTAAGATAACATAGAAACTCTAACAATTTAAGAAGTAAGACCGGGGCCACTGGGAGTTCTCATTGCATGTTGCTACATTTTCTTTTCATTTGTTAGGCACCTCCCCGCCTGTGGGTTCTAGCAGAACACTTGGCCTATGAGGGTGCAGATCTGTCAAGGAGAGTTTGTGCTCTCTAGGATTAAAACTATTTTTAATCCTTTTTTTTAAATTGCTTCATTCCAATTTTATGCACTTAATTGAGTCAATCAACATGCATTGCATTAGAAACATATTTCAAATAGTCTAAATCTTAATTGCACTTTATTTTAGCATTTTCACCCTATATAAGTTAAGGGGCTATTTAGGACAATCTCTAGATGTCGGCCTAGCTCCACAAAACTTTAATAATAACATCTTACCACTCTTTCATGATAATGACTAGGCTCATGGATTTTAATCGCCTAGGTGGTTATCTGGCTCCCTAATCAAAGCCAGGGTAAGCCCAGATTTTGCATTACATTAGTTAGGTTCAAGCCACCGGGTTCGGTGCCGAATTTAGATTTAGGATCCGAGGCAGATTTATTTTTGAATCATAAGACCCCAATCTCTAGGAATATAATCCCAAACTTCTAATAAATCGATCAACTCAAACTAAATAATCTCTCAACCTAAAATTTAAAGCCCAACAGTTAGATTAGGTCGAGGCACTTCTGAATTATTTCAGAATATCCAAGTGTCTCCTACCCCTTTTTCCTTTGACTCAAAAATAAGTGTTCAAAATTTGATCCAATCCCTAGTGAAAATTTGGACTCACCTCCCTTGATATCATTCCTAGAAAATCTCTAAACAAAATTTTTGCCATTATTTTTAATCGAGAGTTTTTATAGGAGACTCCAGTTTCCTATGATATAATTAACTACAAGGGTTTGTGCTCGTAAAAGATTTAGAACCCACATCTAATTTTTAAAATTAATTTTGAAAACTCAATTAGTCTTCTTTGAAAAAAATTAAATTATTGACGATCGTTATCGTTATATTTGAATGATTGTTGACGAATGATATCTTCTCCCTTCGGGGAGTTATATCTTTCATTAAGATGAATTCGAATATGAAATTAATGATCACTTCTCTTGATTATCGTAGCCCGATATTTCACTGAACTTTATTTTGACCCTTCGGGGCCATGCGAAGTTCTCTCTTAAATCCTGTTATGATATTCAAGATGGGATTTGTAAATCTAAATCTGAACTATATTCTGAGATTTTGTTACCACCTCCCAAGGTGGTATATTTTCTCTGATGGGATGTTTGATTTTAGAATTAGAGCTCAAAATCAATTTTAAAAATTTCCTAAAGAAGATTAAATTTTTCAAAACCTGCTTTTCAATAACCAACACCATCCTAGACCTCTTAGGGAGTATACTAATCTAGTAGTAGAAAGAATCCATCAAAGTATCAATTAACCTACTAACTAGGTTAGTAACTTTAAATTGAATACCTCCATAATTAAGATAGTTCAAAATTCCTAATTTATGGGAACTCTATTGAGGTTCCCAACCTACAGTTAGTTGGCTTCTTAGAAATCTATGCAATATTCATGTATAATGGTGTCAGTAATGATGCTATTAGGCTTTGATTATTTCCACTTTCTCTTAAGGATAAAGCTAAGATGTAATTAAATTCCTTACCTCTAGCTTTATAACCACTTGGAATTAGTTGGCACATAAATTCCTAAATAAGTATTTTTCACCTTCAAAAATTCCCAAGCTTAGAAATGATGTTACATCTTTTGCCTAGTTTGAAGGAGAGTCAATTTATGAAAGTTGACAAATATTTAAGGAAATGCTTAGAAAATGCCCTCACCATACTTTACTCGATTGGTTGGTTATTCAGACTTTTTATAATGGACTGGTAAGATCACTTAGGTTGATTATAGATGCAGCAGCTGGAGGATCTTTAATGTCTAAGCCATTTGATGAAGCCTATCAATTAACTGAGGAAATAGCTACCAATAATTTCTAGTAGCCTTTTGATTGGATGAATCCTAAGAGAGTACCTGGAGTTCATGAATCATAAGCCTTATCATTATGACTATTCAAGTAGCTATAATTTCTAAAAAAAAGTTAGATACAAATGGAGTTAGTTTAGAATCGGAATCATCAAAGCAATTTGAAGGGCATGATTTAAATTTTATTAGTGATTGTAATGCTTAATGCATTGAGAATGTGAATTTTATTAGATGACAAATTAATCCTTATTCTAATACATACAATCTAGGTTGGAGGAACCACCCTAATTTTAGTTGGTCTAATGATGATATTGGTTGTAACAATTAGTGGAATACATATTAATCTAATCAAGGTAAAAATTAAAATAATTCTCAGTAACCTGTATTAAACCCTAAACCTTTTCTTTCTTTAAGTTTTACTCAAAATAGGCAATTCAGAGATAGGAAGACACCTGTGGAAAAGGTTGTGATTCAATTAAGAACCAATTGCAAAGTCAAGCTGCTTCATTCAAAAACTTGAAAAATTAATTAGGATAACTTCCAACCTCTTTTAGTAGCATACCTCTTGAAACATTGCTCAGTTATACTGAAATTAATTAAGAGAGAAAGAAAAAGAGTGAAAGTTCGATAGGGATGTTAAGCCCTAGTGAACTAGTCCCGAGGCTAACCAAGGGCGGGGGTGAATTGGTTATTTAAAAATTTCACGACAACAATGAAAATTTTTTCGATACTTAGCAGCGAAAACAAGTAAACAAGAATGAAAAGATCAATCACAGATATTCACCCAAGCGGTTAATATCAGAAAAGTAAAGTGCAAAACTGAATTAGAAAAGCAAACCAGATTTTATAGTGGTTCGGTCAACTTGACCTACATCCACTCCCCGGAGCCTCCCCTCCGGTTATTGCACTAAACAGAAAGTGACTCTCCTTTTGCTCCCACAGCAAGGCGGAGAAGCCTGTACAAGAAACCCTCCTTTCCACCACACCGTGAGGCAGAGAACCCATGTCCTTTTGCTTCCTCCTGAAGCAGGCAGAGAACCATCAAACTCCTTTTGCTTCCACCTGAAGCGGGCAGAGAACCCTGGATCTTCTTGCGACGATCCTTCCAAGACGAACACCAACTAAACGAAAGACGACGAGCGGAGAAGACGACTCTGATCCGTGCTTGGAGCAACCTTAGTGAATCCCTCACTAACTCCCCCTCACAAGATCCTCTCTCTCTCTCTCCCAAACTCTCTCTCTCTCTAGGGTTTCTCTAGACAGGAAAGTGGCAAAAGATTTTTTCTAAACAAAAAAAAAGATCTTTTATATGAGGGCTCAAAACCAGCCCTAAATCTCAACTGGTCAGCCTAGATCGTCCAGGACGATCGATAGATCATCCTGTACGATTAGTTCAAAATCAGTTAATTCAGTCTAAATGATTTGGCTCTTCTGGACGATTAGTTCAAAAAGTTGTTCATATCGTCCTGTACGATTCTGTGATCGTCCGAGACGATTAGTGTAAATTGAGGAATATCGTCCAGGAGATAGTTCGGGTCGTCCAGAGAAACTTGTGCTAGACGACTCAAAAATGACTTGATCGTCCCGGATGATAGGTATATCATCCCGTACGATTAGTTCAAAAAGTCCCCAAATCATCCTGAACACAGTTCGGGTCGTACAGCTGAAATGCACTAGACGATCCTGCGATCGTCCAGGATGATATGATCATATCAATTAAATATTAATTGCTTTCCTTAATTACCAGACTAATTTAGGCATGATTGTACTGGATCGTCCAGGACGATACACGTATCGTCCAGGACGATCAGACCAAGTATCTAAAAATAAGAACTTGCCTAACTTGATCTGGTGGCTGAGAATTTTTGATTTGAGCATATTATCCCGTACGATCCAAAGATCATCCAGGACAATCTGCTTAATCAGCCCCTCTTAACTTGGTCGCCCTAATTAGGGTTTCTGTTTTTACCTGATCGTCCAGGACGATGTGACTATCGTCCAGGATGATCTGAACAAAAACTTGAACAGAAACTCTAATTCACTCAAGCTCTCCCGCTGAATGTGTGTGTGCAAGGTTACTTAGCTAGGGGATCAGTTACATTACAATTGACTCAAGAAAAAAAAATATTACATTGGACATACTTGGACCCGATCTTGAGTTGGCTTGAGTTGCTTGTGATCTTTTGTGCCTGAAATGGGTTAGCCAAGCAAAATACAATAGACACATGTTTGTCATCATCAAAACCAGATTTGCAACAAAGAGCATATTGGAGACCACTTGAGAAGTAGTGGTGACTCATTATAGCCAAAATGATATATCTAGGCAAGTCTGGCTAAAAACTATAAATTTAGCATTGATTGGGAGGCAACCCAATTTAGTTTTTGTGTTTATTTATTTTATTTTATAGTTTGTATTATGTGTGTACATTGTATTATTTATGAAAGTCATTAATTTTGATTTTGGCTAAGTTTTGAAAAGTTTCCCAAAGAAAATCTGCTATGCTAAACATTGAACTAGTATAGCATTAATGTTTGAAGCACTGCAGTGTTCACTTGTCAAGTGAAATGACATTAAAAAATAACACTATAGTGTTGAACTCTAAAGAAAATTTTCTAGAATACACCATCGTAATGTTGTATCTTTGAACGTTGCAACACTGTAATGCCTTATAGAGTGCTTCAATGTTATACCTTCTAGCACTACAGCATTTGGTTAGTTATTTCTACAATGTTATTGGCAGTGCAGTCAACATTCTATATTTTCATAACTTTCTCATTATGACACTTTATTGAGCACTGCAGTGCTGTCTCCAACATCATAGTGTTATGTTAAAATCATTAGTATACCACAACGACAATCTTTCTTAATGGTGCAGTGCCCTCACATGTCAAACATCATAGCATTTCTCCGATCAAAAAGTGGGTGCTTTATTTTCCAAAGCCTACACCACAACACCACGTGTCCCACACAGCTACAACATATGTCTGTTTGACCATTTTTAATTTTGTGTTCTTTAGCACCATATTGTTGTTCTTTTGAGCACTGCAATGCTCGTGTTGCTTATAAATATGATGAGTGTTTTAAATTTTTTTTTCCTACATCTATATTTTCATTCCTCTCCAAGATTTATATATTTCTTTTTTACTTGTGCTGTATGGGCAACATCCCCAAAAATATTTGGTAGCAAGAAGTGTGCTTCATCCTCTTTTGATAAGAGCATATTCATACATGCTAAAGCTGAGCAGTAATATGTAGTTATTATGATAAGTAAATAGTTAATTCCTGAGAGAGGCTTTCAAAACATGGGTGGGAAGGTAATATAGATTATAATAAACTGGGGTTGGAAGCTTTTATGTGAAGAACCCCATGCTATTGTGGTAATATGGTGAAAGAATTCTTTGCCAATGGGAAAGAGGCTATAGATAATAGGTGCTATGTAAGAGGTAAGTGGGTATCATTTGATTCTATGACCATTAATTATATTTATAAGCTGAGAAATATTGAATTTCATGATTATACCCCATTTAGTTTAGCAACCATTAATCCTGATGAGCTGTTAAGAGCTTTATGTGAGACTCATAATGGAGTAGTGAGGAAGAAGAGGGATGATAAAATTATTAACTTTACTGCATCTAACTTAACCCAACTATCAAAAGCTTGGCACTATTTATTTTTTTGTCATTTGTTGCTAAGAAAAAAAATATTAGTGAGCTGACCAAAGACTTTATGTTATGCTTAACTATACTATCTAGATTGGTTACACTATTGATGTGGGAAAGCTTATTTACTCTTCTTAAACTACATCATCAGAGGTAATACTTCTATGGGCTTGGTGGTTCCTTCTCTTATTTATGCTTTATGTGTTAATGCTAGTGTGAGGGGAGATCCCAATGAAGAACAACTTTTTCCCATATCTACTCTCACCAAAAGAAAATTTGAAGGCTTCAAAAGATTAGGTGTAGAGGGGGCTGGTCCTAGTGAGCCTCGGTTGACTAGTAGGCCCAGCAACAACAGTAGTAGGAGTTTTAGAACTCCAAAGTCTCTAGGTGAGCAAGGGGCTGAGTTGAGGGAGAAAATGGAGAGTGTGACTGATTTATATGGTTAGAGTAGGGAATGGCAGGTTCATTACCATTTTATACAGGAAAAGCATGACCACTGCACACCCGAATTTAATGAGACTTTAGTGGGGATGTTTAGAAAGAGCCCCTTTATAGAGAATTTAGACCAGATATATTTTCCTATTGCTCTAGAGTAACAGTCCTTTGTTTGGACCCAGCTTGATGATGAGGAGGAGAAGAATGAGAAGGAGGACAGAAACTTAGAGTGATTGGGGATTATTATTTTATTTTCTTGGTTTTTATTTTATTAGCAGGCTTAAGAGAGAGAGAGAGAGAGAGAGAGAGAGAGTTTGGATTATTACTACTGTTGGTTTTTTTTATTTTATTTGTTTTTAATTTATTTTTCTTGAGGGAAATCCCCATGATTGTGATGTTGTGATATGGTTATGAGGCTCATTTTGTTGTATTGATAAGAGCATATACTACAGGTCTTGAGTGGATGGATTGGGAGGATAGTGCTTCATGCATAAGTTATCTAATTATTATGTTTACTTTTAGTAAATTGTATTATATTGTCTATGAGCTTTTTACCATTTCAATAAAAAGACAAGTTATCCTTTTATATGTAGTTATGTTTAATTATTGCAATTTACATTATTTTTTTATATAATTTTTATTTGATTAAATTCATGTTTATACTTAACTTTTGAAAATTATCCTTTATATAGTGCTTTCACTTTGATTATTTATTTAGCTAAAATAAAAATATAATTTAAAAATTATCTAAAATTATGATAATAATAAAATCATATATGATAATTTAAATGAACAAAGCATAGTAATATCACAACATCACAATCATGAAAACTAATAATTTAAATGAACAAAGCAAAATTTAAAAATTTTAATAATTAACTAAGGAAGATAATTTAAGTCATTGACTTGTCTTAAATTTAGAAGCTATACACTTTACACAGACTACTGAATTGAAGAATGAATAGTTTAGTTTAGGGAAAAGATGTGTGTAGCTTAAATTATAAAGATCATTATAAATTCAACTACATAATTAACACTCTTATTAAATCCTTACATAAAATTTATTTAGGATTGTTGAAGGGATAAAGCCTAAACTGATATTCAAAATCATTAATATGTACTCAAGCTATGAAAAAGTATAAATATTTAAAGAATCAAAAGAGAAGATTAAGAAAGAAACAAAAATGAGTACATTTAAAAATTAGTATCAATTAAAGCTCATATCCCAAAAATATCCTAATACTTAAATCAAATAGGATAAGATAAGAAAACAAATAAACATGATGGTGCTCTAATGAACTTCTTATTTAACTACAAGTATAACTAATCTCTAAATAATATATTATTCATTATTAAAATTAAAATTAAATGTATTAGATTTGACTTATGTTAAAAAAGGTAGAGGCAGACTTAAAAAGACTTGGTTAGAAAATATTAGAAATGACCTTTCTTTATTAGATTTAAGTGAGAATTTGACTCTTAACAGGACATAATGGAGAAAAAGGTACATGTAGCCAACCCCACATAGTGGGATAAAGGGTTAATGTTATTGTTGTTGTTGTTGTACTAAAATCAGAAGTCAAAATCTGTACATACACTAATATTGGATAAGCTCAATTCAAGCAATAACAAAGATGATTATTTAGGTTAATTATTTATGATTTTTAAAATTCCATATTACTTCTATATTTTGATGTATTATCTTATATTTTAGTAAATTTAAATTATTAATTTTTATTTAGGCTATTAAGCTAACCAATAGGTGATTACACACCTTTGCATGAGGACATATAAAAGCTTAAGCTGGGGGAAATTTATTAAATGTAAAATCTGTACTATTTTTATCTTTAAATTTATTAAAAATTTAGTGTTTTAATTGATGTTGTACAATAAATGCTCATAAAAAGGAGAATAATTCACAAGTGTTGAATTTGCACCATAGTGATACAACTACCAATGTCGCAGTATATGCAACACCTCGAAGCCAAATTAGGGAATCACATCATTGGAGACTTGAGAAAAATGTCAAATAATTTAGCACCCTAGTGGAGCCAAGGTCATCGCCATAGCTGTTCATAGTGCCTTAGTGTCAGAAATCCATGCATTTGCCCTTGAGTCTTGGGAATTTGAGCATCAGAGCATCGAACATTACAATGTTGTAGTGCCATACTACACATTCAAGCACCACAATGCTCAAAATTTTTAATGTCATTTAGGGCAGTTTATGAAAGATGGAGTTGCGCTAAATTAGCCAAGCGATGCACTAATTCAACTATTAGACATGTTGAGTTAGCTCAATGTTTCAACAGAGCAAGCCGAATAGTGCAGAGGTGCTAATTCATTTCATAACATTGCAGCACCACCATTTCAAGCATTAGGATGCTTGAGGCCATTCATGTACTTACTAGAAATAGTTTTTTAATTCTTCTGTTTAGTAGTGCTATCACTTTTAGCAGAGTTTTATTTTTTATTGTAGTTCTTTAGTGTCCCCTTAAAGTGAAGTCTAAGGGAGGCTAAGAGAGTACAAGATACTTTCATTGAAGATCTTAGCGTATCTTGTATAAGAAAATTGACCATTTGAGGAGAAAGGAGTGTGAAGAAGTCATTTATACTATCCTGGTGAAGGTTTTTCTTATTGTTTCTCCTATATCTTTTCTTCTATGAGTGTAATGAAGATATGTTTACTTTCTAATTTACATATGCCTGGCTAATTTCTGAGTTTTGTGCTAATAATGTAAACACAATGTAAGTACTAATGTAGTCTCTTTTATCTTAAATGAATCATGATTGTTTTTAATATCTCTCATTTTTAATTTAATATGTACAATGGTCATGTGTGTAGTTAATATCTAGTATGACATATTACCTCAATGAAGGAATATTTGAACAAATAGGACTATTGAAATGAAATGTTAGCATGCATAAACATAGGAGGTTAAGCATTCTAGGTTTATGGAGACATTAGAATTATAGGAAAGAAATAAATCTCCCTTTCACCCTTATAAGCTCGATAGAGATTTAGGGGTGCATATGCTCTTATCCACATCAATATTTAAGAGTCTAATTAGGAAAAAAATTATTATTTTATGAGCATTAGTCAAAAATGTACTTTTAATATTAGTATCTCATAACCTTTTGCATTCTCTATAAGTGGTAGAAACACAACATTTATCATTTTCATTGAGCAGGATAAACCTTGTATTTGTAGTAGATAGTACTGGTTTGATTGCAATTTAGCATAACACTTTCTCGAGGGATTGACACTCACTCAATTACTTTATTATTTGATCGACATGTATACCTGTGTATCTAGTGGACAATCTATATCAAATAAAACTTAAGCATCAAGTGACCCCAAGGCATACTTTATTTCATACATGCAATCTTCATTTCTTGTGCCCGCACCCATCACTACTATAGCCCACCCCTCTTCGAAATAGAGGGGGCTTCTCACCTCTCAAACACCCTATGCAGAATCCTTTTCTCTCCATTTCATCCCATCCTCAGAAGATTTGATTACCCGCTTAGATGAAAAAATTAAAGAAGGTACAAAGTACTAGTCTTCAACTCTGGCTGGATAAGCAATCGATAAGAGGCCTTTTTATGGAAGCCTTCTACTTGCACTTAAATTACTTTGAAAATCTAAAAGAGAAATTTCCGTAATCAACCTCTCTGAAGTTTTTTTTTTCTTTTGAAGTTATCTTTCCTTGAGAATTTGGATTTGGTGCTCTCTAGTGGACCTTGGTTTCTAAATGGCTAGCCATTCATGTTTAAATGTTGGACCCCTATTTTTTTTTCCCATTAAAGATGATTTTCATGAAGTCCTTATATAGGTGAGGCTCCCAAACCTACCCCTCTATTGTTGGACTGAAACCTGCATCTCCAAAATAGCTAATAAAATTGGTATCCCATTAATTATCGACCCTCACACCGCAAATAGATCAAGGTTAGCATACAAATCTCCACCTCCTTAGTTTTACCTGATGAAATATGCATTTTAGTTAGGGCCAAGGAAATTAAAATCCCTATACAATATGAATGAGGCTATCCCTTTGCACTACATGTGATACTTTTGTACATGAATCTCATTCCCATCCTAAATCTCAAACTTCCCCTAACCCCAGAATTCCTATGACCACTACCGCTCATCAACCTAGATGTCAAAGCACCAGGAGGAAACTACACTAGACTCTTCTACTTACCAACTTACTCCACACCACTATACAATTACTTCCCAAACACAGTACATCAAACTCGAAAAACACATTGAGAAGATGCCCATGGTAACTATCTACCAAGATCTCAACTCCCCCACTAATGCCTCCTCCTCCAGTAGCTCCTCTGATCCTATTATCAATATGCTAACCACTAAAAACCCTCCATCCATAGAGGCCTCCCCCTCTCCTAACCCAGACTCCTCTGTCAATCCTGGAAATGGTATAACTAGTAACACTATTAACTCTTACTCCTCTCCCAAAAATAACCCTAACTTATCCATCCTTCACAACCCAGACTTAGTCCTTAATAAACTCTAGTTCTATAGCCAAAACTAAAAAAAACTAGACAAAAGGAGGGGGAGGGGGCGGCAACCACCCTAATAACCACTATGTCTCTTCCTAACATTTTATGTTGGAATGTTAGATGCCTCAATAGTGAGGGTCGTGTGAATGATTATATAACTCTGATTCAGGATTATAATATTGAAGTGCTTTGTCATATTTAAACTAAGCTTAATGAACCTGCCATTGAGGGTTTCTTCAACGAATGTAAGTATAATATGTTCTTGAATGAAAGTAGCTGCAATAATTTCCACCTCAACCCTAATGGTTGTATTTAGATTAAGTAGAATTCTAAAACTACAAACTTTTCCCACATTAATGCCCATCCACAATACATACACGGCCTTCTGCCCATCTCCCACACCAACCAAATTTTTATCTCTTTCATCTATGTTGTTAATGGTGCTACTGACAGAAAAAACGTATGGAAAGACTTTTCTAATATATCTATGTGTATGATTTATCCTTGGATCATCATAGGTGACTTTAACTACATAAGAAAGAAAGATGAGAAAGTGGGGGAAGCCTCCTATTGAAGCCAATATTATGAATTTTAATGATTGTCTGAACAACGTTGGCCTTACTAATCTTCCTAGGACTGGCATCGCTTATAGCTAATATAATCAACAGACTCTCAATCCTATCGTTTTCTTTTGGATTGTGCCTTATGTAACAATGCATGGATGTGTATTTTTCCTTTCTCTTACAGCAACATTCTGGCCTCCCTCTAGTCAGACCACTCATCCATCTTGCTTCAAATGGACTCTTCTATTTCTTCTCACAAAATATTTATGTATAAAAACCATTGGTCATCCTAACCTCACTTCTTAGACATTATGAATTCTTCTTGGAATATTGTTATTAAAGGAGATCCTATGTTTTCCTTTTGTAATAAATTGAAGAATGTCAAAACAGCTCTCAAAAACTTCAATTTATTTTTCTCCTCATATCTCCAGAACCATATTTCCTTCTTTAAGATCAACAAATTGATATTTTCAATAGCCTTCAATCGAATCCTTTGGATAGATTTGTCCTCGCTGTTGCTCTCTTTAATCAGGAGATCTAATTCATGCTACTTCTTATGACCATATAGGGATCAAACAAAGAGATACATACACATGTCTTTCAACAGGTGATGGTAATATTAAATTCCTTCCTAAAAAGTTAAAAAGAACGCTGATAGGAATGTTATTAGAGAAATCTATGGTGATTATGGTCCTATTTATGATCAAAATGGAATTTCTATTCAAGCCATTAAATACTTCAAAACTCTTTTTAACAGAAACACCACTCATGAAAATATTGATGATAATATTCCTCTTGGCCCTACTCTCACGAATGTTGACAAAAATGATCCTAATATGTATTTTCAGATTGAAGAAATTAAATCTACTTTTTTTTTAGATTGGTAATGATAAGGCTCCTAGTCCTCATGGTTTCATTACTCAAAATTTTAAATATTCTTACGATGTTATTAGTGAGAATTTCATTCAAGCTATAAGACATTGCTTCATTACTTCATCTATGTCCTCTAGAATGAAACACGCTATCATTACCTTAATCCCAAAGTCCTTACACAATTCCATCGTAATAGATTTTGACTCATTTCCCTTCATAATGTCACTTATAAACTGATTGCCAAACTCCTTGCTAACAGGCTCAAAGATCTCCCTAATTTGATTCATCTAGCTCAATCTGCTTTCATTGAAGGGAGAGATATTGTTGACAATATTATTATGGATAATGATATTTTAGGAGGATTTAATTCCTCCTCTAATCCTATAGCTTTATGTTTCAAAATTTATCTCAAGAAAGCTTTTGACAATGTTGACAAAAGTTTTCTCTACAACAGAATGGCTAAGTTGAACTTTCCCTCTATTTTTGTTAACTCGATTAAAGCTTGACTTCTTGTGTGCCCTTCTATGTTATCATCAATGGGGAAATGCATGGTTATTTCAACTCCAACCAAGAACTAAGACAGATATGCCTTGTATCCCTCTTCATCTTTACTTTCATTATGGATGCTTTCTTTCATCTTATGGACTCAAAGTGCAGGGAAGGGTCATTCTCCCTCATTATAAAAAATATAGTTGATATCTCTCATTTGATTTATGTTGAAGATCTCATTTTCTTTAGACTTGCTAACAATAACAATCTTCACCAACTTTAGAATATTATCACTACCTTTAGCCGATCCATTGGCCTTTCGGCCAACAACACAAAATCCCTTATGTTTTTCTCTAAATATGTTTTCCCTGATGTGCAAGATTTATTCCTCAACACTATGGGCTTTAATCCCTCTATCCTCCCTTGGAAGTATTTAGGGATCCCTATTACTAGTGTAAAAATCAAATATAGCCATCGTACAACTCTTATGGAGAAATTGATGACCTGGCTTATGGTTGGAAGCAAACAAATTTATCTTTTGTTGGAAAGTTTCAATTATTTCATTTCTCTTTGGAGCTATCTCTTCCATTGGCTCAGATCAGTCACCCTTCCAAAAAAGCTCAGAAGAAAAATTACCAACTTGACCAACAACTTTCTCCATAGTTATGACAACAACTTTAAGCTTCATACTATCCCATTTAAATCAACTATCATCCCTAGGGACAAGGGTGGTTTGGATTTTCCTTCTATTAACAATCTTCAAAATATTATCATAGCTAAGTTCACTACTAGACTTTTGAATACACAAACAATTCTTTCTAATTGGTTTCACAATGTGTATAGCCATATATGGTCTAGTCCCAAGGTCACTTCTCCCCCCTTTTGGAAGCTTCTTCATAACACCATTCATAAAATGAGAAATATGATTGACCTAAGAATCACACAGGACTCTCAGCTTTTTTTTTTTGGATCCCTGGTTAAATGGTACTTCTCTTATGGAGAAATTTGATCTTGCTCTAATTGATCAATTTCATTGCTCCCCCTCTGTCTTGTTCTCGTATTTTATTGTCAATGGTGAATGAAACCTTCCCAATGACATTTAAAGTCACATTACATCTGACATCTTAACAATTAAGAACCAAAATAACAATCTTGCTTGCTTTTGATTGGGAAAGGCTTTATTTTCCATAAAACATACCTATTACCATTTTTATTCTAACTTGCCTAAAGTTTCTTAGTTCAAGCATATTTGGTTTAAAGGTTTTGCCATAAATTATGCAAGTCTTGCTTGAAAAATTATTAAGGAAGGTTTGAAGACCGCAAATGTTTTGAGAAAAAGAGGTATCTTGGTTAACGAGACTTGTGTTTTGTGCTCTTCCTTCAATGAGAGCTCTTCCTTCAATGAGAACCATTCACTTATTCTTTGATTATGAGTTCTCCTTATGTACTGTTAAGAATTCCATCCCTTTTGGTAACTTCTTTCATATGAGGTGTCATTCTTGATGATCATGTTCACATTGAGAAAATTAAATTGCAATAAGAATAAAAAGCAAGATGTGGGATTATCAATCAGTTCTGCCTTTCCACTTGGTTAATATATACTTTTAGTTTCTCTGTTGTTTACCTTGTAGGTTTATTGATGTTTAGTCTTGCTTTGCTGTGGTGGATGGTTCGTGCTTTTGGATTTTGGTCCTTTTTTTCTATGTATGTTTTGCTCCCTTGCCATGCTATTACCTGATTTTGTTGACTTCTTGCGAGCCTAATTTGTTGCTGGTGCTGACTGCATATATCTGGATTAGGACTATACATTTACATTTATATTTTTTCTCTTGAACAAATACTCCTATCTTAAGCATATATTATTGAACTGATTCCTATTTGCCACCTTCAATGGCAATTTATCACTGATTTTACGTACAATGGTGGTCTTATATGTGGGACAATCTAAGCCTTTTTTTTTTTTTTGTGACTACATAGTTTGTAGTTCTTTTCTCTTAGTCATTTTTGTTCTTCAATCTTTGGGCTATCAATAAGTCATATATATACTTCTAATTTTTTGA
Organism: Dendrobium chrysotoxum; assembly: GCA_019925795.1. Taxonomy (NCBI): domain Eukaryota; kingdom Viridiplantae; phylum Streptophyta; class Magnoliopsida; order Asparagales; family Orchidaceae; genus Dendrobium; species Dendrobium chrysotoxum. Next base: position 45,932,197 of record CM034315.1, read on the forward strand.
TCTATCAGTTAAATCTGTCGTGGCCCTCATTTATCCCATGAAAAAACAAGGGCAACCAAGGCCATCCCCCAACCAATTAACCCTTAAAAATGGTAGACTACTTGTGTATTACTCATTCAGGAGCCAAAGCGCACAAGTTAATGCTAATTACAATAGATCAAATAAATCCATGTTTATTATGATTGAACTCAAACCATATAAAGCCAGAATGATGTGTGATGTAATAAGAGGTCATTACAACTTCTGTAGGGTAGAAGCAAAATTGCACAATAATATAATATATACACTCACCTTGTTCATAGTACATAACTGGGTTACACGTCTCATCAACCCAGGCGATTTAGGATCAAAATCTCTTTATGTAAACCAATAGAAAATTTATTGTACAAGGCCATTAGCTCTCATCACAATTAAAAGGTACATAATGAAATCTATAGGAAATGGTCCTGCAAAAGCTTCTTGAGATACTCTAGTTTCTGAATGACCTTTGGGTTCATTAGATCTGTCGCCTCCCTTATGAGAGTTCCTTCTCTACTGAAATAGTATGCGTCCACAACAGTACTGATCCATGTATGTAACTGCTCTGGTGTCCTACAAAATATACAACATCCCATAAGTAATGATCTAGTTTTAAAACCAGCAAGCTAAGTCAATCATTAGCATAAATCATTACTTAGTCCAACTGTCATAATTTCTCTACTAACAGATTTAATAATATCCTTTTATCTCCACTCAACTTTTTTTGAAAAAGAGGGGAAATGAGAGAGAAATATGTGTGTGAGAGATAACTAGAGATAGGAGAGGTGAGACAGGAGGTGGCCAATCAAACCCCATAATTGATACCACAGGAGAACTCTAGTTAGACTAGAGAGAGTAAGAGAATATATGAAGGGTTGTTAGCTCCGCACAAATTCCTATGGATCCATAACCATGAATAAGTTAGGGCTACGCACAAAAAGCATGTGTGGTGCGTCCAAGAGGAAAAGGTCAAGCGTATACTAGAAAAACTAGCTTCAAAAGGGTAAACAAGTCATTTTAGATAAGCGAAAGGAGAATATTTGGAGAAGTTTTCACTGCTATGTACATACAAGACCAACAGAGTGGTTTTTAAAATGATAGGGACCTTTCCATCCGCAGATTAAACAAATATTATGAGTATGCCTACATTTAGAATATAACAAGAATGTCTATCATATCATACGTGTACAAACAGTCTACATCCTTCCCTTCCAGTTCAGCACCAGGCGTAAATGCATCTTTTAGTGCTAAGAGCTGCTCTTCTACGTCTTCAATTGTTAGAAGGTACTTAAGTATCCTGATCTCCTTTGGTACAAGTCTCTGCATATTTCCTACTGCAGCCTTGTATAGATGATACAGTATATCCTTAACCTGCACAATTTTTCCCAAAATGGCAATTACATGTCTATAAGATATTCAGATTTCAGGAAAAAATACTTTTAATAGTTTCATCTTTTAAAGTTAATCACATAAAAAAATATATCCAGCATTTATGCATATATCCAGCATTTATGCATTTCTGATATTGACAGAAAAAAAGTTACACAAATCGATAAATCACCAAAACGCTCATCAAGTTGGAATTAAACAAGTCTACATGAACAACTGAAGAGCCCTTCAACAAGAAAACACCCCAAACACAATCATTGCAAATTTTCAGATCCATGTTAGAAAGGACATTCACTGCAATAGAGTGGCCATTGCTTAAAGAAAAGAGCCTACATTATACAAACAGCTGTTATTGGAAAAAAAAATAATAATCCCATGCCCTAACTAATTAATAGAAGAAATCTACATTAATAATTATTATTATATTTTCTCTTTATTAAGGAAACTCTACTTATATTTTCTTTCATATTCTCTACTATTATATATATATATATACACACACACACATTGAATTAGATTTGTCTAGTGGATAATATCCGACTTTACTAGCAGATCTGGTAAGTTGAGAACCTGCTAGTAAGAATGGAGAATAGAAAGTTGAGAGTATGAGAGTAAACGGGCAAAATCTCTACTATCTCAATTAGAAAATACAAGAGGTAGGACTCAAGAGGACCAAAATATCCGAAGAAAGCCTACGGAGAAAAGTCTCAATTGTTCCTCATAACACTTCATTTATAGGATTTTTGGGACCACAGGAAGGGTATACAGAGAAAAGTAAAATACATGCTACACACAAAACACCCGTACAACACTACACGCTAATCGAGGACAATGTCGACTCCTGGTTGGCTATAAGAGGGCAAAGTCAACATCTAGCGAGCTGTCTACCATTGGGTGAACTCAAATAGGCGAGTAGGTGTAGGAAGAGTCGGCGAGCAAATCTGGAGAGAAGATGAAACCATACCAAGTGAATCCACTGATCAGATCAGTAACTGGCGTAGGGAGCTTGTGTTGAAGTCTGAAAGCCCAACCTTGTGTTTTATTGATTACAAATATTATTGGGTGATAATTTACTAATTCCTACTTTATATATTGCATATTTTTCTTATGTGTCACTAAGCTTTTCAGGTACAGCATACACCGAGCAAAAGCGAAGAATCAAGGTTTAAAAAAGTGTAATGTCAGTGTCTAAGTCAATTTGTATTTTTTATTTTTCTTGTGTCATTTTCTATATTAGGTGCATGTTGGCAAAGCAGTCGTGTGTGCACACACACACAAGGTAGAATAAAATTGAATATTTTATTTTATTTTATTTGTTAATCATATTGTATGATCTAAATCGTACAGTGCGATTTGTTCAAACAGACAACAACATCAAGCAACCATGCACACACAACAACGATCTATTCAAATAGAATTAATTAAAATGTTTAATCAAATGAGATTAATTAAAATTGGGCTATAATGAATGGTACTGTACAACCTTAAATTGTATTATACGATCAACTATTTTGATAAAACCCTGCCATTGAATTTATGTTACTTAAAATAGATAAATTTGAATTTTAAAAATTTGAATTGATCATATTGTACAAACTTGTTCGTACTGTACAAACATTACTAAAATTGCCTAATTTAATCCCATAGATCAAGTAATTGAATCAGCATTCAGTCATCATTAATGAATGTAGACGATTCATACTTGTTAATAGTGCAAAATAGTGTGCGACATGGCACATGACGCGACATAGTGCATAGGTTGAAAATAGTTCGCGCTTTTTAAGCTATGTATGCACAATGCCGCATGGCGCAAATTGTGCATGCAATTTTATTCAGTAATTGTTTAATATAATTTTAAAAAAATTTAATTGTTAAATATTTTTTAATTTATAAATTAATATAATAATATTTAAATTATTTAATATGATAAAAATAATTAACTTGGTTTTAATTAAAGTTTATTTGCGATTGGAACCATACGACACTCACGTAGGGTTTGTTCCGTCGTTCGCTATTGGTTCGAAACTTGCTTAGGGTTCGAACATTCTTCCTCCTTTCGTCACTCGCTACTCGCCAGCTTGTTCGAAGCTTCCATCGCTCACTCCCTCGTTGTGGTCGCCTAATTAGTCATATGCTAACCTTGTTGCATTCCTTGTAATGTACAGTTGCCTTTGTAGTCTCTCGTATCTACATTTCTACTTCTGCCGCTTACTTTTGCTGCTAAGCACTTCCTAATTCCTAGAGTGGCTTGTATTGCCAATGCTGTTTTAGATTTTTTGTATTGTCAATGCTGCTAGAAGTTGTATCGTCCGGTTCTGAACATTTTGTTATCATCACACATGATATCAGATTATCTTAACATATTTTTTCCATTGTTTATATAAAAATTGTGACTTTGAACCGGACACAACAACAACAACAACAACAACAACATCAAGCCTTTATCCCACTACGTGGGGTCGGCTACATGAATCCTTTTTCTCCATTGTGTCCTATTAAAAGTCAAATTCTCGTTTAAATCTAATAAAGAAAGATCATTTCTAATATTTTCTAACCAAGTCTTTTTAGGTCTACCGCTACCTTTCTTAACATAAGTCAAATCTAAGACCTCTACTTTCCTAACCGGGTCATCGGGAGGCCGCGGTTTTACGTGACCAAACCATCTAAGGAGACTCTCTCTAATCTTATCTTCCACTGGAGCTACTCCAACCTTTTCACGAATATGCTCATTTCGTATCCTATCTCTAAGGGTAAAGCCACTCATCCACCTGAGCATCCTCATCTCTGCAACACTTAACTTAGAATTATGCTTCTCTTTTAATGGCCAACATTCGGCACCATAAAGCATTGCAGGTCTCACCACCATCTTATAGAATTTTCCCTTAAGTTTGAGGGGTACTTTTCTATCACACAATAAGCCTGATGCATTCCTCCACTTCAACCATCCAACTTGGATTCTGCTGATAATATCCCCATCTATATCACCATCACTCTGAACAATAGATCCAAGATATCTAAAACGTGTACTCTTATTAATGACTTGATCGGCCAAAGTCACAATGCCCTCACTAGGTCTATTATTACTAAAATTACACTCCATATATTCCGTTTTAGATCTACTCAAGCGAAAACCTTTAGACTTTAAGGTTGACCTCCACACTTCTAGTTTACCTTCAACTCCCTCTCTAGTCTTATCAACAAGAAGAATATCATCAGCAAAAAGCATACACCAAGGTACATCCTCTTGCAAATGTCTAGTGAGAACATCCATGACTAAAGCAAAAAGATATGGGCTTAAGGCTGATCCTTGATGTAATCCAACCGAAATAGGGAAATACTTGGTCAAACCACCTTGTGTTTGAACACAAGTAATAGCTCCTGCATACATATCTTTAATGATTTGAATATAAGCGTTATTAACTCTTTTCTTTTCAAGAACTCTCCATAGCACTTCTCTTGGAACTTTATCATATGCTTTTTCTAAATCAATAAATATCATATGTAAATCCTCCTTATTCTCTCTATATTTCTCCATCAAACCTCTTAATAAATGTATGGCTTCCATAGTAGACCTACCCGGCATGAATCCAAATTGATTTTGAGAAACATTAGTATCACGCCGCAACCTATGCTCCATAACTCGTTCCCATAGTTTTAAAGTATGACACATTAACTTAATTCCTCTATAATTAGCACAATCTTGTGCATCACCTTTATTCTTAAAAATAGGGATTAACACACTCATTCTCCACTCATCTGGCATCTTTTTAGTCTTCAAAACAGTATTAAAAAGTTTAGTAAGCCAAGAAATTCCTTCATCTCCTAAGCATTTCCATACCTCTATTGGAATATCATCAGGTCCAACAGCTTTTCCACCCTTCATTTTCTTTAAAGCCTCACTAACTTCAGTTTTACTAATACGCCGATAAAAATATAAATCTTTATTTTCATTTAGGGTGCTAAGATCACTACAGTCAATTTTATTTTCACATTCTTCATTAAAAAGTTTAGCAAAATATCTCATCCACCTTTGTTGAATATCATCTTCTAAAAAAAGTACTTTTTGATCTTCATCCTTAATACACTTCACTTGAACTAAATCCTTACTACTCCTATCTCTTTGTTTGGCTAGCTTATACATATATCTTTCTCCCTCCTTAGTATCTAATCTATTATATAAATCACTAAAAGCTAAACTCTTTGCATCGCATATTGCTTTCTTAGATTCCTTACGTGCCTCTTTATATATTTTCCAATTATCAGAATTTTTACAATTAAACCAATTTTTATAACAAATCTTCTTACTTTTAATCTTTTCTTGCACATTTGGATTCCACCACCAACTATTTTTACTATTATGAACTTTTCCCTTTGAAACTCCAAGCGCATCTTTTGCAATATTCTTAATATAACTAGCCACTTTTTCCCACATAACATTAGCATCCTCATGCACAGACAAAATCTTAAGATCTAAAATCTTACTCTCAAAAATATTTTTGTTAATATTCTTTAAATGCCCCCATCTAATCCTAGGAAATCGTTTTACTTTATTGGATTCATGTTGCCGGACACAATGGAGAAAAAGGATTCATGTTGCCGACCCCACGTAGTGGGACAAAGGCTTGATGTCATTGTTGTTGTTGTTGTTGTTTATATAAAAATTGAGAAAATCAGACCAGACAATGAATCGAAAGGAGAGGTTCATGGTTTGACTGATCAAACTAGGGTCAAACCGGATGACGTAATAAATAATAATATTATTAAAAATTAATAAAATTAACATAATAATGATATTATCATTTTAAATATGAGACAAAAATAAACTAAATAAAAAATTATGAAACATAAAACTTGCATAGTTAATTAAAAAAAATATTTTTAAAAACTCACTTAAGGGCAAAAAAACCCTATATCTCATGATTCTATGAATTTACACTCATAATAATATGATAATTTTAAATTTAAATATTTTTCAAATCTTAAATTTGATTTTTAATTTAAATATAATTTACATATAACCATATAATTTAAAATAAATTATTACTAATTTATATTACATATTTAATATAAATCTAATTTAAATATAAGTTTATGAATTTAATATAAACTATTATTAATATATGTTATATGTTTAAATATATTTTACTTCTATATGTTATATACCAAATTTATTTTATAAATTTATATCTAAAAATTATTTATGAAAAAATAATTTATCATTAATAAATAGATTAAATTACTTTTATAGTATATAAATAAATAAATTATTATTAACTAATAAATAAATATTATTCACATTATAAATAATTATTTAAAAAATCTTTTTAAAAATGAATTTTATGGACATTATATATGTTATGAGCTCAATAACCTATCTTTAATCCCACACAGTGACGGAGCCAGAAATTTTTCATAGAGGGGGCCTAATTTTTTTTTTTAAATTCCCTTCATTTTATTTATCCCGACTTGGGACAATCATAGATAATTATAAATTTTTTTAAAATAAACTATTAAATATAAGATGAAAAATACTTACAATCTAATCAATCTAATCATTAACTCAAAATACACAATTCGTAGTGCTCAAGCCCAAGTGCTAACTCATGGAATTGATTTTGGTTGAAGATAGTTGAGCTTCTGAAGGCCACATAAACTACTGAGTTTGTTGGCTTTGTATCAAGCCAGGCAATACAATCCTTGTCTTGTGATCAGAAAGAACCTAAAGAAGTTTGCTTTGACTGATGGCTAGTGTGAAGAGGACCAACGGGTAATATGTTGGGAGAAAAGTCGAAAGCTGGTTTCTCGAGTTCGTAGAAGCTGTTGCAGATGATATTTTTTTTCTTCAACTGTTGCTTTACCATAGTTGAAAGTGTATTGGAAGGCTATTCTTCAAGTGGAGTCGAAGCAATTCTAAGCAAGCTCTGATGTGTCTAAAGGATTCATTTTTGGTGTCAGTCGGATTAGCACGTTCTTCTTTGGTTGCCATGTAAGAAGGACCCTCCACTCTCGCCGATGTGCAGTACTTGCTCTCCGTCGTTGGCGTCGTCACCTCATCCACAACATGCTCGGCAGCAGAACGGAGAGTAGGTAATGGTTTTCTGAAGGCATCGCCAACCTCAGAGTTCCAAATGTGAAGGAATAGGTCAGTTTCAGGCTTGCCGGCGGGGAGAGAGTTGTCTGCGGGTTCGAACTCAGCGGGGGCAGAGGATGTGGAGGAGAAGAGGATGGATTCCCGGGAGAAGCGGGCTTCCGCTTCAAGGTGGGCGCTTTCCCTTTTTTTTCCGGGGGGGGGGGAGGGGGGGGGCACGTGCCCCTGCAGGCCCCCCCCTAAATCCGCCGTTGATCCCACATCACTTGCAAACTCTTTCTTGTTATTATTTATATAGCTTTTTAAGTTTTCTTGTGTTAAGAGCTCATATGGAGTGATGTGGTCATATGAAGATGCTTCGTGGTAATTTTAAGCAAATAAATATAATAAATTTCATGCTAATTTAAAATTACATATTTTTACTTTAAATTATTATTTTTTACTTAAAAAACTATTTAATATTTAATCTTCAATATGATAAATTTATTTATTTAATTATTTAAAAATGTGGTAATTGAACTAGCCGGTTCATCGTCAATTGAACCGGCGGTTCTGACTGGTTCAGTCAGGTTTCACATAGAAGCAGTTCTCAAAGTGGACAGGACGGCCTTATGAGCAGTTCATAATTTAACTGGTCAGACCGGCTCATATTTCTCTCTTGCTTATATCCAATTCTTGGAATTTTTTGTAAGTGCAAGGATAGCATTTGCCTTCTTCTATGGCTTGGTTGCACTAGCCCATTTTGTAAGTATAAATATAAGGGAATATAAGATTTTGTCGATAAAATGGACATTTCTCATACTAAGATTATTTAAAATTTTGTTCTTAATGCAAACTTACACATATGCATACTACTTCAAAAATTTAATAATATGTACCTAGTTTTCTCTAGTTTAATTTTATGAGGTAGTGGGCTATATAGAGCACATGGTTGATTCAACCACTTTTTCTCTGAAAATTTTTATCGCCTATACCTTATGCTTATATTTATACTTAGAATTTTCTTATAAAGCTTGGTATATTTTGTTATTAATTTAGGGTTTTGTCATATAAGATATCAATTTACCTTTTCTTTATATTCGCTCTAAATAGATGCTTCTGCATAAATATTTTATGTTTTTTTGAATAAGTAGTTTTGAGTATTAAAGAACTAATGTATCAATATTTGTAATGGTTGTTTATTTCTTAGGGCACACTTTTTAAATCCCAAATATTTCTTCAGTAACATTAATATTCCAAAAAGTAAGAAAATAGCTGATGGAAGATTATCTAAATATGTAGATGAAGAAGAGAAAATCAGTAAAAAATTAAGTATATATATTAAGGGTGAAGGTCTATTTGGTATTCCTCCAGCTATAAGACAAAGGAATACCCGATTTCCAGGTATCATTATTTGTATAAAATTAAGATTGATTAGAAATTCTAAACAAATAGAAAAAAAAAATATTTCATTTCTTCAAGCTTATTGGTGGTTGCATATGGCCAAGGAGCTCCCCAATTATAAAGTTTTGATATCAAAATCTTTAGTCTAACATATAATTCATCTGGATGTGAATACAATTGTAGTATATTCGAACATGTAAATATTTTTATAGAGTACGTATTGCTTTTTTATGTATGTTTATAGTATAGTAATATAATGATGTTTCAATTGCAGCTTCATAATAAAAGAAGTGGAATAAATCATGGTCGCCTCAAGGATTTAATTTATGTAAAATATAATAAGTGTAATAAGTAATAACCCATATTTTAGCCAATTCAAAAAAAAATTTGGATTTATTATAAGTCAAATTTGAAAACCGTATTTGTCATAAGATAGATATTATTGTGCTTTATTTATAATAATTTTCTCATAATTTTAAGGGTAGTGTCAAAAATTGACACCTATTGGTGCATGTGAGATTGTGGGATCGTTTTTTCTCCTTGATGTGGGCAAGCTTGCTAGGATAATATTTACATCAAAATGCTACTCAACGTAATTACTCGACACATTATAAAGAGCAAACCTCACTTGAGTGATGAATTTCCTTCGCCTGGGGACATTAGCACGCTTGCAATTCTTGAGTGCATAGGGGCCTCGACTCTCCTACAAAGAGTAGTTTGACTCGCTCTTTAGCTTGAGACTGGGTGGGAACTCAGTCGGTTTCAACCATAGTTTGTCACACTCGGTTATTATGGAGTTGCGCATCTAGGGTTTGACAAATTTCTTTCTTTGAATTACACTAGGAGCTCGCCCAAGTAGGAAGGGAGTCACCCGTGTGTTCAGCCTCGGTGTCCTGACTTCCCCAAGCATTTGGGCGACTACTCTGCATGGGCAAGCCCATATTATTTATTGATGGAACACGAGTTCCCCAAGCATTTTTAGGAATTTTCTTAAATGTACTCATTTCTTTCACGAAGGACTCGCTCGTGCAGAAGAAAATGAAAGAAAAAGAGATAATCTTTTCTATTTTCTTGAAAAAAATATACAAGTAGTGGTGCAAGAGTATAGGCTTCCCTTTCATGGATAAAAGACTTCGAGGTTGTCGGTACTTCATGTTTCGAGTAGTTCCTCTCCATTATGTGTTTGTAGCTGGTAGACGCCTAGGTCGACTTGCATTTTCATGATGTTGGGGCCTTTCCATGTGCTCACCAGCTTGCGAGTGCCAAGTGACAAGTAACTGCATCTTCTTTAGAATGAGGTCACTGGGTCAGAAGGTTTTCTCTTTGATATGAGAGTTATAGTACTTGGCCATTCCTCTCTTCACTTCTTGACTAAGTGCGGCTTATACTCTAAGATCCTCCAATAGGTCAGTCGTCATCTGCAATCCTTCTTGGTTGGTTAGTTCTGTTGCAAATCTGGTTTTGATGATGACAAACATGTTTGTATTCTGTTTTTCTTGGCTAATCCATTTCAGGTACAAAAGATCAAAAGCAACTCAAGCCAACTCAAGATCGGGTCCAAGTGTGTCTAATTGTACTATTTTTCCTTTTCTTGAGTCAATTGTAATGTAACTGATCCCCTAGCTAAGTAACCTTGCACACACACACTCAGGGGGAGAGCTTGAGTGAATTAGAGTTCCTGTTCAATTTTTGTTCAGATCGTCCTGGACGATATTCACATCGTCCTGGACGATCAAGTGAAAACATAAACCCTAATTAGGGCGACCAAGTTAAGTCTGTCTGATTAAGCCGATCGTCCTGGACGATACACACATCATACGGGACGATAGGCTCAAATAAAAAATTCTGAGCCGCCAGATCAAGTTAGGCAAGTTTTTATTTTTAGAGATTTGATCTAATCGTCTGGACACGTGTATTGTCCTGGACGATCCAGTACAATCATGCTTAAATTAGTCTGGTGATTAAGGAAAGCAATTAATATTTATTTGATACGATCACATCGTCCGGGACGATCATGATCATCTAGTATGTTTCAGCTGTATGTCCAGAGCGGTGATCAGGACGATTTTGGCACTTTTTGAACTAATTGTACAGGACGATATCCATATCGTCCTGGACGATCAAGTCATTTTTAGGTCGTCCAGCACAAGTTCCCCTGGACGATCAGAGCGGTCTTCTGGACGAAATTCCTAAATTTACCCTAATCGTCCAGGACGATCGCAGAATCGTACGGGACAATCTGATCAACTTTTTCTACTGATCGTCCGGAAGAGCCAGATCGTCCAGGCTGAAACAGGTGATTTTGAACTAATCGTATAGGACGATCTATCGATCGTCCTGGACGATATTGGCCGACCAGTTGAGATTTAGGTCAAATTTTGAGCCCTCCTATAAAAGATTTTTTTCTTCCAACAAGAAAAATCTTTTGCCACTTTCCTTTACAGAGAAACCCTAGAGAGAGAGTTTGGGAGAGAGAGAGGATCTTATGAGGGGGAGTTTGTGAGCGATTCACAAAGGTTGCTCCAAGCAAGGATCAGAGTCGTCTTCTCCATTCGTCGTCTCTCGTCTTGTCGGTGTTCTTTGTGGGAGGATCGTTCGCAAGAAGATCCGGGTTCTCTGCCCGCTTCAGGAGGAAGCGAAAGGAGTTCAGGTTTTCTGCCTGCTTCAGGAGGAAGCGAAAGGAGTCCGAGGTTCTCTGCCTACTTAAGGAGGAAGCGAAAGGAGGTTAGGTTCTCTGCCTCACCGTGTCGGTGGAAAGGAGTTTTTGTACAGGCTTCTCCGCCTTGCTGTAGGAGAAAAATGAGAGTCACTTTGGTTTAGTGTAATACCCGGAGGGGAGGCTCCGGGGAGTGGACATAGGTCAAGTTGACCGAACCATTATAAAATCTGGTGTGTTCTTTCTTATTACTTTCTACACTTTAGTTTTCTGTCATTAACTGCTTGGGTGAAATCTGTGGTTGATCTTTTCGTTTATGTGTTTACTTGTTTCCGCTGCAAATCATCGAAAAAAATTTTACTGTTCTCAAATTTTTTAAATAACCAATTCACCCCCCTCTTGGTTAGCCTCGGGACTAGTTCATCAGGGCTTAACATCCCTATCGAGCTTTCAAGTGGTATCAGAGCGGGATTCAAAAATTTAAGTTTAAAAACTTTTGAATATGATCCATGGCTAACTTTGGTAATCATAATACTGCTGAAGGTTATTTAATTACACGACCGTCACTATTTGATAACATACCTTTTGATTTTTGAAAAACTCGCATGTCCACTTTTCTTCAATCTATAGATTATCGCATGTGGATGCTTGTTAAGGATGGCTATGAATCACCTTTTAGAATGATTAACAATGTTAAAACTGAACTGTCTTTCACTGATTGGACATTTGATGATCGTGACTTAGCCCAACTGAATGCGAAATGTTTGAACTATTTTTTCTGTGCTTTAAAATCTGAGGATTACATGCGTGTCTCTACTTATACAACTGGTAAAAAAATATGGGATAGATTGTGCATCACCTATGAAGGTACAACTGAAGTCAAACAGTCTAGGTTAAATATTTTGCTTCATGACTATGATCTTTTTCGTATGAAACCTACTGAATCTATTTCTGAAATGTATACGAGGTTCACTCAAATCGTCACTTCTTTGCATGCCTTAGGAAGAGACTTACAAACTATGAAAGAGTGAACAAAATTCTTAGATGTTTACCTTCTTCGTATGATGCTAAAATAACAGCAATCACTGAATCTAAAGATTTGAATACTTACTCTATTGATAGCTTATTTGGATCACTCATTGCTTACGAGCAAGGGGTAAACCAAAGACAGCTTGATGCAGGTGAGAAGAAGAAGAACAAAACAGTGGCACTGAAGGCCAACGAGAGTGACACTGATACTTCTGGGTCTGATAGCGATGACATTGCCTTAATCACTAAGCAATTCAAAAGCTTTCTAAGGAAGAAACATAAGAACTTTCAGAAGTGGAACAAGAGTAAGTCCAGTAAAAATTTTAAGGGTTCATCTGATACTGTTTGTTTTGAATGCAGGAAGCCTGGACACATTAAGGCTAATTGTCCTACACTTAAAGCTCACCCAAGCAAGGAGAAGAATGAGGAGAAACACAAGTTCAGGAAGGACAAAAAGAGGATTCAGAAGGCATTCTGGGCAGATTCTGCATCCGACTTCTCTGAGACTGAAGCTGAAGAGGAGGAAACCAATTTGTGTCTGATGGCTGATGATCATCCTAGTTAGTCTGACCAGGAAGAGGTATGTGAGCTTACTTACGATTAATTATTTGAAGTATCTGAAAGAATTCATGCATCATATAGGAAGCTCAAGAAAACTCATGCTAGCCTGAAACTAGAACTTTTAAATTTGCAAAAAGAGCATGAAATTTTCATTAAAGATCATTCTATTATTGATTGCAATCACATGTCTTTACTTGATAAATTTGATGAGCTGAACAAAAAACATTCTGATTTAATTGTTGAACATGATTTACTGAAAACCTCGTATGTTGATTTAGAAAAGGCTTTCAAAGAATTAGACAATCTAGCATGTGAAGTGGAGAGTAGCAATGATGCATTGAAATTTAAAATTGCAAGTTTTAACAAGGAGAATGAATTTTTAAAAGTAAAAATCAGTGCTTTCGAGAAAAATGAAACACCTCCTACTTTTGTACAGTTTTATGCACCTCCATCTTTTGAAGAATCTGGTTCAAAATCATCAAAGCATGTTTCATACAAACCTAGGAAGAGGCACTATCACCCACGTAGATTAGTTGACCATTTTTCTGGTGTTGATGTTTTTTATGTGGCATGTTAGGACACATTTCTCACACCTGCACTATTCACCGTAGTACACATTGGGTGTGGAGGCCCAAATTGCCTGTTTCACAGCACAACACGCATGCATTGCATTCTTCTTTTCATAAGAAGGAACCCAAACCTGTTTGAGTTCCTAAATCTGACGTTTGATGATTTTGTACGTGTGCTCTCACACAAGACCTCGTGAGAGCATGTGGTACCTGGACAGCGGATGTTCTAGACACATGACGGGAGATGCAAATCAGTTCATTTCGCTGGAGGCCAGGGCTGGAGGCAAGGTTACACTTGGAGTTAACACCACCAGGAGGGTAGTAGGTTCAGGTATAATTGGTGATTCAAAGAATTTTATGATTGACAATATTTTGCTTGTAGATGGATTGAAACACAACCTGCTGAGCATCAGTCAGCTCTGTGACAAAGAATACAGCATCAAATTTCTGTCCACTTGCTGGATTTTAAGCTTAAATGACAAAGTTGTTTTGCAGGGACAAAGGATCAACAATGTCTACAAGCTGGATGTAAGTTACATTAAAGCTGAAAATTCAATTTGCTTAAACTACTGCCAATGAGTCTTGGTTGTGGCATAGGAGATTGTGTTATGCAGTATGATCACTCTATTAATGACATTAGCACCTCAAGACCTTTAGAAGTCCTTCACATGGATCTCTTTGAACCCATTAACACTGCCAGCTTAGGGGAAAAAGTCTATGATTTTGTGATTGTTGATGATTACTCATGGTTCACTTGGATTAAATTTCTGTCATATAAATCTGAGTCATTTGATGAATTTAAGTCCTTCTCCACTTGAATTCAGAGGAAGTTAGGTTGTGAGATCTTGACTATTCATAGTGATCATGGTAGAGAGTTTGAAAATGTGAAGTTTGAAAGTTTCTGTGAGGAGCAAAGGATTAGTCATAATTTTTCAGCTCCTAGGACCCTCAGCAGAACGAGATAGCTGAAAGGAAGAACAGGACCTTAGTGGAAGCCGCTAGAGCCATGCTGCTGAGTATTCACTTCCAAAACACTTTTGGGCTGAAGCAGTGAACACTGCCTGTTATGTGCTGAATAGGGTGAATGTTAGATCCAATCTGAACAAGATACCTTATGAGATCATTAAGGGTAGAACTTCAAACCTATTCCACCTCCATGTCTTTGGCTGTAAGGTTTTCATTTTGAACAACGAAAAATCATCCTTAGGAAAGTTTGACCCCAAATCTGATGGAGTGTTCTTAGGCTATTCTAGTGTGGGAAAATCCTTTAGGGTGTTTAATAAGAGGACTTTGGTGGTGGAAGAGACAACTCATGTGGTGTTTGATGAATCTGATCCTAAGGTGACTAGAGTTGAGGAAGAAGAAGAGGTAGGGGAGATTACCCAAGGAGTTGAAAATGCAAATCTGAAGGAAAGGGTAGAACCTCAAACCACTTTGCCTAGAGATTGGAGATATTTTTCGAGTCATCCTAAAGAACTGATCTTAGGAGACCTTTCTGAAGGTGTTAAGACTAGGCATGTACTTAGGAAGGAAGTAAACCACTCTGCCTTTATCTCAATGACTGAACCCACCAACATCAATCAAGCCCTTTCTGATGAGTTTTGGATCTTAGCTATGCAAGAGGAATTGAATCAATTTGTAAGGAACAATGTTTGGGAGTTAGTAGAAAGACCTAAGAATCAAAGTATAGTGGGAACCAAGTGGGTCTTTAAGAATAAGATGAATAATTCTGGTGTGGTGGTTAGGAATAAGGTAAGATTGGTGGCTAAGGGGTATAATCAAATTGAAGGGATTGATTTTGAGGAGACCTTTGCCCCTGTAGCTAGCTTGGAAGCCATTAGGGTGCTACTAGCCTTTGCCTGTTATAAAGGATTTAAGTTGTTTCAAATGGATGTCAAGAGTGCCTTTTTAAATGGGGTAATAAAAGAAGATGTTTTTGTAGAACAACCCCCAGATTTTGAGAGTTCCTAATATCCAAATCATGTTTACAAATTAAAAAAGGTCTTATATAGATTGAAACAGGCACCCAGAGCTTTTGGTATGAGAGGCTTAGCACATTCCTGTTAGAAAGAGAGTTTATTAAAGGGAGCATAGACCACCCTTTTTCTGAGGAGAATAGGGGATGACTTACTCATTGTCCAGATCTATGTTAATGATATAATTTTTAGATCTTCTGATAAATATTTATGTGATGAGTTTTTTAAAAAAATGAGTAAGGAGTTTGAGATGAGTATAATAGGAGAATTGTCCGACTTTTGGGGTTTAGCATAAGGCAAATGGATGATGGAACCTTTCTCAATCAATCTAATTACACTAAGGACATTTTGAAGAAATATGAAATAGACAAAGCCAAGCCAATCAACACTCCCATGAGCTCCTCTGTTCAGTTAGATAAGGATTCAAGTGGAAAATCCGTTGATCAGAAGAAGTATAGAGGAATAATTGGATCACTGTTTTACCTGACTGCTAGCCGACTTGATATCATGTTTAGTGTTTGTCTTTGTGCTAGGTTTCAAGCTGATCCTAAAGAGTCCCACCTGACTGCTGTTAAGAGAATTCTTAGATAACTTTTAGGGACCCCAAACCTAAAAATTTGATACCCTAGGCACAGCACCTCTTTTGAGATTATTGGATATTCTGATTCTGACTTTGCTAGGTGTAGGGTGGATAGAAAGAGCACTTCTGGAACTTGTCAATTCATAGGACAGTCTTTAATCTCCTGGGCTAGTAGAAAACAGAACTCAGTTGCACTTTCCACTACTCAAGCTGAGTACATTGCCTTAGGAAGTTGTGTGGCCCAAGTTCTTTGGTTGAAACAACAAGTCTTGGATTTAGGATTACCTGTGGGAACAATTTCTGTTCTGTGTGATAATACTAGTGTCATCTACATTTCTAAAAATCAAATCCAACATTCTAGAACCAAACACATTGATATAAGGCATCACTTCATTAGGGACCATGTTACGAAAGGGGATATTGAGCTACATCATGTAGCAACTGAAAATCAGCTGGCTGACATATTTATTAAACCACTGGCCTTTGACTCATTCAATATTTTGAGGACCAGATTAGGTGTGATTGACATAAATAATTGATTCTGATGACTACTGATTTCTGATTTGTCTGTTTTTCATTGTGTTTCTGTTAGTTAACTGTTTGATTTGATTATTTGCTTTCTGTTGTTGTTATTTTTTCTGTTGATTTCTATTTTAGCCTTAGTGTTAGTTTGATTTGAGTATTTATTTTGATGTGATTTTCTACCTGTATTTATTTACTGGTTCATCTCTTTTATTTACTGTTTTATGCTTTTCAAAATCTAATTACTGCTCACTACTTCTGATAAACTGGATTTCTAACTGAGAGTTTTACCTTGTTTTTATTTGAAAGCTGGTAAGCAGTGATTGATTCCACTGGACCTGTTAAAGGGAAGAAATATTGATGATTGTTTCTCTTCCTCTAACTCCTTTACTGGTGTATTGTTTCTTTTGGATAAATATCCTCTTCAAAATTAAAAAAATTGATTTTTGAAATAGAGATTTATTTTATCTTCCTATAGTAATCTATCTCATATGAATAGTATTTTCAAAATCTTGAGTCATTGTTATAATTTTCTGAACCAAATGATTGCACTTATCATACGATATATGACTTTTGTTTTGTGAATTACTCTTCCTTATTGTGGAGAGTGAGTTTTATCGTCTCCTATGTCTGGAAGGTAATTTTACAGCTGAGATCTTTTAACAATTTTAAGAGGGAGAAAGCTTACAAAAGATGCGCAGTGCGCCAAACAAATTGAAAAAGAGGCACAAAATTAGCCCAAAGCTGAAAAGATGCGAAATATCGCCAAACTAAAAGATACACAAAGTGTATCAAAAATCAAAAGATGTGCAAAGCACTAAATAAATTGAAAAAGAGACACAAAATGAGCCCAAATCAAGCTTTCTTCCCTTTCATTCAAATCATTAAATGTCTTAGAAAAATCCGTGCGCCACTTAATATTTTCAAAAGTTTGAATTTGAAAATCCTGATTTCTGATTTATTACTTTGGAACACTATTATATCAGATATTTTTCTGGAATGAGGCTTAAAAGTATCTCTTTTCGAATCTAATTTCTTTTCTTCTGAATTGGATTTTTGTTTTTGAAAGATATTTGCATCTATAAGGTGTCCGAGGTGGGAGTTACGAAAGTCAATTTTCTAACTTTTTTTGGATTTTAGCGCTGTCGATCGTCTTCTTATTGGTTTTTGGATTTAAAATCAAGGGAAAACTCTGATTAACTGGAGCAGATCGATTTTTTAAAAAAAAATTCAAAAATCTTTGTTTTTGTCTCTCGTTTCGAGTTTTATTTACTCTGCTTTTGTTTTTTTATTTTTTTGTTTTACTGTCTGTGTTTTTGGGATCCCTGATCTTTCATCTCCTTCCTCCATCTTTTCCCTATTTTCTTCACATCGACCTGGACGATCCACACATCGTCCGGGACGATCTTCTTCGTCCTGGATGATCCATAAATCATCCTGGACGATCCATTCAAACCGTCTCCCCTTTGATTATACTGCTGAGATACACCAATTATTGGTGATCGTCCTGGACGATACTTACATCGTCCTGGACAATATGATCCATATTTTCCTGATCTGATCGAATGGCTGAGAATGCGCCAATTATTGTTCATCGTCCTGGACGATTCGCCTCATCATCCAGGACGATCCACGTGTCAACAGTTGGACGATTCAAATTCGGCCCGTCCGACACATCTATTGCATATCGTCCTGGACAATCCACCTAATCGTCCTGGACGATACTTTCGTCAACGGTCGTCCAGCTTGACTCCTCGGGACGATCGCTATCTCTAATCATCCTGAACGATCTCTGATCGTCCTGGACGATCCGACAGCCTTTTTAACCAATCGTCCTGGCCGTCATAATTGCTCATATCGTCCTGGACGATCCTGCGATCGTACGGGACGATCAGACCGATTTCTATTTAAACAGCCGATTTTTTCAGTTTTTCTTCACATCTCCTCTTCCATACTCCCTTACTTGTGCTTTCTAATGGCTGGCGAGAAGCGTTCTAGGCAAAAGGGTGAGAGCTCCTCGTGGGAAAATGTCGATCCCCGCTTTCCCAATGCAGCCGATCAGGCTGCCTTCGAGCGATATCTTGAGGTAGGGATCACACAGTCCAAAATAGTAAACCCCCGCACCCTTACCTATCCTGTCCTCGATCTTTTTGCGCACACCTCCCTCACTTTCATCCTCACCCTTGCCTTCCCATTTAGCACTGAACTTCTCCGAGTCTTCTTCGCCAATTTTCGCATATCCGCTGACTACTACACCCTCCGCTCCTATGTGAATCAACGTCTAGTAGAACTCACAGCCCAGGACTTTCATAATATCCTTCAGCTCTCTGTGACTGGCGACAAAATCCACACCCTTATTTCTGATCCTGACTATGATTGGAGTGTCGCCAATCACTTTCTGAGAAATACAAATGCACCCTACCACGACAACATTTGCACTTCCCTCCTTAAGGATGCTCGGACCATTCAGCATGTCCTTCGTTCCTCCATCATCCCAAAGGCTGGGGATCGTATTCACATCACCCCATTACTGTCTCTGACCACCTATTACATTATGGCCCACCGGGACTTCAATGCCACTGACCTCCTTTTCAGATATATCGAGCATCTCATCACCATTAGGGACCCGGGCCATAGACGTCGTCCTAATCTAGTTTTAGGACATATCATTGCATATGCCTTGGAGACCAAATATGACCTGCAGTATCCAGTCCCTCCCAATGTCCCTCCTTCCTACTTCACAAATAATTCATTCCATGTCGTACACAGTACCCGACTACATCCGGAGCCCGCCCCGGATGTTGAGGAAGAGGAAGAAGTTGTTCCCGTTCCAGCTGCACCTGATGCACCTGCTCCCCTTCGCATTGCTTCCCCTTTCGATCATCTGGTGCAGCGGTTCGACCAGTAGGAGGCCTGATTCGATTATTATGTTGCTGCCCAGGAGCAGCAGCACACTGAGGATCTGCAACGCTTTACTGACTATGCTGCTCAGCAGCAACAGCAGCACGACCAGGACATTGTCTAGATTGGAGCACACTTCGCCTCCATTCATAGTTACTTTACACCAACAAAACCACCTCCTCCTGATCAAGATCCGCCTCCATTTTAGTTTTGTGTTTTGTGCTGTTTTTCTGTTTGTACTGTTGTTTCTGTTCCTCCTTTTTTGATGTCAAAAGAGGGAGTCAGTTGTAGTAGTTTTTATTTTATGCATTGATCTTGTCTTGTGTTGGTTACTTCATTTGTAGTTGTTTTCCTGTACTGTATAATTGTTCAATGAAATTTGAAAAAAAATTTATTTTTCGATGTGTGTTGGTTAACTCATAGTTCTTTTATTTTAAACTATTGCACTAATATTTGCCATCATCAAAAAGGGGGAGATTGTTGCAAATCTGGTTTTGAAGATGACAAACATGTTTGTATTCTATTTTGCTTGGCTAATCCATTTCAGGTACAAAAGATCAAAAGCAACTCAAGCCAACTCAAGATCGGGTCCAAGTGTGTCTAAATGTACTGTTTTTCATTTTCTTGAGTCAATTGTAATGTAATTAATCACCTAGCTAAGTAACATTGCACACACACACTCAGGGGGGGAGCTTGAGTGAATTAGAGTTTCTGTTCAATTTTTATTCAGATCGTCCTAGACGATATTCACATCGTCCTGGACGATCAAGTGAAAACAGAAACTCTAATTAGGGTGACCAAGTTCAGTCTGTCAGATTAAGCCGATCGTCCTGGATGATACACACATCGTACGGGACGATAGGCTCAAATCAGAAATTCTCAGCCGCCAGATCAAGTTAGGCAAGTTTTTATTTTTAGAGATTTGATCTGATCGTCCTAGACGATACGTGTATCGTCCTGCGTGTATCGTCCTGGACGATCCAGTACAATCATGCATAAATTAGTCTGGTGATTAAGGAAAGCAATCAATATTTAATTGATACGATCACATTGTCCGGGACGATCATGATCGTTTAGTATGTTTCAGCTGTACGTCCAGAGCGGAGATCAGGATAATTTTGGCACTTTTTGAACTAATCGTACAGGACGATATCCATATCGTCCTGGACGATCAAGTCATTTTTAGGTCGTCCAGCACAAGTTTTCCTGGACGACCAGAGCGGTCTTCTAGACGAAATTTCTTAATTTACACTAATCGTCCAGGACGATCGCAGAATCGTACGGGACGATCTGATCAACTTTTTCTACTGATCGTCCAGAAGAGCCAGATCGTCCAGGCTGAAACAGGTGATTTTGAACTAATCGTACAGGACGATATTGGCCGACCAGTTGAGATTTAGGGCAAATTTTGAACCCTCCTATAAAAGATCTTTTTCTTCCAACAATAAAAATCTTTTGCCACTTTCATTTACAAAGAAACCCTAAAGAGAGAGAGTTTGGGAGAGAAAATCTTGTGAGGGAAAGTTTGTGAGGGATTCACAAAGGTTGCTCCAAGCAAGGATCAGAGTCGTCTTCTCCGTTCGTCGTCTCTCGTCTTGTCGGTCTTCTTTGTGGGAGGATCGTTCGCAAGAAGATCCGGGTTTTCTGCCCGCTTCAGGAGGAAGCGAAAGGAGTTCAGGTTCTCTGCCTGCTTTAGGAGGAAGCGAAAGGAGTCCGAGGTTCTCTGCCTGCTTCAGGAAGAAGCGAAAGGAGGTTAGGTTCTCTGCCTCATCGTGTCGGTGGAAAGGAGTTTTTGTACAGGCTTCTCCGCCTTGCTGTAGGAGCAGAAGGAGAGTCACTTTGGTTAGTGTAATACCCGGAGGGGAGACTCCGGGGAGTGGACGTAGGTCAAGTTGACCGAACCACTATAAAATCTGGTGTGTTCTTTCTGATTACTTTCTGCACTTTAGTTTTCTGTCATTAACTGCTTGGGTGAAATTTATGGTTGATCTTTTCGTTTATGTGTTTACTTGTTTCCGCTGCAAATCATCGAAAAGATTTTTAATGTTCTCAAATTTTTTAAATAACTAATTCACCCCCCCCCCTCTTGGTTAGCCTTGGGACTAGTTCATCAGTGCTTAACATCCCTATCGAACTTTCAATCTCCCATTCATCAAACTCAGTAACCTCACTGTTGATGGTAGCGATCACTCGCTGGCTTTGCACATTGAAATCGACAAGCAGCAGAGCCTCGATACTATGGGAGAGTGAAAAAGGCATTTGCCTAGTCATTGAAGAAGGGGTCATCCTTAGAGCCTAGAGTACTAAGAGGAGTGCGCCCACCCACTTTCCCTTGGTTCTTTATACTTTCTTCCTAAGAAGTTTGAGAATATGGTCGTTGGCAGACTCGACCTGGTTATTGGTATGGGGGTTGTGGACTGATGCGAACCTGAGGGGAATCCCTAGTGAATTTTAGAATTCCTTCCAACTCTGGTTGGCATACTATGACCTGTTGTCAGTGTTGATAGTGAAGGGTACATCATGTCAGCAAGATGATATTTGTCTAGATAAAATTTCTCAAATAATAGAGGTCATCCGAGCAAGTACTTTGACCTCTATCTATTTGGTGAAGTAGTTGACCATGACTAAGTTGAATCTCCTCTACCCTATAGATGAAAGGAACAATCCCAAATCCATTCCCCAAACTACGAATGGCTATGGGCGACTAATCGGTTGTAGCCTGTGGGAGGGTTTAAGTTGCATGAGGACAAACCACTGACATTGCAAGCACTTCTTTGAGAATTCATCTGCATCATTCCTCAAGATCAACCAGAAATAACCTTGCCCAAAAACTCGATGGATGAGTGTCCTTCCTCCAAAGCAACTACTGCAATCTCACCCATGTAGATCTCCTTCAACATTGCCTCCTTTTCTTCTCGCACACACCTCAGATTGAGTGAGGTAGCCAATATTCCGAATAGTTTGCTGCCTAAGAGTAGATAATTCGCCGCTTTGATCTTGAATTGTCTTGGATCGCCAACTTCAATGTTGATCGCTCAAATATTCAAGTATTCAACATAGAGGTCAACCCAACTCATCGGACAATCATCTTTAATTTGCATGATCTCTTTATCTTCAATAGTCGGCCTCATGATCTTGACTACAGGTCGCCCATCTAGATTTATTTTCTTGGAGAGAAGATCAGCGAGTTCATTCTGGTCACTAAGAATATGTGAGATTTTGAAGTACCAATTTTTTCAATCATCACCTTTACTTTGAATAGGTACTTCAATAATAGCACATCCCTCACTTCATACTGGCCATTGATTTAGTTGAACATTAGCTACGAGTTTGAATACATATCTAACTACGTTGCCCCTAGCCCCGAGGCAAGTCAAATGC
The DNA here is from genome assembly GCA_019925795.1 of Dendrobium chrysotoxum. NCBI lineage: Eukaryota > Viridiplantae > Streptophyta > Magnoliopsida > Asparagales > Orchidaceae > Dendrobium > Dendrobium chrysotoxum. Next base: position 45,955,250 of record CM034315.1, read on the forward strand.
CAACGAGCAGGGCCTCATGCTTGGCCTGATTATTAGTAGCTTTAAACTTTATGCTCGCAGCTTGAAAGATGATGATTCCCGTTAGGCTCCTTAGAACCATGCCTCCACTGACTCCCTACTCGCTTAAGGTATCATCAACATAAAGTGTCAAGTGCTGTTGTGGGACCACTTCTTCTGACTCAGCACGAGAATTGAAATCAATAGACTTCAGCGAGCACCTGGGCTTTAATGGTCGTCATTGGTGAATAAGAAATATGGAACTCGCTAAGTTCACCAACCATTTGAGTAGACTACCAGAATGACCTGTTTGGCGAATGCAGCCATAAGCACGTTCTCGATCACCAAGTCGAGAGATGAAGTGGTTGAGCCCAATGACTCTCCCAATGAGTCATTGCACCTCCTTGGCCGTCTTGGGAGGCTTCATCTTAAGTATGGCTCTCACCTTGTCAGGGTTGACCTTGATGCCTTTTGAGTATAAGAAGAAATCCAAAAAATTTGTCTTATCCTACTCTGAAGGTACACTTTTGTTGCATTTCTTCAGGGTAGAAAATGTTTCCTTCAAACCTTAAATTTGTTGGTTGGGCAACTTGCTTTTCACTAGAAGGTCAATTACATAGACCTCACTATTTCTCCCCTTCTGGTCCTTGAAGACCTTATCCATCATTTGCTGATAGGTTGCCCCTGCATTCTTTAGCCCAAAAGCATGAACTTGTAATAATACAAACCTTCAACTATGTGGTCTCCGAAAATTCATGCTCCATCCTCTCCATGCCTTTTTTGTCAACAGAAGAGTTTTAATGAGATTAAGTTTTGAGGTAAATTTTCATAAAGTAGATTGGATTTTAGAAAAAGCACTAACTAGAGATTTTTCCCTCATTTTGTTAGGATTTTATGACCTGGGGCTTGATTTTCCAGAGGCGCAAGCCCCTATGGCTAATTATTCTTCCTGATAACGAGAGAGTACTTTCAATTAAGGCTAATCGTTAGAGGCACTAAGTACCCAGCATATGGTAGAATCTTCAGGATTTGGAAATTGAATTTTTAAGATTTGAAATTTATCAGCGTATACTTAAATCGAGTGATGAGGAAATGATGATGAGCACGATCAAAATCTCATAGTTCCGTTGTCCCAGACTGTCATGATCTCTAATTTACTTAGTTAGAGGAGTTACTTGACTTAACATGACCAATATATTCTTATCGGCAGCCATATGTTGCATCGTTCAAGGGTACCTTATAGATTTGGGATGAATGTTTGCCTAATGGAACAGATCTGAGTCTACCTTAACTTAACAAAAGACTCTGTGCCCTATCAAGTATACCCTATAACTCATTACTCAAGGATTTAGAGTCATTGGAGTACATACGTGTAACAACCCAAAATAGAAAAACATATTTTAAAATGAAATATTTGAATTTCTGTTTGAATTGGAGCGCTGCGGCGCTGAGATTATATGCATTGAGGCACTATCCTTTAAGCAAAGTAGCGCCAGAAATCATCGCCGCAGCAATGGAGTCTCTACTCTACAGTACTTCTGAATACAACATGTAGCGCTACATCATTCGGTCCAAGCACTGTGATGCTAGGCTACTAAATATATATATATATATCCTTGTCATTTACAACTCACCTTCCCGCACTCTTTTTTCTTGATCGGAAAGAAACTGAAGGGGGGGAGGAGGAAGAGAAGGGAGAGAAGGAAGAGAGAGAGAGAGAGAGAGAGAGGAAAGAGAAAGTTAATCGTTGTAAGCGCCTAAAGTCTTACTCTTGTTATCGATTGTTTTTTATTTCTATTGATTTTATCTCCTCAATCTGCTAAAAATGCATTACCTCCTGATTTCGTAAGCTTTCACTGCATAACTTTTGATTAGTTATAGATTTGATTATTATGAATAATATCATATTATTTTATTATATTTTCACCGAATAAAAACGTATATATGAATATTTCTGTGAAATGAGTAGAAAAATTTATACTAAAAATGGAAATAATGTACTATACTAATATTGATCTGATAAAAAAGAATGTAATGATTGATATCAGATATATATGATATGATAACCACACGTGATACCCTCAAGATTCACTAAGTTATGGATGGAAGTCACAATAAGTTGAAGGCTAATTGGGAGTCATAAGGAGTTGAGGGGATTGTTCCATGTGATTACTAATGGAGTTATAAGTTGACTGATTAGGAGTTATAAAGGATGACTGATCAGGAGTCATAAAGGCAAAAACAAGATCAAGATACTCTCATCTGAATAACTGATAAATGAGAAGAATATTTATATGTACTAGATAGTACTGACACATGATAAGCATATTGATACAATTATGTTCCAAATAATTGACTAACTAAAATAATTCTTTTTGTAGTTTGTCGTGACTATTATATATATTATTTTAATTAATGACTATTATAGAATGTAGATATTGATTATAGAATTGAAATGATGTTTTTTTCTGTTATTACTATTTGTTTTCTTTAATGCAATTAATCAGTTCTGGATATCAAATTATTCTGGTTGTAAATAAAGAATTATTAGTTGTTAATGAATGAAAAATGAATACAATAAGTTGAAAAGATAATAAGAAAACTTCTTCGACGTTAGATCATGGGACATGTTAAATTGATATTAGAGCAATGGTTAGTGGAAGAACTTGCTTGTAACTAAAGCTGTATTAATGATTGCATTATTTATCGATTCAAGGTATTTATAGATTTGTTTTGTTTTCAAAAAAAATTTTGAAGAATTAATATGTATTTAAGATTTATTTCTTGATCAGGCTAATGGAATCGAAAGGAAAAAAGTTTGAGTCTAATACTAAAGCCTTTTTAGTAACAACTAAAAATATAAATAAATTTACTAACATGATCGCTCAAATGGTGAGTGATAAGTTGTTAAAATAGTCTTGACAGAGCTATAAGAAAATAAGGGATAGTAAGAAAAAGGCTGGCAAGATTGTTAGAGCATAAGCCACTCTACAATTTATTTGGTGTGGAAGGAGACATGTGGGACCCTATTATAGGGTGACAATATAATGTTTTCGGTGCAGTGATTATAAGCACTGAATGACAAAATGTCCATTCCCTGGACAAGAACAGGGATATGCTAAGATTGGAAGTAGACCATTGGAGTTAGTGAAAGAGGTACTCAAGTGCCTGAAGATATGACTAATATGATTTATTTTATTCTTATACAATGAGTTTTCTGATGATTTCCTAGGTGATTTATATCCGATATAGATTTTTTTTTATTTTCAAATCAATTTTGATTCGTCATGTTCTAGATTCGATTTTGTTTTAAGAATTCTCTCTCTCTGATTCATATAAAAATGTCGAGGACGATATTTTTTCAAGGTGAGAAGATTGTAACAACCCAAAATAAGAAAATATATTTAAAATGAAATATTTAAATTTCTATTTGAATTGGAGTGCTACGCGCTAAGATTGTGAGCGCTGAAGCGTTAGCCTTTGAGCGCAATAGTGACAAAAACAGCCTTCACGGCATTGGAATCATTATTCTACAGTATTTCTGAATTCAACATGCGGCACTGGATTGGAGCGCTACGGCGCTAGGACACTAATAACATATATATATATATATATATATATCTGTCATTTACCCATCACTCTCCCTCACACTCTTTGCTTGGCAGGGAAGAAACTGAAGGGGGGAGAGGAAGAGAAGGGAGAGAGAGAGTCAGTTAGGGCATTTTCGTCTATCGTTCCTTGTATGAAAATTATTCTATTTGTTATAAGTGACTAAACTCTTACTCCAATTATCGATAATTTTGATTTTTAAGGATTTTCTCTCTCCTAAATATATAAAAAAAGTATTATCTCCTAATTTCATAAGTTTTCACAACATAACATTTGATATATTATAGATTTGATCATTCTGAACAATATCATATGATTTTTTTACATTTTTACCAAATAGAAACGTGCATATGAATGTTTGTGTAAATTGATCAAGGAAAAGGTATAATGAAAATAGAAAGGATATACTATACTAAAATTGATCTGATTGGGAAATAATATAATGATTGATATCAGATATATATAATATAATAACTCCATGTGATACCCTCAAAATCCACTGATTCACTAATGGGAGTCATAAGCAGTTGGAGACTGATTGGGAGTCATAAGGAGTCGGGGCGACTGTTCCACGTGATTACTGTTGGGAGTTATAAGGGAGGACTGATGGGGAGTCATAACAGTAGGAGCAAGTTCAAGAAACTCACTTAAATATATGATAAATGATAAAAATACTTATATATACTAAATAGTACTAACACATGATAAGAATATTGATACCATTACATTACAAATAACTGACTGATTGAAGTAATTGAATGAATAATAAAATTGATTGATTGAATAAGACTGATTGAAAGATAAAGACAAAATGACTGGTTGATTGATAGAACGGGATGTGATGTGTAACAGAACTGATAAATTGATACAGGGTGACCGATACAGATAGCATATCTTGATGCTTTGATTTCCTTACATGATTTACAGCATATTATTTTTTTTACCTTGCATTGATTTCAGTTAAGATTTTGGTTATTTGCTAGGCTTTTGTGCTTATTATGTAGTTTTATATAATTGCAGGTAAAGGTAGGGATGTCAATATTTGACACGACCCAAAAACCCGACCCGAACCCGACTCAAAAATTTCGGGTTAGGGTCAACCTGTTCGGCAAACAGGTCGGTTTTGGATTCCAAAATTTGACCCGTTTGAAAAATCGGGTCAGGTACGGGTCAACTCGCTAACCCAAAGTTGACCCAGACTGAACCGATTCCTCCCTAGGAGCAGACGCACAGTCCAGCTATCGCTCGGTCAACTTGCTAACCCGTCATTCTTTTGTTAGACCGAAAATAATGACGAGAGATAGCGGAGAAGACTCAGAAGAGGCCACGAGACTACGGGAGGTAAAATTGGTGAGGGAACTTGGAAGCGCCTCCAACTGCCATTTCATCGCGTCCTTGGCTCCTTCGATGACGTTCCTTCTTGTCGGGTTGGAACTTGGAAGTCACGGCTCGACGAGCTCTCCGTTCTTTCTGTTGGATTGGATGTAACGAAAACGACAGGACTCGAGAGGGATGGGAGGGAGGGAGTTGCCTCGCTCGTTGCAATTTGCGAAGGCAGCCAATGCCTCCTTTGACGACATTCCTTCTGGTCATGCCGGCAGCTCGACTTTTTTGTTGGATTGGAAGTAAAGATGATGACAGGTTAGCGGATTGTGTCGGGTTGACCCGGGTCTGAAGCGAGTCGGGTTCAGGTCCGAGAAAGTGACCCATTTTAAACAAGTTGCAATTGAGACTTAACATAAATGATGTTTTGATTTTATTTTAAGTTCTTTCGTTATATGTATTCTTTTGACCTACGCAGCATTCTCAGGCCTCGAGTTTGAAAATTTAGTGTAGCGGTCAGAGGACAAGCAAGAATCTTAAGTTTCGTTTAAAATGATATATGTGCATGTTAGTGTATTTGCATAATATATTCACACACTTTTAGAGTGATAGATTTAAACCTCATTTATTATCTTTTATTATTTTTTAGTCTGCTCAACAGATGTTAGGCTTGCATATTTATTACGCTTGTCGGAGCCCATGCAAATAATTTTGTATTTATGATATGAATGCATTTTTATATACTTTAAAGTTCACATGTCACACTTACGTGCTTATTGCATTTTTTTTGGGCCCATGCGAATACATTTTTCCAGCATTTTTGTAAAACGTATTTATGGGATGACCGATACATTTTGCATGATGGGCATGATACAATCATATGTAGTTTGCACAATTCATTTGTGTAGTGACTAAATGCATTCGCGCAACATATAATGTGTTTGCGTGTTGATATAATGCATTACGTATAATGCATTTGCATATTGAATGATGTACATTTACATAATGCATTTTGCACATTGCACGGCGTGTGTGCATGTGACGGAATAAATGTATGTAACATACATGCACGTTTACACACATTTACATGAGTATTTGCATGTTTGCATGCTTGTATATGCATTTGCATATCTATGTGTACTTGTGGGAATCCAATATGGCGGTCAGTCACATGAATGCATCATTATGGGGCTATGTTTGTAATTTCATACTTTAAGTTAAATGGAATTTGTGTGTTTTTTTTTTTTTGAAAGGAATGGCATTTGTGTTTAGGTGCATTGATGTTTGCATTTTGCTTGTTTACATGTGTATAAGTGACCAGATGTGAATGTCTCAAGACAACATCTTGGCACACTTTTCACATGTGGACTTCTCTAATCCTCTATGCTCGGATTTTAATTCAATGGGCCCCACAAGGAATCAAAAATGGGTTATAAATAAAGAGTTGCTCCTTATATATTTTAACTTAGAGAGAAGGCGCTGCTGAGGAATTTGAGAATGCATGTATGCGTTTGGAGCTAAAGGGGGAAAGATTTAAGTTCACATTCATGCTTGTTGACAAGCAACCGGTTTTCCTAAAAGTTCATTATAAGCCCTACTACATTGCATTTTAGTTTCAATTTTGCAAATTAAAAATTTATTTTTATTATTATTTTTTTAAGTTAGCATTTAGATTAGTTTGTTTGAGTTTTATGTCAATCAAAATTTCGACAACACTCCGACATCATCCCCACGTAGGGGTTTGCATTAGATTATGATGGGTCTTCCCACCATGCTAAAAAAAAGCGTGCATAGTCAGTGTCGGTTGATACTGTGGACGTAGTCTTCAATCCCACTAGCTAAAAAAGGCAATGCATGGGTCTTCAAGTACCTGTGTGCAAATCATAATATTATCCCCCTATCAAAAAAGACTATCACGGATACTTAGAATCTTATGCATAGTAGTGTTTCCTCGCATGCCAAAAAAAGGCAGTCATGGATACTTATAATATCACACAGAGCAGTCATTCTCCACCAATCAAGAAAGTCAGTCACGGGTACTTAGGGTTTCACTCTGATGTACTAAGAAAATTGCTCACAAGGCTAACCTAGTGCCACGAGAGTCACCTATGAGTTTCACCCGCCAGCACACGAGTTCTGCTCGTCACACAAATGCATCGCAATAGGGATTTTGGTGTTTTAAGGTTTGCAGGGGGGAGAGGTTATACCTTTGGTGCGCGTCGGCGAGGACAATGTTGGCAAGGCGACAAGGCTAGGTGGCGCATGAGGTTTTTTTTTTTTTTTTGCCTTTTTTTGTAAAGAGACACTGGAGAGGGATAGGCTAGAGAGAGAATCTCTCTCTCAAATTTTAAAGAGAGATAGAGAGGGAGAATTTTTTTCTCTCTAAATATAAAGAGAGAGAGTGGGAGTGGTAGTGAGAGAGAGTGATGAAAGTTGACCTAGACAAAAAAAAAATTCCTCTAATTTCAGAGAGATAACTTTCTTCTCTAATTCTAGAGAGAGAAAGTGAGAGGGGGTTAGGATTTCGTAAAGGAAGATGCAGGGGGCTATAGAGAGTGGATTTGAGAGAATATCCCCTCTTTCTTAGATTTTAGTGAGAGAGAGGGAGAGGTTTAGGGTTTGAAGGAGGGAGGTTAGGGCTTAAGGTGAAAAAGAAATTAGAGGAAGAAGAATAGGAGTAGGAGGAGGAGGAGGAGGAGGAGGAGGAGGAAGGAAGGAAGTAGAAGGAAGAGAAAAGAAAGTAATGGAGAAAGAGGAGAAGATGGCAACGGCTAGGGCTGGCCAGCAGCAAGGTGGCTGGTGTCATGCTGCTGGGTCGCATGCAAGAGGTGACGAGAGGGAAGGGGGGTGCTTGCGTGTGTGAGAGAGACGTGAGAGAGGAATAGGGGTGCATGAGTTTGTGTCATGAGGGGGGCAGTTAAGTGTGAGTGTATGAGGGATATGTTAGATATTTATTTGGGGAAGTTAGGGTTAGATTTAGATTTTTTTAAAGAATTTATTAATGTTAAATTCTCTCACTTTCTTTTTTTTAAATTAACAATGAATATTTATTTATATTAATAAAGCCTCAAACTGCTAGTCAAATTGTTGTGATTCGTGCACATCAATTCTATCTTGATTCGTGTGCATGAAATTTTAATTTTTGCTAATCAACGACCCTAGACGATATGGGTATCGATCTTAACTATTTTAGCTATCCCATATGCCCCGACTCTATCCGTTTTAGGAACGCGGGCCATTTAGGCAATTTAGGTCTTTGTTTGATGTGTGTCGGGCGAGTTTCGTGCGACACCGTGCTCTTGTCCTTATGAAATGCACCGTGTGGTTGACTCAACCCTGACACTATAATTGAGGTCAACAAATATCCCACCAATAAATATGGTACACGCCTGAAACAGATTATATTTGTTGCAAAGAGTTGACACTACAAATCTCAAAGAACTTTTTTTTCCTTTTTTTTCTTTTGTTAGAACATTCTTGGGTGTGAACAGCGAGAGCTGAATTATGGATCATTCATTTAAAATTCACCCCCATATCTTCAACATATCACCTTTTTTCTTGTTATCTTTATCATCAATCTTTTTGTTGGTATTCATATTTGGCTTGAAGAATTCATAAATGTTTGATGGTTGATATTATGAGAGTGTTTGAGCCTTGACTCAAGTGCTAGAATTGCAATTGTTCTGATTCGACTTAATAACTTGTTCAACCAATTGAGACTATCATCGATTCGATACTTTGTGCTAATGGACTTGCTAATGATGAATTTGTTTGATTGAATGTTCCTTCTGTTCTATGCTTTGTGTGATGGACTTGACAAAGAAGTTAGACTTGATTTGTCATAGATGACTTGTCAGGTAACTTGCATACCCATGCCTTATGCATTTTTACTTTAGCGGGCTTGGTAAAGGAGTACATACCGATGGCCTAGCCCGAGGGACTTGCGATAGGTCAATGGAAAAGAGTCATCGGTGCAGTGCTTGACACCTTTATAGGCATCTTGACAACATAATTCTCTCAGTTCTACTTCAGACTTTGAGTAATCTTTGGGATAGCTTATTCGATCCTTTGTTTTATACTTTGGTGGACTTGTTGAAGAAGATAAATTCTTTTAATCCTCAATTTGCACTTGACAGATTCACTAAATGAATCGTAGACTTTAACTTTATTGATAGCACCAAATTTGGCTTGATGCTCTTCTTTAGATAAATATCATTTCTTGGATAGTATTTTGACCCTTTAACTAATTAAGAAGATTTTAATCTTGGTAACTTAAACTTATAAAGTTAAGTAAGCTGAGATTTGATAGCTCTCATCATCTGACTGCTAAGGCGAGAGTTCCCTTGCCACAGCCTTTATTATGGCTTGTTGAGTAAGCAAAGCTACTAATGACTCGACCATATCTAGGCTTGTTGAGTCCGGTCTCATACACCCGCTCAAGTCTTAGACTTGAGATATGGAGAAACATGCTCGTCCAATTAGATTTGTTGAAGTTTGTAGACTTGGAGTCTTCTTTTGAAGTTTATGATCTCAAACTTGTATCTTTAGAGATCATTTTGAGTGAAAATTATCTCTTCATCTATTACTTTAACCTTTTGGCCAATTAGGAGATTCTTTTAAATCGGAATATTTAAACTCGGCGAGTAAGATAAGCATTGAGATTCTAACAGTCTTTGCTGTCAGGCTAATGAAGTGAGGGTCCCCTTACTACGGCCTTTTTTTATGGCATGTTGAGTAAGCAGAGCTGTCGATGCCTCAATCATATTCAAGCTTGTTGAGTCTGACCTCATACACCCGTTCGAGCCCTAGCTTTGAGTTAGGGAAGAACTTGTACTACTCTGATATGACTTGTTGAAGCATACGGCCATGAAAGTCTTTTTTTTCTTTTTTCTTTTTTTTTAACATTTTTTTTGTAAAGAGAATGGAAAGAGATAGGTTAGAGAGAGAATCTCTCTCTAACTTTAGAGAGAAATAGAGGGTGAAATTATTTTCTCAAAAAATAGAGAGAGAAAGGGAGTGGGAGTGAGGGAGTGATGGAAGTTGACCTAAGGAAAATATGAATTTTTCCACTTTGATTTTAGAGAGAGAAATCTCTTATTTTAATTTTATTTTAATAGTAGTACTGTAGTATTAATTGAAGTGTAATATAGTGTAGTATAGTGCAGTATAGTATAGTTTATTATATTATAGTATAGCATAATATAGTATATTACAGTATAGTATATTATTGAATTATTATATTATGGAAAGGTTATATTAGAGTATAGTTTAGATAGTTGTAATATTGTATATAGATAAAATAATATAGTATTATACTATACTATAACTATACTGTATTCTACTACTACATTATGAACCTATCTTAATGCTTTATAGATTTCTCTTTTGCTGATTTTCTTCTTCGACAACGACAACTATTATACTATACTACTACTATACTATACCATACCATACTATATTATACTATACTATTCTATATTATACTATACTATACAATACTATACGATACTACTACAATATACTACAGTATAACTACTATACTCTACTATAGTACTATACTGTATTATACTATACTACACTATACTACTACTATACTATATTATAATATATATTGTAAAGTATATCTATACTATACTAAACCAAGACTATACTACACTATACTAGAGTATAATATATTATAACTATATTGTATTATACTATACTATAACTATACTTATTATACTACTATATAACTATAACATATTACAACTATATTATTCTATCTATATACAATATTATAACTATGCTAAACTATACTCTAATATAACCTTTCTATAATACAATAATTCAATAATATACTATACTATAATATATTATATTATGCTATATTATAATATAATAAACTATACTATACTGTACTATACTACACTATACTACACTACAATTACTACTACAATACTACTATTGTCTTATATTATACTATAGTATACTATACTATACTATACCATAATACTACAATAATATATTATACTACCACTATACTACTATTATACTATATTATACCACTTCTATACTATACTATATTATACTACTACTATACTATACTATACTACTAATATACTATACTATACTACTACTATACTGTACTATAGTACACTATATCATATTGTACTAATCTATACTATACTATTATATTCTATACTATACTACCACTATACTACTATTATACTATACTGTCATGGCTCCTTTTAGCACCTGCAAATAAATTTTTGGTATTAGAGCCATGGAAGAGTAATCATCTCTGGCTGTTAAGCCTGTTATGTTCAATTTTTTATGGGGGAGGTGTATCCGTATAAGTTCATGAAATTTGTTTGATATGCAAGTTCGGTATATGGGCTAGAAACTCTCTCCTGGGGGCTAAGAGTCCTAACGGCACCATTAAAAATGGAGTCATCCATTTGTGCCATGGAGACCGTGACAATGCCACGTACTTAACTTTGGCATATCAACAAAAATTTTGATTTTAGCAATAATTTTAATTGCTTGGTACTCTTATTAGTCTTATTTAACCGTTTGAAGTTTGGCAGTAAAACCCCTTATGATCTACGTAGTTAGTCCGGGATACTTCTATAGGTTAGTTAAGTAAAATCTGCAGCTCTATTTAGTTAACATATAGCTAAACATTATATTCCTTTTACCTCATAAACTATAGAACAAAACAGTCTTAACACCAGATGTTGTCCTATGGCTTCATCCTCGACGAATCCATCGTCGATTCTCCAAAAGGGGCATGTACCCTCTTTTAGAGATATTAAAAATGCAGAATTAATTGAATACCCTCTAAATGAAGAGGATCTAAACAAATGGTCGTTACCCAAGGTAGATAAAACTCTAATCTACCAAATAGGTACCTTTGATTTCAAAGGAAAATCTACCATCAAAATAGTAGAACAGTCAATAACAATTGACTCAACTGAAAAGACAATCTCATTACTTTGCTACGATGACCTTAGATCGTATATGCAAGATTATAAGTATGTGCATATAGGCCTCATACAAATCGCTTTTAAACCACTAACACTTCGTGGATTAAATGCTTCTATCCTTACCTGTTTAAGAGATGAACGGTGCCTAAACTAGGCACAATCTTTAATGGGAGTCATGGAAACAAGCCTATGAGCCATGGTCCGGTTTATTTTAACACCTTTCCTAATTTAAGTATTTCCCTTAGTGATGTTAATCTATTTGAAGCTCGTAAGCTTCATTTACAACTCCATGGATATAATTTTCTTCCAGGATCTGAAACTATAGCATTAGTCTATAGGATCCATTTCAAAATTATGAATACCCTAAATCCTAAAGGTAAAAAAAATGTTCAACCAAATAGTCGAACAACTTTAATTGAGACAAACTTGTTAGCCTCAAATATAGCTACCAATAGGGTTATCAGATGGAATGAGATCACATTTCCAGAACAATGGACATTGCCACAAGTTATTATCCAACAACCAATAATAAACCAGGACATAGAACAAATAATTCAAACTTCCGATGGTGATGTTGAAGTAAGATTTAATCCCAGGAGATCCATTCATCTTCCTCGTATTTCTATTCCTTCTACTTCAGGAGAAGAAATTAGAACATCAAAAATCTGATGACTCAAAAATCTCAACAAGTCCAGGCTTAGTTCTTAATAGAAATAGGATATTACATCCTGTTAGGGGAAGTCAAGATTTTCGTTCCCCTACTCCTTCTGAAATGCAATTTTAATGTACGGTCCACATACTGAACTAAGAGCGACGGTTATCCGTCACTATATGATGCCAAAATTCGAACCCTTTCGAAATTGGTATCATCAAATATTCTCAGAAGAACGTATTACTTATTTAGATCAATATTTTCTTGATCTTGAAACTTTAAACAAAAAAGGAAAAGCTACCATTCCATTTGCAAACTGGTTTATCAATCAAATTGCCACTAACATTCAAATGCTTAGTCAAAAGGATCCCATTACAAAATCAGAAATTGTCATGGCTCCTTTTAGCACTATTTTCTCTGATCCTCAAGCCATCAGAGAATTTGGTATAATAATAAAACAACTTAATTATACCAATAATACTTTACAAATCATTACCTCTCATCTAGAAAACATTGATAATTAGATCACCTCAAAACCAAAATTGACCAGAAACAGAGTCAAGATCCTTCTACTTCCTCGGTATCAAAAATGGTTGCAACTAAACCAGCCATAAAACTGCCACCTTCAGTCAAAATGAAGCTAGATGAAGATTTAAATATCTCGGAGGTCATCAGACAAATTAAATCTCAAAAAATTACCTCTAGAAGGAGATAATAGTTCTATCTCAAATAATACTTCAGAAAGTGATCTAGATATTGCAAATCTAGAAGAACAATTTCAACAAATGGGAGAAGATCCCCCATTAAACTTAAATAAACTCAAGTATCCTAAAAGAGCTTTAGGAAAATATTATTATCAAAGACCAACTCCATCAGATCTCTTACATGAAGAAGATCTCAATGAACAAATTTCTTACGACCCTGGACAATTATACGAATGAAATTTTGACGGTCTATCAGACTATCATTCACAAGACCGTTCACCGAATGCTTATTTATTCGGCTGTAGCCCAAAGTAAGAGACATCATCCCTGGGAAATAGTTCAAATTATCATTAATAGTTTTACTAGAATTCTCAAAGGATGGTGGGATAATTATCTCAGCCAAGCCGAAAAAAATGATCTACAAAGTGAAAAAGGTCTTTTAGACCCAAACAAAACTAATGACGAAGCCGTCTACACGCTTATTCATAATATCCTAGAACATTTCTTAGGATACATGACAGACAATAGAGAGCAGATGCGCTCTTTATTACAAAAACTAAAATATCCATCTTTATCACATTTTCGTTGGTATAAAGATGTTTTTATGACAAGAGTTATGAACCTTTCAGACGCCAGTTCTAATTACTGGAAAGAAAAATTCCTAGAAGGATTACCAGCAACCTTTGCTACAAAGGTAAAAGAAAAATTAAGAAATTCCAATGGACAATTACAATTTGAACAATATACGTATGGGCGTATAATAAGTGAATGCATTAAAGTTGGCATTACCCTATGTAATGACATACGTATGAATCAACAACTCAAAAAAGAGCGTATTTCTGATAGAAAATAATTAGGGGCTTTATGCGAACAATTCGCTTGTCCAGGACCTTTAACTAAAAGGGAACGACAATCTGCTAAACAGAAAACAAAACTATATCAAGAAAAACCATTAAAAAATAAATTTCATAAAAGGAAATTTAAAAATAAAAAATTTTCAGAACATCGCAAAGATAGGCCTCAAGCTTCTGAAAAGCCAATCAAATGTTTTAAATGTGGAAAAACCGGACATTATTCTAATAAATGTCCCATGAAAAAGAAAATCAGCAAGTTAAAACTCGATAACGAAACTAAAGATTTGTTGATACAAATTTTACTGCATTCAGACATGTCTAGCTCAGATGCTGAATCAATAGCTGACATAGATGAATCAGACACTGACTCCGAGGACACCCCCTGCTGCACTAATTGCACCAGCAGTGACTACTATAAGTCCATAGTAGAAAAATCAGGATTATTTGTTCTAACTGATGAACAAAAAAACTAAATGATTTAACTACTAGGCCAAGTCCAAGATCCTAAAACTAGATATCAAATAGTAAAATTATTAGGACCCTCTAAAGAAACTCCTTTTAAGAGAACTTATAAATTTTCAAATTATTCAATGAAAGAAGTCTTAGACAGGTTTAAACTCAAAGAAAAAGAACGCGACGATACTCCAACTTCCCTTAATGAGTTAAAAATCGAGCTTAAAATATTAAAACTTGAATTACAAGCTTTAAAACTCGAATAAAATCAACTCTCTAATAGAGTTACTTATTTAGAATTAGAACAGTTATTAGATCAACCTGATCTTGAACTAGAAGTAAGTCAAGATCCACAAACTTCAAACACTCTTATGAACTCCTTACAAAAGGCCATTATACAAAAATGGTATATTTCTATAACATTGGCTATAGAGCCTTCTCTTGTACTTTCACATCTAACAGCCTTAGTAAACAGTGGAGCAGATATGAACTGCCTTCAAGAAGGATTGGTGCCTTCAAAATATTTTGAAAAACCACTCAAAGACTCACCTCAGCTAGTGATAATTTTATGAAAATTAATTATAAATTATCCAAAGTAGCAGTTTGTCAAGAAGACTACTGTATTAAAACTCCCTTTTTGCTAGTAAAAAACTTATCTCAACATATTATATTAGGAACTCCTTTCCTTCATAGTATTATGCCAATCTCGACCAACTAAAAGGGTATTATTTCTTACTGTCGTGATCCGCCAATCAAATTTAATTTTATTACGGATCCCCGAGAAATCATATTAAATGAAATGAATAAATTTAAAGGAAAACAGATACATATAAATTTCTTAAATAAAGAAATTCAAACCAAAGATCTTATGAATAAACTCCAACAAAGAGAAATTCAGACTAAAATCTCTAATTTGGATAAAGAGCTCAGACAACAAATGTGGAGATAACCCTATAAGTTTTTAGAATCGTAAGACTCATTGCATGAGTCTTCCTTATATTGACGGATTTGATGAGAAAAATATTCCGACTAAATCTCGACCTTCTCAAATGAATAAATAATATCTAGAACTATGTTATCAAGAAATAAATGATTTACTTCAAAAGAAAATCATCAGAAAATCTAGCTCAATTGGAGCTGTACGGCATTTTATGTCATGAACGCCGCCGAAAAGGAAAGAGGTAAACCTCGTTTGGTAATCAACTATAAACCACTAAACAATATTCTTAAATGGATACGGCATCCCATTCCAAATAAACGAGATCTTCTTAATAGATTAGCTCAATCCAATCTATTTTCTAAATTTCATTTTAAATATGGATATTGGTAAATCCAGATGCGAGAAGAAGACCGTTATAAAACAGCCTTCACCATTCCCTTCGGTCAATATGAATGGAACGTCATGCCATTTGGCTTAAAAAATGCTCCCCCTGAATTTCATAATATTATGAATGAAATCTTTAATCCATATGAAAAATATATCATTGTCTACATTGATGACGTTTTAATATTTTCTAAAACGATAGATGAACATTTTAAACATCTCAAAACATTTAAATGGCTAGCTATCCAAAATGGTTTAGTTATTTCAGAACCAAAAATTAAAATATTCCAGCAAAGAATAAGATTTTTGGGTCATAATATTCAAAACGACACCATCATACCTATTCAACATAGCATTGCATTTGCAGATAAGTTTCCAGACAAAATTTTAGACAAACAGTAATTACAACGCTTCTTAGGAGCACTAAACTATGTTTCCGAATTTTATAAAAATTTAGCCAGCGATGCAGCACCATTATACAAAAGGCTTTGAAAAAATGCATCTCCTTGGGACGACTCATGTACTCAAGCAGTTCGCATCATTAAACAAAATGTTAAAAACCTTCCTTGCCTAAACTTAGCTCACCCATCCTTCTCAAAAATAGTTGAAATCGATGCCTCTAATTTAGGCTATGGAGGTATTCTGAAACAAAAAAATCACTCTTCTCAGAAAGAAGAATTAATTCGTTTTACATCCGGACTTTGGAATCCTACTTAGATAAAATATTCTACAATTAAAAAAGAAATGTTGGCAATAGTTAAATCTATTACAAAATTTCAAGATAATTTATTAAACACACACTTTTTGCTTCGAATAAATTACTCATCAGCAAAGTTTATTTTAGAAAAGGATGTTAAAAATCTAGCATCTAAACAAATATTTGCAACCTAACAAGTCTAGTTAGCTATCTTCGATTTCTCTATCGAATTTATAAAAGGAAAGAATAATTCTTTGCCTGATTTTCTAACCCGCAGGAATCCCCGATTAAATGGACCAAGAAGGGTGGCGCACCCCTAAAGGTCGCGCCAGCACAACACCCCAAAGGGTAGAGGATGGCCACATCCGCGTGGCACTCAACGAGGCAGAGGCCATGGACAGCAAGGTAGAGGCCAATCAGGCTATGACAGAGAAGAATTTCCTCCTCTACCCAAATTAATTCCTCTTAAAACTTATTTATATGGTCCACAAGAAGACGCTAGTTCGGTTAAAATTAAAACTGAAATTCTAACCAATGTTCCACAAAATACAGAAAAACCCATTAGCAATCCAACATCAGACATGTTTGAACCAGTGCTTAAATTGGGAGTTGAACATATCATTGACCTCAATCCTGAGGATTACGAGATTACGTCTCCATTGACTTTGTTTCAGAAATACTTGAATCAAAATTCCTTTTTACAAGATTCCACGTATGATCGTGATACATACGAAGCTATCCTTTTACATCTTTAATGTATAGATGTGAAGCATCATTACGATGCTAAAAGAAATTTCACTTATAGCAGGGCCAATATTCTTAATATTATTCATCCTAAAGACTGGGGATTAACTCCTTTTCAAATCCAAAGATATGAACTAGCAAATTTTGATGGAACGACTAGATCTTGTTCCTTTAATTATTGGACCTATGTGCAGGCTATGCATAAGACATTCTATATTTTAAACCCTTCACGGTCACATTCCTGGATGTTTATTCTTAATCCAGATTTATTAGAACACCCAATTCTCTATTGGTTCAATAAATGGTGGGAATTAAAAGGTGCAACCATTACCAACTTACCACCTGAACTTCAGGTCAGTTACAATCAATGGGTAGAATCTTCTCCCCATCTCCAGGCCATCAAGACCGAAGATTTTGTTGATGGTATGAGCGAATTTTTCTTTTTTACCCAGGCACAAATCCCATAGATTTGGACATTGAACACTGAGATCAATTGTGATACCCAAAATCTCAAATGCTTAATGCGCAATTTTTCTGTAAAATGGTGGTCTGTCATTATTGTTGCCGATAAGAAAAAGCAAATTGACAAAGTTATTCAAAATAACCTTGTCAAAAACCTTCGACAACCATCTCCAGCAGAATTTTCTTTAAGCAAAATTTAAAAGATGTTCAAACAAAGATACCCACATGAATCTCTGGAGCAAATTAAGGCTCGACTTCAAAAGGTCTATCTAGATCAAAAGATACAATTATTTCCTGATGACGATGAGCTCGCCTCCCAGCAATCAGATGACACTATTCCAGACGCTTGGGACCACCAAAGCATCAAGACACAAGAAGCGGGACCCAGTCACCGTCCCGGAAAAGCTCCACTCACCGAAGAACCCGAAGAGTTTATATAAAGTTATTGTTAGTGGAATCCTTTTGAGCTGTTTTCCCCACTAATAATTGGCCATTAGTCATCAATTATTGGAATTGGGAATCATGTATCTTTTCTTTTCTTAGTCTGTAAGTTTTATATTTTTATGTGGGCTATATATGTGTGTGCTTGCTGACCCTTAGAGGCAGAACTTGTAATCCTCTCTCTCTTCTCTTCTCTGGCTGCAATAAAATCTACTGGTTTGGCTTGTAAGTACTACTCTTAAAATTGTGCTTTTCTTTAGTTCATTATCTGCAAATAAATTTTTAGTATCAGAGCCATAGAGGAGTAATCCTCTCTGGCTGTTAAGCCTGTTATGTTCAATTTTTTATGGGGGAGGTGTATCCGTATAAGTTCATGAAATTTGTTTGATACGCAAGTTCGGTATATGGGCTAGAAACTCTCTCCTTGGGGGCTAAAGTCCTAACGACACCATTAAAAATGGAGTCATCCATTTGTGCCATGGAGACCGTGACAACGCCACATACTTAACTTTTGCATATCAACAAAAATTTTGATTTTAACAACAATTTTAACTGCTTTGTGCTCTTATTAGTCTTATTTAACCGTTTGAAGTTTGGTAGTAAAACCCCTTATGATCTAGGTAGTTAGTCCGGGATACTTCTATAGATTAGATAAGCAAAATCTGCAGCTCTATTCAGTTAATGTATAGCTAAACGATATATTCCTTTTACCTCATAAACTATAGAACAAAACAGTCTTAACACCAGATGTTGTCCTATGGCTTCATCCTCGACGAATCCATCGTCGATTCTCCAAAAGGGGCATGTACCCTCTTTTAGAGATATTAAAAATGCAGAATTAATTGAATATCCTCTAAACGAAGAGGATCTAAGCAAATGGTCATTACCCAAGGTAGATAAAACTCTAATCTACCAAATAGGTACCTTTGATTTCAAAGAAAAATCTACTATCAAAATAGTAGAACAGTCAATAACAATTGACTCAAATGAAAAGACAATCTCATTACTTTGCTACGATGACCTTAGATCGTATATGCAAGATTATAAGTATGTGCATATAGGCCTCATACAAATCGCTTTTAAACCACTAACACTTCATGGATTAAATGCTTCTATCATTACCTGTTTTAGAGATGGACGGTGCCTAAACTGGGCACAATCTTTAATGGGAGTCATAGAAACAAGCCTATGCCATGGTCCGGTTTATTTTAACACCTTTCCTAATTTAAGTATTTCCCTTAGTCATGTTAATCTATTTGAAGCTCTTAAGCTTCATTTACAACTCCATGGATATAATTTTCTTCCAGGATCTGAAACTATAGCATTAGTCTATAGGATCCATTTCAAAATTATGAATACCCTAAGTCCTAAAGTTAAAAAAAATGTTCAACCAAATAGTCGAACAAATTTAATTGAGACAAACTTGTTAGCCTCAAATATAGCTACCAATAGGGTTATCAGATGGAATGAGATCACATTTCCAGAACAATGGACATTGCCACAAGTTATTATCCCACAACCAACAATAAACCAGACATAAAACAAATAATTCTAACTTCCGATGGTGATGTTGAAGTAAGATTCAATCCAAGGAGATCCATTCATCTTCCTCGTATTTCTACTCCTTAATCTTCAGGAGAAGAAATTAGAACATCAAAATCTGATGACTCAGAAATCTCAACAAGTCCAGGCTTAGTTCTTAATAGAAATAGGATATTACATCCTGTTAGGGGAAGTCAAGATTTTCGTTCCCCTACTCCTTCTGAAATGCAGTTTTAATGTACGGTCCACATACTGAACTAAGAGCGACGGTTATCTGTAACTATATGATGCCAAAATTCGAACCCTTTCGAAATTGGTATCGTAAAATATTCTCAGAAGAAGAACGTATTACTTATTCAGATCAATATTTTCTTGATCTTGAAACTTTAAACAAAAAAGGAAAAGCTACTATTCCATTTGCAAACTGGTTTATCAATCAAATTGCCACTAACATTCAAATGCTTAGTCAAAAGGATCCCATTACAAAATCAGAAATTGTCATAGCTCCTTTTAGTACTATTTCCTCTGATCCTCAAGTTATCAGAGAATTTGGTATAATAATAAAACAACTTAATTATACCAATAATATTTTACAAATCATTACCTCTCATCTAGAAAACATTCATAAGAAATTGGATCACCTCAAAACCAAAATTGATCAGAAACAGAGCCAAGATCCTTCTACTTCCTCGGTATCAAAAATGGTTGTAACTAAACCAGCCATAAAACTGCCACCTTCAGTCAAAATGAAGCTAGATGAAGATTTAAATATCTCGAAGGTCATTAAACAAATTAAATCTCAAAAAATTACCACTCTAGAAGGAGATAATAGTTCTATCTCAGATAATACTTCAGAAAGTGATCTAGATATTACAAATCTAGAAGAACAATTTCAACAAATAGGAGAAGATCCCCCATTAAACTTAAATAAACTCAAGTATCCTAAAAGAGCTTTAGGAAAATATTATTATCAAAGACCAACTCCATCAGATCTCTTATATGAAGAAGATCTCAATGAACAAATTTCTTACGACCCTCGACAATTATACCAATGAAATTTTGACGGTCTATCAGACTATCAAATTCACAAAACCGTTCACCGAATGCTTATTTATTCGGCCGTAGCCCAAAGGGACATCATCCCTGGGAAATAATTCAAATTATCATTAATGGTTTTACTGGAATTCTCAAAGGATGGTGGGATAATTATCTACAAAGTGAAAAAAGTCTTTTAGACCCAAACAAATCTAATGATGAAGCCGTCTACACGCTTATTCATAATATCCTAGAACATTTCTTAGGATACATGACAGACAATAGAGCAGATGAGCTCTTTATTACAAAAACTAAAATGTCCATCTTTATCACATTTTCGTTGGTATAAAGATGTTTTTATGACAAGAGTTATGAACCTTTCAGACGCCAGTTCTAATTACTGGAAAGAAAATTTCCTAGAAGGATTACCAGCAACCTTTGCTACAAAGGTAAAAGAAAAATTAAGAAATTCCAAAGGACAATTACAATTTGAACAATATACGTATGGGCGTATAATAAGTGAATGCATTAAAGTTGGCATTACCCTATGTAATGACATACGTATGAATCAACAACTCAAAAAATAGCATATTTCTGATAGAAAACAATTAGGGGCTTTTTGCGAACAATTCGCTTGTCGAGGACCTTTAACTAAAAGGGAACGACAATCTGCTAAACAGAAAACAAAACTATATCAAGAAAAATCATTGAAAAATAAATTTCATAAAAGAAATTTAAAAAAAAAATTTCAGAACAACACAAAGATAGGCCTCAAGCTTCTGAAAAGCCAATCAAATGTTTTAAATGTGAAAAAACAGGACATTATTCTAATAAATGTCCCATGAAAAAGAAAATCAGCGAGTTAAAACTCGATAACGAAACTAAAGATTTGTTAATATAGATTTTACTGCATTCAGACATGTCTAGCTCAGATGCTGAATCAATAGCTGACATAGATGAATCAGACACTGACTCCGAGGACGCCCCCTGCTGCACTAATTGCACCAGCAGTGACTATTATAAGTCCATAGTAGAAAAATCAGTATTGTATCAGAGCCATGGAGGAGTAATCCTCTCTGACTGTTAAGCCTGTTATGTTCAATTTTTTATGGGGGAGGTGTATCCGTATAAGTTCATGAAATTTGTTTGATACGCAAGTTCGGTATATGGGCTGTAAACTCTCTCCTGGGGGGCTAAGAGTCCTAACGGCACTATTAAAAATGGAGTCATCCATTTGTGTCATGGAGACCGTGACAACGCCACGTACTTAACTTTTGCATATCAACAAAAATTTTGATTTTAGCAATAATTTTAACTGCTTGGTGCTCTTATTAGTTTTATTTAACCGTTTGAAGTTTGGCGGTAAAACCCCTTATGATCTGCGTAGTTAGTCCAGGATACTTCTATAGGTTAGATAAGCAAAATCTGCAGCTCTATTCAGTTAACTTATAGCTAAACGTTATATTCCTTTTACCTCATAAACTATAGAACAAAACAGTCTTTACACCAGATGTTGTCCTATGGCTTCATCCTCGACGAATCCATCGTCGATTCTCCAAAAGGGGCTTGTACCCTCTTTTAGAGATATTAAAAATGCAGAATTAATTGAATACCCTCTAAACGAAGAGGATCTAAATAAATGGTTGTTATCTAAGGTAGATAAAACTCTAATCTACCAAATAGGTATCTTTGATTTCAAAGGAAAATCTACCATCAAAATGGTAGAACAGTCAATAACAATTGACTCAACTGAAAAGACAATCCCATTACTTTGCTACGATGACCTTAGATCGTATATACAAGATTATAAGTATGTGCAGATAGGCCTCAAGCTTCTGAAAAGCCAATCAAATGTTTTAAATGAGGAAAAATCGGACATTATTCTAATAAATATCCCATGAAAAAGAAAATCAGCGAGTTAAAACTCGATAACGAAACTAAAGATTTGTTGATACAGATTTTACTGCATTCAGACATGTCTAGCTCAGATGCTGAATCAATAGCTAACATAGATGAATCAGACACTGACTCCGAGGACGCCCCCTGCTGCACTAATTGCACCAGCAGTGACTACTATAAGTCCATAGTAGAAAAATCAGGATTATTTGTTCTTACTAATTAACAAAAAAACCAAATTATTCAACTACCAGGCCAAGTCCAAGATCCTAAAACTAGAGATCAAATAGTAAAATTATTAGGACCCTCTAAAAAAACTCTTTTCAGAGAACTTATAAATTTTCAAATTATTTAATGAAAGAAGTCTTAGACAAGTTTAAACTCAAAGAAAAAGAACGCGACGTTACCCCAACTTCCCTTAATGAGTTAAAAACCGAGCTTAAAACATTAAAGCTTGAATTACAAGCTTTAAAACTCGAACAAAATCAATTCTCTAATAGAGTTACTCATTTAGAATTAGAACAGTTATTAGATCAACCTGATCTTGAACCAGAAGTCAAGATCCACAAACTTCAAACACTCTTATCAACTCCTTACAAAAGGCCATTATACAAAAATGATATATTTCTATAACATTGGTTATAGAGCCTTCTCATGTACTTCTACATCTAATAGCCTTAGTAGACAGTGGAGCAGATATGAACTGCCTTCAAGAAGGATTGGTGCCTTCAAAATATTTTGAAAAAACCACTCAAAGACTCACCTCAACTAGTGGTAATTTTATGAAAATTAATTATAAATTATCCAAAGTAGCAGTTTGTCAAGAAGACTACTGTATTAAAACTCCCTTTTTATTAGTAAAAAATTTATCTCAACATATTATATTAGGAACTCCTTTCCTTCATAGTATTATGCCAATCTCGACCAACCAAAAGGGTATTATTTCTTACTGTCGTGATCCGCCAATCAAATTTAATTTTATTATGGATCCCCGAGAAATCATATTAAATGAAATGAATAAATTTAAAGAAAACATATATATATAAATTTCTTAAATAAAGAAATTCAAACCAAAGATCTTATGAATAAACTCCAATAAAGAGAAATTCAGACTAAAATCTCTAATTTGGATAAAGAGCTCCGACAACAAATATGTGGAGATAACCCTATAAGTTTTTGGAATCCTAAGACTCATTGCGTGAGTCTTCCTTATATTGACGGATTTGATGAGTAAAATATTCCAACTAAATCTCGACCTTCTCAAATGAATAAAGAATATCTAGAACTATGTTATCAAGAAATAAATGATTTACTTTAAAAGAAAATCATTAGAAAATCTAGCTCACCTTGGAGCTGTACGGCATTTTATGTCATGAACGCCGCCGAAAAGGAAAGAGGTAAACCTCGTTTGGTAATCAACTATAAACCACTAAACAATATTCTTAAATGGATACGGCATCCCATTCCAAATAAACGAGATCTTCTTAATAGATTAGCTCAATCCAATCTATTTTCTAAATTTCATTTTAAATATGGATATTGGTAAATCCAGATGCGAGAAGAAGACCGTTATAAAACAGCCTTCACCATTCCCTTCGGTCAATATGAATGGAACGTCATGCCATTTGGCTTAAAAAATGCTCCCCCTGAATTTCATAATAGTATGAATGAAATCTTTAATCCATATGAAAAATATATCATTGTCTACATTGATGACGTTTTAATATTCTCTAAAACAATAGATGAACATTTTAAACATCTAAAAACATTTAAATGGCTAGCTATCCAAAATGGTTTAGTTATTTCAGAACCAAAAATTAAAATATTCCAGCAAGGAATAAAATTTTGGGGTCATAATATTCAAAACGACACCATCATACCTATTCAGCGTAGCATTGCATTTGCGGATAAGTTTCCAGACAAAATTTTAGACAAATAGCAATTACAATGCTTCTTAGGAGCACTAAACTATGTTTCTGAATTTTATAAAAATTTAGCCAGCGATGCAGCACCTTTATATAAAAGGCTTCGAAAAAATGCATCTCTTTGGGACGACTCCTGTACTCAAGCAGTTCGCATCATTAAATAAAATGTTAAAAACCTTCCTTGCCTAAACTTAGCTCACCCATCCTTCTCAAAAATAGTTGAAATCGATGCCTCTAATTTAGGCTATGGAGGTATTCTGAAACAAAAAAATTCCTCTTCTCAGAAAGAAGAATTAGTTCGTTTTACATCCGGACTTTGGAATCCGACTCAGATAAAATATTCTACCATTAAAAAAGAAATATTGGCAATAGTTAAATCTATTACAAAATTTCAAGATGATTTATTAAACTCACACTTTTTGCTTCGAATAGATTGCTCATTAGCAAAGTTTATTTTAGAAAATAATGTTAAAAATCTAACATCTAAATAAATATTTGCAACCTGGCAAGCCCTGTTAGCTATCTTCGATTTCTCTATCGAATTTATAAAAGGAAAGAATAATTCTTTGCCTGATTTTCTAATCCGTGAATATCTTGCAGGAATCCCCGATTAAATGGACCAAGAAGGGTGGCGCACCCCTAAAGGTCGCGCCAGCACAACACCCCAAAGGGGTAGAGATGGCCACATCCGCGTGGCACTCCACGAGGCAGAGGCCGTGGACAGCAAGGTAGAGGCCAATCAGGCTATGACAGAGGAGAATTTCCTCCTCTACCCAAATTAATTCCTCTTAAAACTTATTTATATGATCCACAAGAAGACGCTAGTTCAGTTAAAATTAAAACTGAAACTCCAACCAATGTTCCACAAACTACAGAACAACCCATTAGCAATCCAACATCAGACATGTTTGAACCAGTGCTTAAATTGGGAGTTGAATATATCATTGACCTCAATCTTGAGGATTACAAGACTACGTCTCCATGGACTTTATTTAGAAATACTTGAATCAACATTCTTTTTTACAAGATTCCACGTATGATCGTGATACATACGAAGCTATCCTTCTACATCTTTAATGCATAGATGTGAAGCATCATTACGATGCTAAAAGAAATTTCACTTATAGCAGGGCCAATATTCTTAATATTATTCATCCTAAAGGCTGGGGTTAACTCTTTTTCAAATCCAAAGATGTGAACTAGCAAATTCTGATGGAACGACTAGATCTTGTTCCTTTAATTATTGGACCTATGTGCAGGCTATGCATCAGGCATTCTATATTTTAAACCCTTCACGGTCACATTCCTGGATGTTTATTCTTAATCCAGATTTATTAGAACACCCAATTCCCTATTGGTTCTATAAATGGTGGGAATTATAAGGTGCAACCATTACCATCTTACCACCTGAACTTCAGGTCAGTTACAATCAATGGGTAGAATCTTCTCCCCATCTCCAGGCCATCAAGACCGAAGATTTTGTTGATGGTATGAGCGAATTTTTCTTTTTTTCCCAAGCACAAATCGCATGATTTGGACATGGAACACTGAGATCAATTGTGATACCCTAAATCTCAAATGCTTAATGCGCAATTTTTCTGTAAAATGGTGGTCTGCCATTATTATTGCCGATAAGAAAAAGCAAATTGATAAAGTTATTCAAAATAACCTTGTCAAAAACCTTCGACAACCATCTCCAGCAGAATTTTCTTTAAGCAAAATTCAAAAGATGTTCAAACAAAGATACCCACATGAATCTCCGAAGCAAATTAAGGCTCGACTTCAAAAGGTCTATCTAGATCAAATGATGCAATTATTTCCTGATGACGATGAGCTCGCCTCCCAGCAATCAGATGACACTATTCCAGACGCTTGGGACCACCAAAGCATCAAGACACAAGAAGTGGGACCCAGTCACCGTCCCGAAAAAGCTTCACTCACCGAAGAACCCGAAGACTTTATATAAAGTTATTGTTAGTGGAGTCCTTTTGAGCTGTTTTCCCAACTAATAATTGGCCATTAGCCATCAATTATTAGAATTGGGAATCATGTATCTTTTCTTTTCTTAGTCTGTAAGTTTCATGTTTTTATGTGGGCTATATATGTGTGTGCTTGCTGACCCTTAGAGACAGAACTTGTAATCCTCTCTCTCTTCTCTTCTCTGGCTGCAATAAAATCTACTGGTTTGGCTTGTAAGTACTACTCTTAAAATTGTGCTTTTCACTTTGTAGATCATTTTATCTATTATTATTATAGATAAAATAATATAGTATTATACTATACTATAACTAGATTGTATTCCACTACTACATTATGACCCTATCTTAATGCTTTATAGATTTCTCTTTTGTTGATTTTCTTCTTCGACAACGACAACTATTATACTATACTATAGCTATACTACTACTATACTATACAATACCATACTATACTATTCTATATTATACTATACTATACAATACTATACGATACTACTACAATATATTACTGTATAACTACTATACTCTACTATAGTACTATACTGTATTATACTATACTACACTATACTACTACTATACTATATTATAATATATATTGTAAAGTATATCTATACTATACTAAACCAAGATTATACTACACTATACTAGAGTATAATATATTATAACTATATTGTATTATACAATACTATAACTATACTATATTATACTATAATATAACTATAACATATTACAACTATATTATTCTATCTATATACAATATTATAACTATGCTAAACTATACTCTAATATAACCTTTCTATAATACAATAATTCAATAATATACTATACTATAATATATTATATTATGTTATATTATAATATAATAAACTATACTATACTGTACTATACTACACTATACTACACTACAATTACTACTACAATACTACTATTGTCTTATATTATACTATAGTATACTATACTATACTATACCATAATACTACAATAATATATTATACTACCACTATACTACTATTATACTATACTATACCACTTCTATGCTATACTATATTATACTACTACTATACTATACTATACTACTAATATACTACACTATACTACTACTATACTGTACTATAGTACACTATATCATATTGTACTAATCTATACTATACTATTATATTCTATACTATACTATACTATACTACTACTATACTATATTTTACTACTACTGTACTGTAATATACTATAGTATGCTAATACTATACTATACTAGTGCACGTACATAATGCACGTACAATTAAACTAATATATATAAAAGGACTACATATTTTCTAAATTGTTATATATATATATATATATATATATATATATATAACAGTTTAGAAAATATGTAGCCCTTTATAATTCCCTCTTCCAAATATGTTATTAGAGACTAAGGATCCTTGCTATCTACTTCCATATCCTACTGACTTCATAGATTCTTAAACACCATACTCCACCTTTCTTGCCAACTACACTTGTGGATTTTGTACTTATCATGTTAGCCACTTTGTCGATTCTCTTCATCATCATAAATGACTCTCTGTTGATGCCCTTTAACATCAATAAAGTCGACAACACTCTAAAATGAATATCTTTATTCATAACATTGTGGATGCTCTTTACCAATGTCTCTAGGATCTTACATGTTTTATCCATTACAGGTCCCGTTGCAAACTATTTGATCAAAGTCATATTACTCTCTTTTCATATTTCCTACACACTTCTCTTGCAATACTCACAACCTTCGACAATAAAATATTTGACAACTGCTTTGACCACAACTATTCCAAACTCAAGTTGATATCTTCAATGCGATATTGAGTTTGCCAGGGAATGTTGTCATATCGATAATGTCACAAGTGCTAACTATTTAAAGTAGGAATCTATATTATTTTTTATTATTAGATTTATTTATTCTTGAGAATACTCTCCTTCTATGTATTTTTTTTATTGTTCTCTTTTCTTGCTTACATATTTGCATAAATTCCTATATTAAGGTGATGATCAAGTAAAAAATTTTATGCAATTCTAACTTCTAACGCTAGTTATTCAAAAACAAACTTCATTATATTGCAAAAGTAATTGCATCCTTTAAACCAGGGTCTGACCTCATCCTTCATCATACTTGATTCCTTAGCCGCAGACCACGCTTTCGTAAGCATTAACATCAAAGCAGAATCAAGTTGTTTCTTGTCAGCCAAATCATCTATTTTTTTACAAGCAGCATCAACTGATGGGGAACTGATGATATCTTGGAGCTTTAGCTCAGCAGCTTCAACAGCCTGAATGCTTTCTGATGCACTATCATATGCTTGAACAGCAGCAAGACAATCGTTTCCCATCTTTGCCAAAGCTAGAACAACAATGGACAAAAATAAGCACACAGTCAATCTATATTAATTAAATCTTATTCGAACATGAAAAATAAGAACCCCAATGAGTTTATTGAGAATGTTGAGATAGATCAACCCTTGCAGAGTTTTAGTTTCTAAATATATATAAAAAAAGTGGAAATCTTCACTATTTTGTTAAATTGATAATTATGTTTTTAAAAAATATGCAAGACAACTTCTAAACAAAGTAAATGAAATTATAACATTTCATAACATTCTTACTCCATTGAGCAATGGCAAAATGTTCAAGAATAAAATGAACAACCATGCAAATAAAACATATGAAGGCTGTTCTTCCCTCTCAAAAATTATGTGAAACTGCCATGCCATTAACAATTGAAACAAAAGGAAGTAAACCTGTCCAGAAATACAATTTTGAATGCCAATGTATGGTGAATGATTCATAAGCTAAATGTGTTCTTGGGATAAGTATGATGGTGATGACAAACTCTAGAATGCAGGAATAGAGATGTGACAAAGTGTTTGGGAGCTTTCGCTCCTCACCAGCCACCCATGCTTGAATACACTAATCTACTAATTTCTAAAAAATTGCACTTCAGTTGTCACCTCTCCCGAAAACAAACTCTAGAAGGCTATTAAATCTGCATCCTTTATATAAAGATCATCAAACAAAATTCGGAATGGGAAGAAGCATGGGTTTTGAACAAAATTAAAAGATATCATCAAATTCAATTATGGTTAAAAACTAATTCATCACTTAAGCATGAAACGAGTTGCTTTCTGAACAAAGAGCCTAGAGTTATTAATCAAATTATGGACCAGTAAAGAAACTCCCAACTTTAAGCCAGTCAGATGCTCATATCATTGCTATCACCTCATTTTACAATATGCATTATAGAAGAATATTATTAGAAGTCAATATTTGAAAGCATTACAACTTTACAATGAACGCTGCTGAGAATTGAACACAAAAAATGCTACTTAAACATGCTAGAAAATTCAATCCAATCTCACCATTTTGTTCAGTTGGGTCGTCAAAATAAGATTCTGCAACAGTATGAAGATGAACAAAAAATTCCTTGGTGAAATCTTTCCGCCGCCTAGCAACAATAGAGCCAATTTCAGCTGGTGCTGATTTAATCGCATTAATAAGTTCATAATGCATTTGCATCTCACCATCTATCTGTACAAGTTTCACAGAAGGAAACAATGGAATTTTACAACGAAGGACAGCATTAGTGAAAGCATTACTACAGTTTTAAAAAAGAACGACTTCCAATCCAAACTTAAAGTGAGAATGCATAGCTAACACTTAGCATGTGATACACATGTATATAAGAGAATTTTTGCAAATCTCATCGCACTAATGAACCATGTGAACAATCTAACAAGAGATCGCATAACGACATGCGATTGAGGAAAAAGTGAAAGAAATGCCAATAAGAAAGACCGTGCAGTACCTCCTTCAATTTCCTACCAAGTCTGAAAAGTTTGTGTTTCATTTCTGGATTGCTCTCCGAATCAGCTCTTTTCTGGCAATGCTTGAAAAAGTGAGGACTGATATTTCGCCATTCCCTGCTGAAAGCTAACAATCTTCTCCAATCCGTAGGTGATGGTTTATCAACCATAAACACTTCAATTAACTTATCACAAATTCTGACCATTTTATTATCAGTGAGGTATTTTGAATCAACTTCACCATCATCAATTCGGTCGTTCTCTTCAGGGCCTTTCCCCTGTAGTATGGCTTCGTCGGCTGTAGACATCTTTGATGACAACTTTCCAGCTTGATCACTTGTCTCAACAGCTGTATCACCCACTGTTGCAAGGGATGGGCATTTTGATTGAAATGAAACAAGACATAACCCACCTGACATCACATGAAATCTGTAGCCATAATTTAGGACTTGAGAGCAAGTTATAATCAGTACTCTCATTCCCATGGACAAGAAAATAAGTTATCCATATTCGGATAAAAACGTGAAATGAAAATTTTCTCTTTCAACGATTCAATGTTTAACAAACACGAAAGAAACAAAAGAAATTGTAATACATCCCAAGCGACCATATTCAAGCCAGCACAATCACAACATTTTAGCATTGAACAATAACAAGCTTTCGGTTGAATGAAAAGCATCTGCTATAAAAATTATGGGCCACTTTCCTTAAAACCAATCCAGGTAATCTATATAAAATTAGAGTTAAATTAAGAATTCGATCTTATAAACACAGAAGAGTGCACAAACTCCAAACCAATCCCAAAGATTGAGTTCTCTAATATTTTTGCGTGTTAGGGCTGTTTGGATACAGGATTTATGCAGGATTTATACATGAATGAATTGAGTTAAATCTTGCCGAAGGCAAAAAACCTCACGGTAAGTTTAATTGCAGTTTTCCAACTTTTGTGTTTAATTAGTTTAACGTTTTATGAATTAATAATTAATTATAATATTAATATACAATAAATATAATTTAATTAATGTAATTAAGAATATAGTGTAATTAGATTTGCATTTTTTAAAAGCAAATCGTCCCATATTTTGAGTTTTATCGCCCAATAAGTTCACTAGATTAATCAAAATTTAATATCTTTCTTGCTTAATAATTTTCAAATCTAACACCCTATTTAATAAATTCGAATTTGCAGGATTTACCTATTTAGTTAAACTCTACTTGAATCCAGACAATCTTTAACGTTAAAACAAAACTTTTAATAAATTCTAAATTAAAAAGAGCGTGGCTTCAGCTTACCTCTTCTCCGTGTGCGAGATCGGAAAATCGGGCGAAGTGGGAAAAGTCCGTTGCGTCCGCGAAGATTCAAGTGGAGCGAAGAACATCCCGAGATATCCGATCTGCAAGCCAGGCGAAGGTCGATCTGAGGATGAATCGTAAAATGCCGAAAGCAAGGTGCGATTTCCATAGCAAGAGGGGAAAATAATGGAGAGACGTTCCGGTTAACGGGCTTTAGGGTATGCTACTTTGCTTGCTACGGTGTGCTCGAGCACGGAAATTTCATGCTAATCATAAAATTTTTATATATTAATATATCTAATATTATAAAATTTATATTTTATTTTAAATAAATTAATAGTTAAGATTATTTTGATATAAACGAGCTTTAAGGTATTCTTTTGGATTTTCTTTATTCGAAAATTTGTTGAAGAAATAACAAAAGTTGTATTAAAGTTATTAAAATCTCTGATGGGTTACTTTCTGATCCTTCTTGCATTTTGGATGTTTTTGTTCAGCATTTTTTTAAAAAAAATTAATTCCCCTAAACTTGCTCTTGCTTTGTCAAACTCTATTCTTATTGGTAGATCAATTTATACTGATCTTTTATCTTCTCTTACAGCTGATTTTTCTTTTGATGAGATTAAAAAGTTATTTGTTTTACATTTTTTCTCTATTGTTTGCATGTCTAGGGCTACTAAAGCTTTGACTATTGCTCTTATTCCTAAGAATATTCATGCCTCTTATATTTTTGATTATAGGCATATTTCTTTAAGTAATGTTAAGCTATTGCTAAACTTTTAGCTAATCATATGCAGCATATTATGCCCTTTATCATTCACCCAAGTCAAGTAGGATTTACTAAGAAGATGATTTTTATTGATAATATTTTTCTTGCTTCTGAAATGCTAAGGAATTTATTCTTAAAGTAAAAGTTAAGTAATTTTTGTGCGAAGCTTGATATTCAAAAAGTTTTGATACTGTTTCTAGATATTTCTTCTTTTGAGGATGTCCCAAAAAGATTTTCCTAAAACTTTTATTAACAAGATTAAGGGTTGTATTGAGGATGTTTTCTTCTCTGTAGCTATTAATGGTACTCTTGAGGGTTTTTTAGCTCCTCTAGTAGGCTTCAGCATGGTTATCCTCTTTCTCTATATATTTTTTTTGCATTGTAATGGATATTTTATCTAATTTGCTAGATGACAACTATAATATTGTGAATTTTGAGGGTATGAATGCTATTGAGAATTCTATTTATCAACTCTTATATGCAAATGATGTTCTTGTTTCTATTATTAATGCTAAAAAACTTAAAGATATCTTAGATTATTTTTCTCGTTCAGGCCTTTTTGTCAATCATAATAAAAGTTTAACTATTTTTTCAAAAGGTGTAATGTGATTGATAATATTTGTCAAATTCTGCATATTGGTATGGCTCAGAACAATTTGAAATATCTTAGATTACCAATTTCTAGTAAAAGGCTTATTTTCTCTTATTTTCTACCTCTTCTTAGAAAAATTATTGATCTTCTTGTTGGTTAGAAAGCTAAATTCTTATCTTTTATTAGAAGATTGCAATATCTTTAATTTACTATTAGTAATTCTATTTCCTATTGGATTAGATGTCTTCTTCTTCCCAAAGCTTGTTGTAAATTCATTAGGAAGATTTGCTCTAATTTTATATTTCATGGTGATATTTATGTTAAAAAAATTCACACTATTTCTTGGAAAAATGTTTGTAGGCCTAAGATTTTTTGGGGGTCTATGCATACCAAATCTCTCTGCTTTATACTTAGCTTATAATTGTTCTTTTATTTGGCATATTTTAAATGGTTCTAACCATTTATCTGGTTGGGTGATTTCTAAATATTTATCTTTGTGGAAGCTGCCTTCGCTTTCTACTTCTGCTTATTGGAAGTCTCTGTGCTCCACTACCAGAAGTATTACTAAAAAAATTTCTTTTTTAATTTATCCTAATATTTTCTTATCTTTGCTTTGAGATCCTTGGTGTGGAGGTAAAGCTCTTCAAGAAATAATTGACATTAACTCTTGGTATACTCTCTGTTCTGCTGCTATAAAAATTGTGATCATCTCGGATGTTTGGACGTTGCCGGATTATTTTAATTTTAATGTTTTTGTGGCCTTTTCTAATATTCTTATCTCTAATTAGATGGATACTTGCGTCTCTTCGGGAGGGGTGAATCTTCCTCATTTTAAAACATTTCATGCTACTTTTATGATGGTCTATCTAAAGAGGAATGATATTCATTTATTTGGCATAAATGGTTTCCAATGAGATTTTTTTGTTTTGCTTGGATGGTCATATTAAAAAGTTTAAAAACTGCTAATATTATCTGTAAAAGAAATTTAAATGTTCCTCAAGCTTGTATTTTATGTGCTAAATTGGAGGAAAATCGTAATCATCTCTTTTTTTTTAGTATGATTATTCTTTTGTTATAATTTCTGGATTGATACCAGGTTTGAATCATTTTATTCTTAAGCATACTCTTCTTCAAGTTTTTGATTTTATTATGAATTCTAATAAGGAGAAGGATCTAAGGAATTTATTTTTTCTAATCACTTGTTGCTCGTTCTATTTCTTTTGAAGAGAATAGAACAATAGAAGATTTATTGGGAATCATAAATGTGTGTTAATAATTGGTCAGTTGATTAAGAATGTTATTCTTGCAATGATTGTTTCTTGGAAATTATTTCATAAAATCAAGCAGTTGGTCATTTAAAATGCTTTGCTTTGATTAGTTTTTCTAGATATTATGTGGTTGTCTTATATTGATCTTTCAGTTGATCATAATTGTCTGGAGTTTCTCTATTGATAAGGTTTGGAGTTTATTTTGGTTTAGATACCAAAAGTTCTGGCTGTTCTTCCCTTTTTTAGATGGCTTAAAAAGTCATTTCTTATGTTCTAGTTGGTTAATCGGAACTATGATGTTTTGTTTAATTTGGATTGATTGATTGGCAATCAAATTCTAAAAATTTGGAAGGTTAGCATCCTAGGGATTTGGTTAATCAAGTTCGATGTTATACTTTAAAAGAGGAGCCTAACAGCTTATAAGTGCGCTCTACTTTGGGATATATCTGATGCTTTAGATGAAGATTTAAAATTTTTCCGAGTCCCTTTGGTGTTTTATATTTCTTAGAAGGTTTTTTTTTTAAACTTTTTAAAGCTTTATTGCTTAGGTTTTTTTTTCGGATTTATAAGTTTTTCTTATTTTTCTTTCTTTTCATGATTGTGACCTTTTTGTAACCTATTCATTATTTGAATGAAATTGGGAATGATTGCCCCTAATTCCCACCCCCCAGCCCCCCTAAAAAAAAAACTTGGATAGCTACAGTGTGCACAAAGCACGGGAATTTCATGCCAATCACAATATATATATAATATTTAATGTTTTATATTTTATTTTAAATAAATTAATAGTGAGGATTATTTTGATATAATTTAAAATTTTAAATATTATATAAATAAATATAATAATTTAGACATCAAATACATAAGAATAGTTTTATAGTATATATATGTACACCTCCCAACTTTTTTATGACATTTGTAGCTAATATATGCCAATAAAAATACTTCACAAGTATATAATAGATTCTCACTGGAATATTTACCTTAAACGATCCCACCTCCCATGAGAGCACTAACCATAGGGAAAAATAGTCACCTAATGAGCTAGTCAAATCATTCCATAGAATCATGATCATTCTGAAAGTGTTATGGCACAAGTAGGGGTGAATTGGTATTTTGAAAAACCTTTTCTTGTACAAACAGAGTATCATGCAAAAACTAATAAAACAAATTTTTTAAAGCATAAACAATATATATATATATATAAACTAAAATTTTTTTTTTCAAACTTTATGCAAGAGTTTAACAAAAAATTCAACCACAATAATTTTTCTTGAGGCTCTCATACTATAATTTTCTAATATGGCGCCAAGGCATTATAGACGCTCTAACGCTGGTAGTTGGAGTGCTCTGGTGCTGGTTTAACACTTGTGAATTTTCTCTTTTTTCTTGAATATTTTCTATACAACATCAACTAAAACACCATATTTATATTGATTTTTAAGAAAATAAAATAGTACAAAATTTACACTTAACAGCTATTTAAATAAAACCCTAATTTCTAATTTATTACTTCTAATCGTACAGTATGATACTAGGATTGTACTATCTTATTAGTTCAATACCAGTCATAGATTGCCATGTACAATATTGAGTCATATAGTATGATTAGTTATATTGAATCAGGCATCATCTAGGATAAACCAAGGTTCAGTAGTGAGCTCTTTATTTTAACCTCAAAAGGATAGTGGTGTAAAAGAGCCTTTAGAAGTTGAACCATCTACCTAATAACCTTAACTAATAAAAGAAACTAAGAGACTTATTAGGAATGTTATAGAGAGACCACCACCATCTTTTCCCAGAGGTTGATTAAACAAAATTTGAATAAATAATTCTCTAGGTTCTTAGAAGTGTTCAAGAAGTTAACTATTAATATTCTTTTCTCTAGAACGTTACAGTAAGTGCCCACCTATACTAAATTATGAAAAACATTATTAATAAGAAAAGGAAGCTTGGAGAATTTCAAATTGTAGCTTTAACTGAGGAGTGTAGTGTTTTTTTTTCAAAAGAAGCTCCCTAAAAAGTTGAAGGATCCTGGTAGTTTTTCTATTCCATAACTATAGGAGAAAAATTTTGTTAAAGAGCTTTGTGTGATTTAGGATCCAATATTAATATGGTGCCTCTATCTATTTTTAAGAGATTAGATGTAGGAGAGGTTCAACCCACCATTGTCACCCTTCAACTTACTGAGAAAGGAGTGTGGAGAGTGTATTGTACTATCCGAGTGACATATGACTTCATTTTTACTTTTATTGTTTCTCTTATACATATGCAATAAATTTTGGTTTATTTTCTTTTGTTTCTATAATTAGCTAATTTCTTAGTTTTGGGCAAATGATGTGAATCCTTTGTAAGTACTAATATAGACTCTTATGCTTTGAATGAATAATGGATGTTTTTAATATCACATATTCATAATTTAAGATTCATTTGGTACATCTTTCTAACTATTTTTAAAAGCAGCTATCCAGTACAAAAAAATTTTGAATTAATTTTTTTTTTATATTAGAAAGTTGCTTCAGAAAGCAGTGAGAAACCTATCCCAAATGAAGCCTTAATGCATATAATGGTCATGTGTATAGTTAAATTTCAGTGTGATATATTCCCTTAATGGAGGAATATTAGAATATTAAAAAAGAGTATTAGAATGGAACTCTTCCATGTCAAGATATATGATATTTAGTGTTCAAGGTTTTATGGATATACAATCATTGTAAGAAGGCCATAAACCTCCCTTCACATCCCTATAGGCTCGACAGTGATCTAGGGATACAGATGCTCTAGTCCATATTAAACATAGAAGAATTTACTTAGGAAAACTTATGTAATTCGCAGTCATTATTTCAAAATATTTAATCATCTGGTATCTTGTCTTTTCTTTTGCATTCCTCAGTAGATATAGAATCTCAACTCATCTTTTCACTCAATAAGATAAGCATTATAATTGTAGTAAGCAGTATCAATTCATTTACATGTTAGCAGAACACTTCCTTGTGGGATCAATACTCTCTCAAATCACTTTGCTACTAGCTCGACACATACATTTACGTATTTAGTAGGTATAGCATATCAAAGAAAATCTAATCTTATTTCAACACATAGCATAAACATAATCCATGCAAAAACCCACTTGGGTCAAGCCATGTGGCTAGCCCAAGTGGGCCCAAGGATTAGGTCAACTAGTGTCAGTCCTTAAACACCCAATAGACAATCCAAAGGAGTTTGGGGGCTTTTGATTTATTTATATCATTGAAATTAAATTTTGGAATTCTTAGGATTTATTTAGTCAACCTAGGCTGACTTGGCCAAAGAGGCCTGACTATTACAAATCTGGTTTTAAGGGTTATGATTTTGATGATAACAAACATTTCAGTTTCTGGTGGCCTGTTTAATCTTTAGGTATGTAGGATCAATTGTAAGTTCAAGTCAGTCCAAGATCGAGTCAGTCTGTTTTGAAATTTAGGTCCAATATACTATTTTCATATTTATTGAGTCAAATGCTATGTAACTGATCCCCTAGCTATGTAACCTTGCGCATACACACTCAGGGGGAGAGCTTGAGTGAATTAGAGTTTCTATTCATTTTTTGTTCAGATTGTCCTAGACGATCAAGTGAAAATAGAAACCCTAATTAGGATGATCATGTTAAGTCGGTTTGATTAAGCTACTCGTGTTGGACGATCTCAATATCGTACAAGATGATAGGCTTAAATAAAAAATTCTCAGCCGCTAGATTAAGTTAGGCAAATTTTTATTTTTTGGCGATTTGGTCTGATCGTCCCAGACGATACATGTATCATCCTAGACGATTCATTACAGTCATGCCTAAATTAGTCTGGTGATTAAGGAAAGTAATTAAGGTTTGATTGATTCGATCATATCATCTTAGAAGATCGCAGGATCGTATGGGACGATGTGTTAAAAATCCTGATTGTCCAGTGCCTATCACCTGTATGTCCAGAGCTGTGTGCTGGATGGTATTTCTGCTTTTGAACTAATCATACGGGATGATACCCATATCATCCCGGACGATCAAGTCATTTTGAGATCATCCTACATGTTTCACCTGTACGTCCAGAGCGGTGCTCAGGATAATTTTGTGTGGATTTGAATTAATCGTACCTGACGATAGAGATATCATCTGGAACGATCAAGTCATTTTGTGATCGTCCAGCATGTTTAACCTGTACGTCCAGAGCAGTTTTCAGGATAATTTTGTGTGTTTTTGAACTGATCGTACAAGACGATCATCAGATCATCCTGGATGATCCTGGCCGACCAGTTAAGATTTATGGCTATTTTTGAGCCCTCCTATTTAAGCTCTTTTTCTTTCAACAAGAAAATTATTTTACCACTTTCCTTTCTAGAGAAACCTTGAGAGAGAGAGAGAGAGAGCTTAGGAGAGAGAGAGGATCTTGTGAGGGGAGTTTGTGAGGGATTCATAAAGGTTGCTCCAAGCAATGATCAGAGTCATCTTCTCCATTCGTCATCTCTCGTCTGGTCGGGGTTTTCTATGGGAGGATCATTCGCAAGAAGATCCAGGTTCTTTGCCAGCTTCAGGAGGAAGCGAAATAAGTTTAGGTTCTCTGCCTGCTTTAGGAGGAAGCGAAAGGAGTCTGGGTTCTCTGTCTGTTTCAAGAGAAAGCGAAAGGAGTTCAGGTTCTCTACCTCACCGGGTTGATGGAAAGGAGTTTTGTACAGGCTTCTCCGCCTTGCTGAGGGAGCAGAAGGAGAGTCACTTTTTTGTTAGTGCAATACCTGGAGGGGAGGCTCCGGCGAGTGGACGTAGGTCAAGTTAACCGAACCACTATAAAATCTGGTGTGCTCTTTCTAATTATTTTCTGCACTTTACTTTTCTGTTATTATCTGCTTGGGTGAAATCTGTGGTTGATCTTTTCATTTCTGTGTTTACTTATTTTTGTTATAAATTATTGAAAAGATCTTTCTTGTTGCTCACGAATTTTTAAAATAACCAATTCACCCTCCTCTTGGTTAGCCTCGGGACTAGTTCATCAGGGCTTAACATCCCTAATGAACTTTCAAGTGGTATCAGAAAGGGATTCAAAAATAAAGTTTTTAAACTTTTGAATTTGATCAATGACTAACTTTGATAATAGAAATACTGCTGAAGACTATTCAATCACACGTCCACCTTTGTTTGATAACATACCTTTTGATTTTTGAAAAACTCACATGTTCATTTTTCTTCAATCTATATATTATCGCATGTGGATGCTTATTAAAGATGGCTATAAACCACCTTTTAGAATGGTTAACAATGTTAAAACTGAACTGCCTTTTAATGAATGGACTTTTGATGATCGTGACTTAGCCCAACTGAATGTCAAATGTTTGAACTATTTTTTCTGTGCCTTAAAAATCTGAGGATTATATGTGTATTTCTACTTGTATAATTGGTAAAAAAATTTGGGATAGATTGTGCATAACTTATGAAGGTACAACTGAAGTCAAACAGTCTAGGTTAAACATATTGCTTCATGACTATAAACTTTTTCGCATGAAACCTAGTGAATCGATTTCTAAAATGTATACTAGGTTCACTTAAATTGTCACTTCTTTACATGCTTTGGGAAGAGAACTCACTAACTATGAAAAAGTAAACAAGATTTTGAGATGTTTGTCTTCTTTGTTTGATGCTAAGATAACTGCAATTACTGAATCAAAAGATTTGAACATGTATTCTATTGATAACTTACTTTGGTCACTCATTGCTTACAAGCAAGGGGTGAACCAAAGTTAGCTTGATGCATGTGAGAAGAAGAAGGAGAAAAGTGTGGCATTGAAGGCCAACGATAGTGACACTGATTCTTCCAATTCTGATAGCGATGATGTTGCCTTAATCACTAGGTAATTCAAAAGATTTCTAAGAAAGAAACATAAGAACTTTCAGAAGTGGAACAAGGGTAAGTCCAGTAAAAATTTTAAAGGTTCATCTGATACTGTTTATTTTGAATGTAGGAAGCCTGGACACATTAAGGCTGATTATCCTACACTTATAACTCACCCAAGCAAGGAAAAGGGTGAGGAGAAACCCAAATTCAGGAAGGACAAGAAGTAGATTCAAAAGGTATTCTGGGTAGATTCTGCATCCGACTCCTCTGAGATTGAAGTTGAAGAGGAGGAAACCAACTTGTGTCTGATGGCTAATTATCATTCTGGTCAGTCTGATCAAGAAGAGGTATGTGAGCTTAGTTATGACCAGTTATTTAATATTTCTAAAAAAATTCATTCATCAAATAGGAAACTTAAGAAAACTCATGCCAGCCTGAAATTAGAATTTCTGAATTTACAAAAAGAGCATGAAATTTTGATTAAAGATCATTCTAAACTTGATAGCAATCACATATCTTTACTTGATGAATTTGATGAATTGAACAAAAAGCATTCTGAATTGATTACTGAGCATGATTCATTGAAAACCTCGCATGCTGATTTAGAAAGAGTTTTGAAAGAATTAGACAACATGGCATGTGAAGTGGAGAGTAGTGATGGAGCATTGATGTTTGAAATTACAAGTCTCACAAAGAAAACTGAATTTTTAAAACTAAAAATTTATGCTCTTGAGAAAAATGAAATACCTCCTATTTTTGCACAATTCTATACACCTCCACCTTTTGAAGAATCTGTTTCAAAATCATCAAAGCATGTTTCATACAAACCTAAGAAGAGGCACTATCACCCACATAGATTAGTTAACATTTTTCCTGGTGTTAGATATTTTTCTTATGGCATGTTAGGACACATCTCCCATACCTGTACTATTCACCGTAGTACACATTGGGTGTGGAGGCCCAAATTGCCTGTTTCACAGCACAGCACACATGCATTACATTCTTCTTTTTATAAGAAGGAACCCAAACCTGTTTGGGTTCCTAAATCTGACATTTGATGATTTTGTAGGTGCGCTCTCACACAAGATCTCATGAGAGCATGTGGTACCTGGACAGTAGATGTTCAAGACACATGATTGGAGATGCAAATCAGTTCATTTTGCTAGGGGCCAGGGCTGGAGGCAAGGTTACACTTGGAGATAACACCATTAAGAGGGTGATAGGAGCAGGTATAATTAGTGATTCAAAGAATTTCATGATTGACAATGTATTGCTTGTAGATGGATTGAAACATAACCTGCTGAGCATCAGTCAACTCTGTGACAAAGGATACAGCATCAAATTCATGCCTACTTGCTGCATTTTAAGCTTAAATAACAAAATTGTTTTGTAGGGACAAATGATTAATAATGTCTACATACTGGATGTAAGTTACTTTAAAGCTGATAATTCAATTTGCTTAAAAACTGCTGCTGATGAGTCTTGGTTGTGACATAGGAGATTATGTCATGCTAGTATGAAAACTCTTAGAAGAGTCACCCAAAAGGACTTAGTTAGAGGTGTCCCTAAGCTTAAGTTCACTAAGGACCACTTATGTGATACCTGTCAATTCGGGAAGCAAGACTAATCCTCCTTTCACTCCATTAAGGACATCAGCACCTCTAGACCTTTAGAAGTCCTTTACATGGATCTCTTTGGACCCATTAGCACTGCCAGCTTAAGGGGGAAAGTCTAAGGATTTATGATTGTTGATAATTACTTGATGTTCACTTGGATTAAATTTCTATCACATAAATCTGAGTCATTTGATGAATTTAAATCTTTCTCCACTTGGATTCAGACGAAGTTAGGTTGTGAGATCTTGACTATTCATAGTGATCATGGTGGAGAGTTTGAAAATGTGAGATTTGGAACATTCTGTGAGGAATAAGGGATTAACCACAACTTTTTAGCTCCTAGGACCTCTTAGTAAAATGGGGTAGCTGAAAGGAAGAACATGACCTTAGTGGAAGCCGCTAGAGCCATGCTTGTTGAGTATTCACTTCTAAAATACTTTTGGGCTGAAGCGGTGAAGACTACCTGTTATGTGCTAAATAGGGTGAATGTTAGATCCAATCTGAACAAGACACCTTATGAGATCATTAAGGGTAGAACTCCAAACCTGTCCCACCTTCATGTCTTTGGCTGTAAGGTTTTCATTCTGAATAATGGGAAATCATCCTTAGGAAAATTTGACCCCAAATCTGATGAAGGAGTGTTCTTAGACTATTCTAGTGTGGGGAAATCCTTTAGGGTGTTTAATAATAGGACATTGGTGGTGGAAGAGACAGCACATGTGGTGTTTGATGAATCTGATTAAGGAGACTAGAGTTGAGGAAGAAGAAGAGGTAGGGGAGATTACCCAAGGGGTTGAAAACACAAATCTGAACGAAAGGGTAGAACCTCAAATCACTTTGCCTAGAGATTAAAGATATTCTTCGAGTCATCCTAAAGAACTGATCTTAGGAGACCCTTCTGAAGGTGTTAGGACTAGGCATGGACTTAGGAAGGAAGTAAACCAATCTACCTTTATCTCAATGACTGAACCCACCAATATCAATCAAGCCCTTTCTAATGAATTTTAGATCTTAGCTATGCAAGAGGAACTGAATCAATTTGTAAGGAATGATATTTGAGAGTTAGTAGAAAGACCCAGGAATTAAAGTATAGTGGGATCCAAGTGGGTCTTTAAGAATAAGATGAATGATTCTGGTGTAGTGGTTAGGAATAAGGCAAGATTGGTGGCTAAGGGGTATAATCAAATTGAAGGGATTGATTTTGAGGAGACTTTTACCCCTGTAGTTAGATTGGAAGCCATTAGAGTGCTACTAGCCTTTGCATGTTATAAAGGATTTAAGTTATTTCAAATGGATGTCAAGAGTGCCTTTTTAAATGGGGTAATAAAAGAGGATGTCTATGTAGAGCAACCCCTAGATTTTGAGAG
Organism: Dendrobium chrysotoxum; assembly: GCA_019925795.1. Classification (NCBI taxonomy): domain Eukaryota; kingdom Viridiplantae; phylum Streptophyta; class Magnoliopsida; order Asparagales; family Orchidaceae; genus Dendrobium; species Dendrobium chrysotoxum. Next base: position 45,998,442 of record CM034315.1, read on the forward strand.
TTTCCAATATCTATATCATATTTACAAATTAAAAAAGGCCTTATATTAATTAAAACAGGCACCTAGAGCTTGGTATGAGAGGCTTAGCACATTCCTGTTAGAAAGAGAGTTTGTTAAGGGGAGCATAGATACCACCCTTTTTCTGAGGAGAATAGGGGATGATTTACTCATTGTCCAAATCTATATTGATGATATACTTTTTGGATCTTCTGATAAAAATTTATGTGATGATTTTTCTAAAATAATGAATAAGGAGTTTGAGATGAGTATGATGAGAGAATTGTCATACTTTTTGGGGTTTAGCATAAGGCAACTTGATGATGGAACCTTTCTCAATCAATCTAAATACACTAAGTATATTTTGAAGAAATATGAAATGGACAAAGCCAAGCCAATCAACACTCCCATGAGCTCCTCTGTTCAGTTAGATAAGGATTCAAGTGAAAATCTGTTGATCAGAAGAAGTATAAAGGAATAATTGGATAACTGCTTTACCTGACTGCTAGCTGACCTGATATTATGTTTAGTGGTTATATTTATGCTAGGATTCAAGCTGATCCTAAAGAGTCCCATATGACTGCTGCTAAGAGAATTCTTAGATATCTTTTAGGGACCCCAAACCTAGGTATCTGGTGCCCTAGGCACAGCACTTCTTTTGAGATTATTGGATATTCTGATTCTGACTTTGCAGGGTGTAGGGTGGATAGAAAAAGCACTTTCAGAACTTGCTAATTCATAGGACATTCTTTAGTCTCCTAGTCTAGTAGAAAATAGAACTCAGTTGCACTTTCCACTGCTGAAGCTGAGTACATTGCCGTAGGAAGTTGTGTGGCCCAAGTCCTTTGGTTGAAGCAACAAGTTTTGGATTTAGGATTACCTGTGGGCACAATTTTTATTCTGTGTGATAATACTAGCGTTATCTATATTTCTAAGAATCTAATCCAATATTATAGAACCAAACACATTGATATAAGGCATCACTTTATTAGGGACTATATTATAAAAGGGGACATTGAGCTACATCATGTAGCAACTAAAAATCAGCTGGCTGACATATTTACTAAACCACTGGCCTTTGACTCATTCAGTATTTTGAGGACCAGATTAGGTGTGATTGACATAAATGCTTGATTCTGATGACTGATGATTTCTGAGTTTTTCCTTTTTTTTATTTTTATTTTATTTCTGTTAGTCTTTTGATTTGATTATCTGTTTCCATTTTTATTCTTATTTAGTACTGATTTTCTTCTTACCTTTTGTTATTTTTCTAATTTGAGCATTTATTTTGATGAGATTTCCAACTTAATTTTGATTCACTGTTTTATTTCTTTTAAAAAAAATTAGATCACTACTCACTATTGCTGATAAACTAAATTTCTGACTGAAGATTTTGCCTTATTTTTTCGTTTGGAAGCTTGTAAACAGTGATTGATTTCACTAGATCTATTAAAGAGAAGAAACATTGATGATTGTTTCTCTTCCTCTAACTCCTTTAATGGTGTATTGTTTCTTTTGAATAAAAATCTTCTTCAAAATTAAAATATTAGTTTTTGAAATAGAGATCTATTTTATCTTCCTATAGTAATCTACCTCATATGAATAATATTTTCAAAGTTTTAAGTCATTGTTATGATTTTTTGAACCAAGTGATTGCACTTATCATATGATGTATGATTTTTATTTTGTGAATTACTCTTCCTTATTAGATAGAGAGTTTTGTTGTCTCTTATGTCTGGAAGGTAATTTCATAGCTGAGATTCTTTAACAATTTTGAAAGGGAGAAAGCTTACAAAAGATACGCAAAAAGCGCCAAAATGAAAAGAGGCACAAAATTAGCCCAAACTAAAAAGATGCGTAATATCGCCAAAAATTGAAAGGATACACAAAGTGTATCAAAAAAAATTAAAAGATGCGCAAAGCACCAAATAAATTAAAAAAGAGGTACAAAATGAGCCCATAAATAAATAGGCTTTCTTCCCTTTCAGATCTTTAAATGTCTTAGAAAAATCCATGCACCCTTAATATTTTCAAAAGCTTAAGACAAAAATTTATGATTTCTGATTTCTTACTTTGTAATACTATTATATCAGATATTTTTTCTGGAATGAGGCTTAAAAGGATCTCTTTTCGAATCTAATTTCTTTTCTTCTGAATTAGATTTTTGTTTTGAAAGGAATTTGAACCTATAAGGTGTCCGAGGTGGGAGTTACGAAAGTCGATTTTCTAACTTTTTTGGATTTCAGCGCTGTCAATCGTCTTCTTATTGGTTTTTGGATTTAAAATCAAGAAAAAATTCTAATTTACTAGAGCGGATCAATTAAAAAAAATCATTATTTTTAGTCCTTGCTTTCTTTTACTATGCTTTAGCTACTCTATTTTTCTTTTCTTTTTATTTTGTGTGTTTTTTGGATCCCTGATCTTTCCTCTTCATCCTTCATCTTTTTCATTTTTTTCATATCATCTTGGATGATCCATACATCATCCTGGACGATTCCCTTCATCCTAGATGATCTATATATCATCCTGGATGATTCATTCAAATCTTTCCCACCCTGATCACATGGCTGAGATGCACTAATTATTGGTGATCATCATAGACGATCCGTCAATCATCCTGGATGATATGATCCAGTTTTCCTGATCCTGATCAAATAGCTGAGAATGCACCAATTATTTATTATCGTCCTGGATAATACACCTCATCGTCCTAGATGATCCACGTGTCAGCCGTTAGATGATTCAAATTTGGCCCGTCCTATGCATTTATTACGTATCATCCCAAATGATCCACCTCATCATCCTAGATGATACTTTTCATCAATGGTCGTCCGCCTGGACTCCTCGGGACAATCTCCTATGTCTAATCATCCTGGATGATCTTTGATCATCCTGGATGATACGATCGCCTTTTTGACCAATCATTCTGGCTGTCATTATTACTCATATCATCCTGGACGATCGACCCGACTTCTACTTAAATAGCCATTTTCTTCAGATATCTTCACCCTTCTTCTTTCACTCCTTACTCTCTTGGTATTCTAATGGCTGGTGGAAAGAGATCTAGGCATTAAGGTGCAAGCTCCCCCCGGGAAATGTCGATCCCCGCTTCCCTGACGCAGCCAATCGGGCTGCCTTCCAACGCTACCATGAAGTTGGAATCACTCACTCCAGGATTGTCAACCCCCGCACTCTTACCTACCCAGTCCTGGATCTGTTTACCCATACCTCCCTGACCTTCATTCTCACCTTGGCCTTCCTTTTTAGTTCTGAACTCCTTAGGATCTTTTTCGTAAATCTTCACATTGCTGCTGACTACTCCACCCTTCACTCCTTCATTAATCAGCATCCTGTAGAACTCACCGCACAGGATTTTCACCATATCCTTCAACTCTCCATCACTGGTGATAAGATCCACACCCTCATTATTGATCCAGATTTTAATTGGAGTGTCGTCAATCGTTTCCTTTAAAATACCAACATTAGCTACCACGATAATGCCTGTTCCTCCCTCCTTAAGGATGCTTGCACTATTCAACATGTCCTTCGCTACTCAATCATCCCTAAGGCTGGGGACCGCATCCACATCACACCCTTACTTTCCATGACCACCTACTACATCATGGCCCGCCGAGATTTCATTGCTACTGATCTTATCTTTCGATACATCGAAAATCTTACTAGTATTAGGGATCCGGGCCACAGGAGACGCCCAAATCTAGCCCTAGGCCACCTCATTGCCTATGCCCTTGAGACGAAATATAATCTGTAATATCCAGTCCCTACTGATGTCCCTCCTTCCTTCTTCAAAAACAACTCCTTTCATGTCCTCCACAGCCCCCGACTTCATCTGGAACCCGCCACGAATGTTGAGGAGGAAGCAGAAGAAGATAATCCTGTTCCTGCTGCACCTGATGCCCCTGCTCCCCTTTGCATTGCATCTCCCTTTGATCATCTGATTCAGCGGTTCGACCAGTGGGAGGCCCGATTTGATTCTTATGTGGCTGTCTAGGAGCAGCAGCAAACTGCGGATCTACAATACTTCAATGACTGTGCTGCTCAGCAGCAACAGTAGTATGACTAGGATATGGCCTAGTTTGGAGCCCATTTCACCGCCATTCATAGCTACTTTCAGCCACCACCTCCTCCTCCTTCTGATTAGGATCCACCTCCTTTTTAGCTATTTGTGTTGTGATATTTTCTGTTCGTATTGCTTTGTTTGTTCTTCCTCCTTTTTGTGATGTCAAAAGGGGGAGTTATTGTTTTGAGTGACTAGTAGTTTCTTATACTGTTCTAGTTGTTTCTTGTATTATTCTTGTGTTGTAATTATTTCCCTTATTATATTTTATGTTTAGTGAAATTTGAAATGAAAATTTTCTTTTGTATGTGTGTTGAGTACTCCTGTATATTTTATTTGAAACTACTGCATCAATGTTTGCCATCATAAAAAAGGAGGAGATTGTTATAAATCTGGTTTTAAGGGTTATGATTTTGATGATAGAAAATATTTCTATTTCTGGTGGCCTATTTAATCTTTCAGGTACGTAGGATCAATTGTAAATTCAAGCCAGTCCAAGATCGAGTCAGTCTGTTTTGAAATTTAGGTCCAATATACTAATTTCATCTTTATTGAGTCAAATACTATGTAACTGATCCCTTAGCTAAGTAACCTTGCACACACACACTCAAGGGGAGAGCTTGAGTGAATTAGAGTTTCTGTTCATTTTTTGTTCAGAACGTCCTGGATGATATTAACATCATCCTGGATGATCCAGTGAAAATAAAAACCCTAATTAGGACGATCATGTTAAGTCAGTTTGATTAAGATGCTCATCCTGGATGATCTCAATATCGTATAGGATGATAGGCTTAAATAAAAAATTCTTAGCCGTTAGATCAAGTTAGGCAAGTTTTTATTTTTGGTGAATTAGTTTGATCATCCCGGACAATACGTGTATCATCCTGGACGATCCGTTACAATCATGCCTAAATTAGTCTGGTGATTAAGGAAAATAATTAAGGTCTGATTGATTCGATCATATCGTCCTGGACGATCGCAGGATCGTACAGGACGATATGTTAAAAATCCTGACCGTCTAGTGCCTATCACCTATACGTCCAGAGCTGTGTGCTGGACGATATTCCTACTTTTGAACTAATCTTATGGGACGATACATATATCATCCCGGATGATCAAGTCATTTTGAGATCGTCCTGCATGTTTCACATGTACGTCCAGAGTGGTGCTCAGGATGATTTTGTGTGGATTTGAACTAATCGTACCAGGCTATAGAGATATCGTTCGAGACGATCAGGTCATTTTGTGATCGTCCAGCATGTTTAACGTGTACGTCCAGAGCAATTTTCAGGATGATTTTATGTGTTTTTGAATTGATTGTACAGGACGATCACCAGATCGTCCTGAACGATCCTGACTGACCAGTTGAGATTTAGGGCTATTTTTTAGCCCTCCTATTTAAGCTCTTTTTCTTTTAACAAGAAAAATATTTTGTCACTTTCCTTTCTAGAGAAACCTTGAGAGAGAGAGAGAGAGCTTGGGAGAGAGAGAGAGGATCTTATGAGGGGGAGTTTGTGAGGGATTCACAAAGGTTACTCCAAGCAAGGATCAGAGTCATCTTCTCCGTTTGTAATCTCTCATCTTATTTGTGGGAGGATCTTTCGAAAGAAGATTTGGGTTCTTTGCCAGCTTCAGGAGGAAGCGAAAGGAGTTCAGGTTCTCTTCCTGCTTCAGGATGAAGCGAAAGGAGTCCGGGTTCTCTGCCTGCTTCAGGAGGAAGCAAAAGGAGTTCAGGTTCTCTGCCTACTTCAGGAGTTTGGAAAGGAGTTTTATACAGGCTTCTCCACCTTGCTGAGGGAGTGAAAGGAGAGCCACTTTTGTGTTAGTGCAATACCCGGAGGGGAGGCTCCGGGGGTGGACGTAGGTTAAGTTGACCGAACCACTATAAAATTTGGTGTGCTCTTTCTAATTATTTTCTGCACTTTGCTTTTCTGTTATTATCTGCTTGGGTGAAATCTGTGTTTGATCTTTTCATTTCTGTGTTTACTTATTTCCACCACAAATTATCGAAAAGATCTTTTCTGTTGCTCACAAATTTTTAAAATAACCAATTCACCCCCCTCTTGGTTAGCGTCGGGACTAGTTCATCAGGGCTTAACTTCCCTAACGTACTTTCACTGACTAGGCCATGGGGTTGGGCCCAATCCACTTCAAATATAATATGGAACTGATTGTAAGTTACCTTAGGTCATGTCAAGGTTAAGCTATGAAGAAGTTTAATGGGGTCTTGGTCAGCTATGGTCCACCAACAACTCAAACTTATTTAGGGATGTTTAATTTAGTGTTTAGAGGAGTTTAAAAGGTTTTGTGGGGTTTAGGTAACCTTCCATACAATGTTTAGGGTTTAGGATTCAAATGGGCTTCATTTGGTAAAGTGACCATTAATGGTCAACTATGCCCATTCAAGGGATCAAGTTGGTCTATGCATGATCTTGAAGGATTTTCAAATTCCTAGGGGCCAAACCTAGGTCTTGATTTGAACTTTCCAATATGATTGATACATATGAAGGATTTAGGGTTTAATGGTGTTCATGGGTCAAACTATGTCAATTTAAGTCAACCATGAACTGAAGTTAGTTAAAATCATTGCAAGAATGATTATGAACATGTTTAGTTGACTTGGAAGAATTTACAAGTTTGTTTAAACTAAATGCTGGCTCAATGGTAGGAACTGCAAATATTTGAAGGTTTTTTTATGCATGAGGAAGGCTTTGATTTCTAATGTTTAGAAGGACAAAGATGCATCCAAAATGAGTATATAAGATCTAGGGGCATGTCTAATACAAATGTTAATGATAAAAATTTTTTTTAAGGACTTTACCTTAGGTTTTGACCCAATTAAAAATTACCTAAAAAAGGGAAAAGTTCAAAAGGCTTTAGGGTTTAAATTTTGAGCTTTAGATTTTACACAAGATTTAGATTAAAATATTAAATATAATTAAAAGTTTTAAGTTTATCAAATGATTTAGAATGGTTTGATGATAGATCTTGAGCTTGATTGAATGATAATCACTGAATGATTGAACCTCATTGAGTGTTTGAAAGATGATTGAGAATTCAACCTTTACTCATTTAATGATTGAAATTTTATGATTGATATGAGCAACTAGTAGATGTTTAGTGATTGAATATGAATAATTGATTGATTATGTTTAGGGTTTTGACCTCATATAAAATGAGGTCAATAAATAGACCCCTAATAGGTGTAATGAACTTAAAAAATAAATCATATGTGTTGACATTAATCGAGATAATCAATAGAATCCAAAGAAATTTAGTTGACAAATTCTTGAAAGGAAATGATCCAAGATAGACAGATTTAATCAAACGAGGTATCTGATAGGAAAATTATTTCAGCCATATAGATTTAAACTAGAAAAGGAAGCTTGAAAGACAGATATATCCCTAGTATGTCAAATTTAACTAGATTTAAGAAATATCATACTTTTGTCTGACTGTATCAAAATAGCAAAAGAGGATAACTCAAAGCTCAACTGACCAAATTGAAATAATGCGCAAAGAGATTTTAAGGTTTAATATATGCCTGACCATATCGAAACAACATAATAAGATTTAAAAGAATCCAATATTTGGCTGACCGTATCAAAATAACAAATGAGGAAGATCTAAAAGGGTCCAATATTCATCTGAACATATCAAAATGATAAATGAGGAAGATTTAGAAGGGTTCAACATTCACTTGACCATTTCAAAATATTAAATGAGGAAGATTTAATGCTCACGTGACCATGTCGAAATAGTGAGCAAAATTTATACCTGAGTGGAATATCATTTTCAAACTAGAAAATTTATAATGTTCAAATAAGAGATCTATCTATGATGAACAAATTTTAAAAGGTTACATTAGGAAATTAATAGCGATTATTTTACTCAATCTATCTAAGTCCAAGACCTAAACTATCTCCCCTATCAAAACCAGGCCTTGGCTTGACCCTGACTGAGCCCAAATTGACCCAAACCGAGAAGGTTTGGGTCAACCCGAGCTCTCCAACCAAGCTAGCCCCTTCTAAGCCCATTTGAGCTCATCACACTCCCAGCGGCCTTTCCAACTCATCCTGACCCAGTAAGTGGCTATCGGCGATCAGAGCTAGTAGATTGGAGGTCTGGTGGTCCCCCCATCCTTGAGCTTCATCCAGGCTTATAGAGCATAGGATTCACTGTCACGAGTTCACGAGCCCTTGGGACGATCTACCTTTCCACCTTGAGGCCATCCAGCGATTCCCTTGATTAATCCTAACCATCCTAGCTCTCGTGAGTGACCTGAATAGGGGGTAATCCACAAGACTTCTCCATTTGAATCCAAGTCTCTAAAAACTTTCCATTGAGCTCCCCAAGTTCTCCTCTTTTGTTCCCTAGTCTCCTAGCATCTTCTGGCCAGTAGTTTGAGCTAGCTTTGGAGAAACCTGTCCACGGTCCACTCGAAGTCATACCTTCGGCCATCCTTCCATCCCGATGCCTGACGGAGAATTTTTTGCCTTCATCCCCTGAAGCTTCTTGATAGAGAAGATCATTCATTAAGGCCTTCTCTGAGGTATAAACTCTTTCCCGAGCTTCTAGACAAGTAGTGGTGGTCAAGTGTGAAGAGAACTTTCAATCCAATGGATTTCCACCGTTGGATTGGAAGCTCTGATCATCCTGATCCTATCTATGAGATTTCATGAGCTTTCACCAACGGAATTGTTCGTATCACGTTGGAGAAGGCATGCGATTACGGAGACCTGCGGGAGGTTGAAGATGGAATCAGAGCCGTTGATCTTAATTAACAGCTCTGATTATATCCCGCGGTCTTGGACCGCATTGAATCCCAACCGTTGATCCTTAATCGGATGGTTCAGGGTTAGTCCGTGTTATCCAGACAGTCGCTAATCATTGCCTCGTCAATCAAGATGTGCTGCATGGAAAGTGCAAGGCTGACTGGATAAATAGATTGATTAATTTCATAAAAAAAACTTGGGATCTTCAAAAATTCATATCTCCCTCCACACTTGACCATTTTAGATATTCTTAGGCTCATTCGAAAGATGTTAGGGAGATCTACAAAATTCCTATGGTCTTAAGCCATGATTGCATCTGTATTAGTGTTGATTTCCATTTAAATGTTTTCCTTATTATTGCATTTGTATGCTTAATTAAAGTCACCATGGCTTGGGACTTTGGGGGATTGAATTTGGGCATGTCCTTGACATGTCCAAATCCCCCCCCCCCCCCTTGTTTGAGGAGTAAAGGCATTTTCATGTCAATTTGATTTTAAGGGTCATGGTTTGACCCTCAAAATCAAATTGATGCCATGATCTTTCAAATGAGATCTAGTGTTTGATTTTTGGTGTGATGATAGTGCTTAGCATAAGGAGTGTAGAGCCATTAACCTTTGCCCCAATCAGAGCTTAGGATAGATCCCTAGGATTTTTTTAATGTGACTTAAAAGTCATCTTAGGTGGCTTGGTTAGCCACCTTAGAGTGCTCTACTTGAGCTCAAATTTAGTGTGTTTGGGCCTTGAGATTAGGTGATCTCGTGGTCCAAATTTCATCAAATTTGGTGCCTATTTGGTCTACTAACTAGGAGCCCCATTTTCTCCCTCTAGATTTAACCAAGAGCCTTTGATAATTCATAATTAATTCATTTTAATTCCAAAAAATCTATAAAAATACTCCAATTGATCATATTCCAATCTCTAACACACGAAAATTAAAAGCCTCTTCAATTGACCCTTAATTTGACTCCAATTTAATTTTAAAAGAAAATTAATAATTAATTAATTTAATTAATTAAAAATTATGAAAAATTCCAAATAATTTCTAAACACATAGAAACACTCCTATGGGTCATCCTTGACCTTTGGGAGTGATTCATGAGGTTTGGAATGAGTTTGGATTATAATCCCAAAATCACCCTTAAATAAGGTAATTTTAATAATTCATCAAATAATCCAAACTTTGAAAAATCATAACTAATTCTAAAAAAATCTAAATTAATCAAACTCAAGTGCATTCAACTCTAATAAAAATCTGTTGTGAATCTGGATTCAAGGGCTATAATTTTGATGATAGTAAACCTTTTCGTTTCTGTTTAAGTGTCTAACATTTAAGGTACACTAGATCAATTGCAATTCAAGTAAGCTCAAGATCAAGTCAGTCCGGTTGTGTTTTCAGGTTCAATGTATTTTTTCATCTTTTTTGAGTCAAGTTAATGTAACGGATGCCAAAGTTAGGTAACCTTACACACACACACTCAGGGGGAGAGTTTTAGTGAGTTAGAGTTTCTGTTCAAATTTTATTCAAATTGTCCTGGACGATATTTACATCATCTTGGACTATCCATTGAAAATAGAAACCCTAATTAGGGTGACCATGCTAAGTCGGTCTGATTAAGCAGATCATCCTGAATGATACACCCATCATATAGGATGATATGCTCAAATCAGAAATTCTCAGCCGCCAGACTAAGTTAGGCAAGTTTTTATTTTTAGAGATTTCGTCTAATCGACCCGGATGATACGTGTATTATCCTAGATGATTCATTACAATCATGCCTAAATTATTCAGGTGATTAAGGAAAGTAATTAAGGTTTGAGTGATTCGATCATATCATCCTGGACGATCAATTGGAAATATTATCCGTCCAGAGTGTTTCACTAGGATGACCCGAATAATCCTCTGGATGATATTCATGATTTTGAATTAATCATACGGGATGATAGAAATATCATCCTGGACGATAAGGTCATTTTGTAATCGTTAAGCATGGTTTGGATGTACGACCCGAGGAATCTACTGGACAATTTTGGTCTTTTTGAACTAATCGTACAGGATGATATACGTATCATTCTGGATGATCAAGTATTTTTCTTCAGATCGTCCAGGCATTTCTCCTGGACATCCCGAGCTGTCTTATGGACAATATTCCTGGTTTGAACTAATCGTCCCAGACAATCGTAGAATCGTCCCTGATGATATAAACAGAATTGTCTTCCAATCATCCAGAAGAACCATATCGTCTAGGCCAAAAGAGTCTGATTTACAATGATCGTACAGGACGATCGTCCTTGATGGTCTTTAACGACTAGTTAAAATTTAGGGCAATTTTTGAGCCCTACTATTTAAGATCTCTTGTCTTTTATCGTTGAGATCTTTTGCCACTGTCCTTTCCTATGAGAGCTTTGAGAAGGAGAGAGAGAGAGAGCTTGGGAGAGAGAGAGAAGATCTTGTGAGGGGGAGTTTGTGAGGTGTTCATAAAGGTTGCTCCAAATAAAGATCTGAGTCGTCTTCTCCGGTCGTCATCTCTTGTCCTTAGTATCTTTGTGGAAGGATAGTCTGTAAGAAGATCAAGGTTCTCTACCTGCTTCAGGAGGAAGAAAAAAGAGGTAAGGTTCTCTGCCTGCATCAGGAAGAAGCGAAAGGAATCCGGGTTCCCTACCTCACCGGGTTAGTGGAAAGGAGTTTTTATACAGGCTTCTTCACGTTGCTGTGGGAGCAGAAGGAGAGTCACTTAGTGTTAGTGCAATACCTAGAGGGGAGACTCCAGGGAGTGGACGTAGGTCAAGTTACCGAACCACTATAAAATCTAGTGTGTTCTTTCTGATTATTTTTCACACTTATTTTTCTATTGATGATCGTGTGATTCTGATTATTATTTTGTTATTATTGAACATCTGCACATCATCGTGAAACTGTAAATATTTTAAAATATTCAAAAAGATTTTCTCAATCATTTTTGCTCATAAATTTTTAAAATTACCAATTCACCCCCCTCTTGGTTAGCCTCGGGCTAGTTCATAAGGGCTTAACATCCCTAATAAGCTTTCAAGTGGTATCAGAGAGGGATTTATAAAATCTAGTTTTGAAAAACTTTTGAATTTGATCCATAGCTAACTTTAGTAATAGAAATACTGCTGAAGGTTATTCCATTAGTCATCCACCTTTGTTTGGTAACATACCATTTGATTTTTGAAAAACTCACATGTCCACCTTTTTGCAATATATTGATTATCACATGTGGATGCTTGTTAAAGATGGTTATGAAGCACCTTTTTGACTTATTAATGGTATTAAAACTGAACTTCCTTTTGCTGAATAGACCATTGATGATCGTGATTTAGCACAACTGAATGCAAAATGCTTGAACTATTTTTTTTTGTGCTTTAAAATCTGAGGATTACATGCGTGTTTCTACTTGCACAACTGCTAAAGAAATCTGGGATAGACTGTGTATCACTTATGAAGGTACATCTGAAGTAAAATAGTCTAGGTTAAACATACTGCTTCATGACTACGAACTCTTTCACATGTAACCTAGTGAGTCAATATCTAAAATGTACATTAGGTTTGCTCAAATTGTCACCTCCCTGCATGCTTTAGTAAGAGAGCTTACTAATTATGAGAAAGTTAATAATATTTTGAGATATTTACCTTCTTCCTATGATGCCAAGATAACTGAGATCATTGAATCTAAGGATTTGAATGCTTATTCTATTGATAACTTACTTGGATCACTCATTGCTTACGAGCAAAGGGTGAACCAAAGATAGTTTGATGTACGTGAGACGAAGAAAGAGAAAACTATGGCGCTGAAGGCCAATGATATGAATACTGATACTTTTGGGTCTGATAGCGATGATGTTACCTTAATCACTAGGCAATTCAAAAGCTTTCTAAGGAAGAAACACAAGAACTTTTAGAAGTGTAACAAAGGTAAGAATAGTAGAAATTTTAAAGGTTCTTCTGATACAGTTTGTTTTGAATGCAGGATGTCTGGACATATAAAGGCTGGTTGTCCTACACTTAAGGCTCACCCAAGCAAGGAGAAGGGTGAGGAGAAACCCAAGTTCAGGAAGGATAAAAAGAAGATCTAAAAGGCTTTCTAGGCGGATTCAGCATCATACTCCTCTGAGACTGAAGCTAAAGAGGAGACTACAAACTTGTGTTTGATGGATGATGATCATCCTGGTCAGTCTTACCAAGAAAAGGTTTGTGAGCTAACCTAGGATCAATTACTTGAAGTTTTTCTGAAAAAATCCATTCATCATATAGAAAACTTAAGAAAATACGTGCTTGCTTGAAATTAGAATTCTTAAACTTAAAAAAAAGCATGAAGTTTTGATTAAGGATCATTCTACACTTGATAGCAATCACATGTCATTATTTGATAAATTTGATGAGTTGAATAAAAAGCATTTTGAATTAATTGTTGAGCATGATTCATTGAAAGCATCGCTTATTGATTTAAAAAGAGCTTTTAAAGAACTAGACACCATGGCATGTGACTTAAATAGTAGTGAGCACTATTTAAAATTTAAAATTGTAAGTCTAAAAAAAGAAAATAAATTTTTAAGTGTAAAAATTAGTGCATTTGAGAAAAATAAAACACCTCCTATATTTGTACAATTTTACAAACCTCCATCACTTGAAGGATCACATTCAAAATCATCAAGATATGCATCATTCAAACATAGGAAGAGATACTATCACCCCCGTAGATTATTTAATCCTTTTCCTGGTGTTTGATATTTCTAATGTGGCATGCTAGGACATATCTTCCACACCTACACTATTCACCGTAGTACACATTGGGTGTGGAGGCCCAAATTGCATGATTCACGTCATAGAACACATGCATTATATTCTTCTTTTCATAAGAAGAAACCCAAACCTATTTGGGTTCCTAAATCTGACGTTTGATGATTTTATAGGTCTCATACAAGACCTCGTGAGAGCATATGGTACCTAGATAGTGGATGCTCAAGACATATGACTGGAGATGCAAATTAATTCATTTCGCTGGAGGCTAGGGTTGGTGGTAAGGTCACTGTTGGAGATAACACCACCAAGAAAGTGGTAAGTGCAGGTATAATTGAAAACTCCAAGAACCTTTGATTGAAAATATTTTTCTTGTAGATATACTGAAACACAACCTGCTCAGCATTAGTCAACTCTGTGACAAAGGGTTTAGCATTAAGTTCCTGGAAAACACATACATTATAAGCTTAAATAATAACACTATTTTATAAGGCAAGAGGATCAACAATATCTATATGCTTGATTTAAATAATATTGAATGTGTTGCTTCATTTTGCTTAAAAATTGCTGCTGATAAGTTTTGGTTGTGGCATATGAGAGTATGTCATTCTAGCATGAAAACCCTTAGAAGAGTCACCCAAAGGACCTAGTTAGAGGTGTCCCCAAGCTTAAGTTCACTAAGGACCACCTGTGTGATGCCTGTCAGCTAGGGAAGCAAGTTCAATCCTCTTTCCACTCCATTAAGAACATCAGAACCTCTAGACCTTTAGAAGTCCTTCACATGGATCTCTTTGGACCCATTAGCACTGCCAGCTTAGGGGGAAAAGTCCCTGGATTTGTGATTATTGATGATTACTCGAGATTCACTTCAATTAGATTTCTGTCACATAAATTTAAGTCATTTGATGAATTTAAATCTTTCTCCACTTGGATTTAGAAGAAGTTAGGTTATGAGATCTTAACCATCCATAGTGATCATGATGGGGAGTTTGAAAATATGAGATTTAGAACCTTCTGTGGGGAATAAGAGATTAGCCACAATATTTCAGCTCCTAGGACCCCTCAGCAGAATGGGGTAGCTAAACAGAAGAACATTACCTTAGTGGAAGCCACTAGAGCCATGCTTGCTGAGTATTCACTTCCAAAATACTTTTGGGTAGAAGTGATGAACACAGCTTATTATATGTTGAATAGGGTGAATATTAGATCCAATCTGAATAAGACACCCTATGAGATTTTTAAGGGTAGAACTCCAAACCTGTCCCACCTCCATGTCTTTGGCTGTAAGGTATTCATTCTTAATAATGAGAAATCATCTTTATGAAAATTTAACCCAAAATCTGATAAAGGAGTGTTCTTGGGATATTCAAGTGTGGGGAAATACTTTAGGGTGTTTAATAAGAGGATATTGGTGGTGGAAAAGACTACTCATATAGTGTTTAATGAATCTGATCCTAAGGAGGTTAGAGCTGATGAAGAAGAAGATGTAGGAGAGATTACCCATGGAGTATAAAATATAAATGTGGAGAAAAGGGTAAAACCTGAAAATAATTTGCCTAGAGATTGGAGATATTATTCATGTCCTTCAAAGAACTGATCTTAGGAGACCCTTCTGAAGGTGTTAGAACTAGGCATGGACTTAGGAAGGAAGTAAACCATTCTGCCTTTATCTCAATGACTGAACCCACCAATATCAATCAAGCCCTTTCTGATGAATTTTAAATTTTAGCTATGCAAAAAGAACTTAATCATTTTATGAGAAATGATATTTGGGGGTTGGTAGAAAGACCTAAGGATCAAAGTGTAGTAGGAACCAAGTGGGTCTGTAAGAATAAAATAAATTATTCTGGTGTGGTGGTTAGGAATAAGGCAAGATTGGTGGCTAAAGGATACAATCAAATAGAAGTGATTGATTTTGAGGAGACCTTTACCCCTGTAGCTAGATTAGAAGCCATTAGGGTGCTACTAACCTTTACCTCTTATAAGGGATTTAAGCTTTTTCGAATGGATGTCAAGAGTGCCTTTTTAAATGGGGTAATAAAGGAATATGTCTTTGTAGAGCATCCCACAGGTTTTGAGAGTTCCCAATATCCTAATCATATTTACAAATTAAAAAAGGCCTTATATGGATTGAAATAGGAACCCAGATCTTGATATTAGAGGCTTAGCACATTCCTATTAGAAAGAGAGTTTGCTAAGGGGAGCGTATATACCACCCTTTTTCTCAGAAAAATAGGAGATGATTTACTCATTGTCCAGATCTATGTTGATGATATACTTTTTGGATCTTCTGATTCTTATGTGATGATTTTTCTAAAAGAATGAGTAAGGAGTTTGAGATGAGTATGATGGGAGAATTGTCCTACTTTTTTGGGATTTAGCATAAGGCAAATGGATGATGGAACTTTTATCAATCAATCAAAGTATATTAAGGACATCTTAAAGAAATATGAAATAGATAAATCCAAGCCAATAAACACTCCCATGAGTTCTAGTGTCCAGTTAGACAAGGATTCAAATGGAAAATTTGTAGATCAGAAGAAGTTTAGAGGAATAATTGGATCATTGCTTTATCTGACTGTTAGCCGACCTGATATCATATTTAGTGTTTGTCTTTGTGCTAGGTTTTAAGTTGATCTTAAGGAATCTCACCTAACTGCAGTTAAGAGAATCCTTAGATATCTCTTAGAGACCCCAACCTTAGGAATCAGGTATCCTAGGTACAACACTTCTTTTGAGATTACTGGATATTCTGATTCTAATTTTGTAGGGTATAGGGTGGATAGAAAGAGCACTTCAGGAACATGAAAATTCATAAGATAGTCCTTAGTCTCATGGTCCAATAGAAAATAAAATTCTGTAGCACTTTTCACTATTGAAGTTGAGTACATTGCCTTAGGGAGTTGTGTGGCCCAAGTTCTTTGGTTGAAGCAATAAGTTTTGGATCTAGGATTACCTATTGGCACAATTTTAGTTCTATGTGATAACACTAGTACCATTTACATCTCTAAGAATCCTATCCAACATTCAAGAATCAAATACATTGACATAAGGCATCACTTTATTAGGGACCATATTACAAAAGAGGACATTGAGCAACACCATGTAGCAACTGAAAATCAACTGGCTGACATCTTTACTAAACCACTGTCCTTTGACTCATTCAATATTTTAAGGACCAGATTGGGTGTGATTGACATAAATGTATGAATATGATGATTGTTGATTTCTAAATTTTCTATTTTTCATTTTTCTTTTAGTTTTTTGTTTGATTTGATGGTCTGTTTCATTTTAGAGTTTTGTTTTTCTATTGATTTTCATTTGTTTGATTTGCTTATTAGATTTAGTTATTTTTTGTTGATTTTCATTTGCTGATTTTTGTTTATTTTTTGTTTTTCGTGTGGTTATTTATTTACAGGTTATTCTTTTTAGAATCAGATCACTGCTCATTAGTTCTGGTAAACTGAATTTCTTACTGAGAGTTTTGCCTTATTTTTATTTGGAAGCTTGTAAGCAGTGATTGACTCCTATGAATCTGTTAAAGGAAAGAAATATTGATGATTATTTTTCTTTCTCTAACTCCTTTAATGGTGTATTATTTCTTTTGGATAAAATTCTTCTTCAAAATAAAAAAGTTAACTTTGAAATAGAGATCTATTTTATCTTCCTACAGTAATCTACCTCATATGAATAGTATTTTCAAAGCTTTAAATCATTATTATGCTTTTCTTATTCAGGTGATTGCATTTATCATATGAAGTATGATTTTGTTCTGTGAGTTAATCCTTCTTACTGAAGAGAGTGAGTTTTCTCTTCTCTTATGTCTGGAAGGTAATTCCATAACTGAGATTATTTAGAGATTATGAAAGGAAGCAAGTTTAAAAAAAAAGGTATAAAATGAGTCCAAAGATGAAAAGATGCATAATGTCGCCTAATTGAAAATGTATAAAAAGTGTATAAAAAATCAAAAGATACATAAAGAGCGCCAAATAAATTGAAAAAGAGGCACAAAATGAGCCAATAAAGAAATAAGCTTTCTTCCCTTTCAGATATTTGAATATCTTAGAAAACTCCATGCGCCACTTAATACTTTTAGAAGCATGAGATTAAAAATCTTGATTTATGATTCCTTACTTCGTAATACTATTTTATCAGATATTTTTTTGGAACAAGGCGTGAAAGGATCTCTTTTTAAATCTAATTTCTTCTCTTCTGAAGAAGACTTTTGTTTGAAAGGAATTTAAACCCGTAAGGTGTCCGAGGTATGAGTTACGAAAGTTAATTTTTCAACTTTTTCTAGATTTCAATGTTGTTGATTTCTTCTTATTGGCTTTTGAATTGAAAATTAAGGAAAATTCTGATTTACTAGAGTAGATCGATTCGAAAACAAAAAAAAAATAAAACAAAAAAGGTTTTTTTTTATTTTTATTTTCGTTTCAATTTTTTCTTTGTATTTGATTTGATTTTGCTTTTTTCTTTTTTGTGTTTTGGTATCCCTGATCATTCATCTCCATCCTTCATTATTTTTTAATTATTGGTCACATCATCTTGGACGATCCCTATATCATCCTAGACGGTATGATCAAATCATCCCTATTTGATCCAATGGCTGATCTGAACTAATTATTTGTGATTGTCCAAGATGATCCACATGCCAGCAGTTGGATGATTTAAGTTCGGCTCATCTGATTTATTTATTGCATATCATGCTGGACGATCCACCTAATCGTCCTAGATGATCCACCTAATCGTCCTGGACAATCTACCTAATCGTCTTGGACGATACCTTATCATCCAGCCTATTTTCTCAAGATGATGGTCTGTGTCTAATCATCCTAGATGATATCTGATCATCCTGGATGATTCGACTGCCTTTTTGACCAATCATCCTGGACACAATTATTGCCCCTATCATCCTGGATGATCCTGCAATCATCCTGGACGATCTGGATGAATTCTATTTAAACATCCATTTCTCCACCAGTTTTCACCACTCTTCTTTCAATCCTTAATCTAATCTTATTCTAATGGCTGGAGGCAAATGATATAGGCATCAGGGTGCTAGTTCCTCCCGGGGAAGTGTTGATCCCCGCTTTCCTGAAGTAGGCTATCAGGCTGCCTTCCTGTGCTACCTTGATGTGGGGATCACTTAATTAAAAATTATCAACCCCGCATCCTCACATATATGGTACTTGGCCTTTCTGCCCACCCTTCCGTCACATTCATTCTAACTCTCGCTTTCCCATTTAGCTCTAAGCTTCTTCATATTTTCTTTGCAAATCTTCATATTGACTCTTCTTACTCCACTATTTGCTTCTATGTTAACCATCGTCCTGTCGAACTAACAACCCAAGATTTTTACGATATTCTCCAACTTCTGATTACTGGTGATAAACTCCATCTTCTGTCCTCTGATCCTTATTTTAACTAGAGTATCGCCACTCATTTTCTTAGAAATACTAATGCCCTTTACCATGACAATGCCTATTCTTCCCTAGTCAAGGATGGAAGGATAATCCAACATGTCCTTCGCTCATCCATCATTCCAAAGGCTGGAGACCGCATCCACATTACCCCTTACTTTCCCTGACCACCTATTACATCATAGCCCATCGTGACTTCAATGCAACTAACTTAATCATTCGATAGATTAAACACCTCACTAGTATTAGGGATCCGGGCCACAAGAGATGCCCAAATCTATCCTTAGGACACATCATTACCTATGCTCTCAAAATAAAGTATAATCTGTAATATCCGGTTCCATCTGATATCAATCACTCCTTCTACTCTAACAACTCCTTCCACATTCTTCACAGTACACGTCTTCATCCGGAGCCCAGCACGGATGTTGAGGGAGAAGAGGAAGAAGCTGCTCATATACCCGCTGCACCTACTCCTCTCCGCATAGAGTCACCTCGTGATCACCTGGTGCACCAGTTTGACCAGTGAGAGGCACACTTTGACTCCTACATCATTGTCTAGGAGCAGCAGTATGCAGAGGATGTCAATCGCTTCAATGCCTTTGTAGCCCAGCAGCAGTAGTTTGACCAGGATATAGCCTAGTTTGGCAAATAGTTTGCTCCATCCACAGTCTATTTTAGCCACCTCTGCCTCCATCTAATCAGGATCCCCCTTTGTACTAGTTTTTCGTAGTTTATGTTGTGGGTCATTATAAATGTTCAGTTCAGTACTTTAAATTATTAATGTTCAAATGATCAGTGTTTTGGATCATAATTATTCATAATGTTTATTTACTGATTTTGAAATTACTAACAAATATTTGCCATCATAAAAAAGGGAGAGATTGTTGTGAATCTAGATTCAAGGACTATAATTTTGATGATAGCAAATCTTTTTGTTTCTGCTTAAGTGTCTAACATTTCAGGTACACAAGATCAATTACAATTCAAGCTAGCTCAAGATCGAGTCAGTGCAGTTGTGTTTTCAGGTTCAATGTATTTTTTCATATTTTTTGAGTCAAGTGTAATATAACGGATCCCCAAGCTAGGTAACCTTGCACATACACACTCAGGGAGGGAGTTTTAGTGAGTTAGAGTTTCTATTTAAATTTTGTTCAAATCATCATGGACGATCCATTAAAAATAGAAACCCTAATTAGGGTGACCATGTTAAGTCAGTCTGATTAAGAAGATCATCCTGGACGATACACCCATTGTATAGGATAAAATGCTCAAATCAAAAATTCTCAGCCGCAAGTTTTTATTTTTAGAGATTTGGTCTAATCGTCCTGGATGATCCATGACAATCATGCCTAAATTACTCAAGTGATTAAGGAAAGTAATTAATTATCCTGGATGATTAATTGGAAATTCTATCTGTCCAGAGCATTTCACCTGGACAACTCGAACAATCCTCTGAATGATATTCTCGATTTTGAACTAATCGTACGGGATGATAGAAATATCATCTTGGACGATCAGGTCATTTTGTAATCGTCCAGTATGGTTTGGCTGTATGGCCCGAGGAATCTGCTAAATGATTTTGGTTTTTTAAAACTAATTATACAGGACGGTATATGTATCATCCCAGATAATCAAGTCTTTTTATTCAGATCATCCAGTCTTTTCTCCTGGACGTCCCGAGCTATCTTCTGGACAATATTCCTAGTTTAAACTAATCATCCTGGATGATCGCAAAATCATCCCGGATAATATGAACAAAATTATCTTCTAATCGTCTAGAAGAACCAGATGGTCCAGGCCAAAAGGGTATAATTTACACTGATCATACAGGATGATCTACCGATAATCTTTGACGACCAATTGAAATTTAGGGTAATTTTTGAGCCCTATTATTTAAGATCTCTTATCTTCTATCATTGAGATCTTTTGTCACTGTCCTTTCCTGTGAGAGCTTTGAGAAGGAGAGAGAGAGAGAGAGAGCTTAGGAGAGAGATAGAAGATCTTGTAAGGGGGAGTTTGTGAGGTGTTTACAAAGGTTACTCCAAGAAAGGATTTGAGTCGTCTTCTCTGGTCATCATCTCTTGTCCTTAGTGTCTCCGTGGAAGGATCATCTATAAGAAGATCAAGGTTCTCTGCCTGCTTCAGAGGAAGCAAAAGGAGGTAAGGTTCTCTACCTGATTTAGGAGGAACCGAAAGGAGTTCGGGTTCTCTGCCTCACCGGGTTAGTGGAAAGGCATTTTTATACAAGGCTTCTCCGCCTTGCTGTGGGAGCGGAAGGAGAGTCACTTAGTGTTATGCAATACCTGGAGGGGAGGCTCCGGGGAGTGGACGTAGGTCAAGTTGATCGAACCACTATAAAATCTGGTGTGTTCTTTCTGATTTTTTTCCACATTTATTTTTCTGTTGATAATCATGTGATTGTGATTATTATTTTGTTATTATATAACATGTGCACATCATCGCAAAACTGTAAATGTTTTAAAACATTCAAAAAGGTTTTCTCAATTATTTTTGCTCACGAATTAGTTAGCCTCGGGCTAATTTATAAGGGCTTAACATCTCTAACAAACTTTCAAAATCTACTATTTTCTAAAACTATCAAGCTCCAAAATTTGGTCAAAGTTAAAAAGTCAACAATCCAATCAACCATAGTTCAAAATGGGTCAAAACTTCTAAAATCCATAACTTAATCTAGGAAATTCCAAATCCAGCAAACTTATGGTCTAATTGCTCACATTATAGTCTCGTATTTAATAAAAATACTAAAATTTCTTAAAGCTTACTAATTTTAAAAGTCACCTTTTTATCCCCATTAATTAACACACTTAATTAACCCAATTAATTCCATTAATTTTTTGAATTCCTTAATTAATTAAAATTTCAGAAAATCTTAACTTGATTAATAAAATTAACTTAACTAACTCTTAATACATAACAATCACTCCAAAGATGAAGTTTATTGGGATGGACTACTCTGGGTTGTGGGGCTAGGTGTCCTAAAGAGGCCTGGTTCCTCAAGCGTGATGGCAAAATGCCACGAATGAAGTCAATGGAGTGTTTAACATTAACATTAATTGATTCTTAATTATTCAATTAAGATTAAAACTCTTTATTAAACTTTATTAATTTGGTTTATCAGATGGACAACTCTGGGTTGCCGGGATACGTGTCCTAAATAGGCCTAGTTCCTCGAGCTTGGTGGTACAACACCATGAACCGATTGTTAACAAACTAAATTAACCAAATCTTTAAAAATCAGCCACCAATCAATTTAATAAATTCATTAATCCCTTAATTCCAACCAATTGAATTAAATCAATCTTTTAACTCATAAAACACATCTAAATTAAGTCCTAAAATACTAAAATTTTAAGCTCCAATTGATTCAACCCTTCAACCTTAAAGAATCCAAAGATTAGAATAAATCCAATTAATTATTCTATTTAGGACCTACCCCAGTCACATAGCTTACACACACTTAGATGGTTTGTTATGATAACACACTTTAGTTTAGGCTAGGCCAATGTTTACTTTACTGTTGTGTACCGAGCTTTTGAGATTTCACTGCATGCTGTTTGCTAAATTAGTTAATTGATGTGAGTGTTTATTTACTTTAATTATAATATGTGAATTAATTTGTGTTGAAATCCAAGATCCCGAGCACTTAATTTTGATAGTGACAACTAATACTTACTGAATCCATATGGACTTCCTTAGATTACAAATGTTTATCCTGTATATGAGCACTAACATTTCAGGTCAGATGCACACTGCTCAAGGTTGCTGGAGACTCAAACTGGGTAGAATAGGATGTTAAAAATCTTATATTTTTAATTTCTTTATTTTTTATTTGCTTGAGTCTGCCATAAAAGCATTTTGTGAAAGGAGCAACCATGCACACACACAAGGGGAGATTTGTTTCCATGTATTAATTTTTTTAAAAATTATCATAATATATGATTTTCAATCGTACTATATGATTAATCATTAATACTCAGGCTAATGGCTATTTTCTAGATGATTAGCTTTGTAATCTAATCATACTATGCGGTGGTAATTGTACTGTATGATGAGATTCAATTGAAAAACCCTAGCCATCAGATAAGTTTGGTAAGTTTATAATTTTGATTTTTTGAACTATTCGTACTGTACGATCCAGATCATACGGTACGATTAATTGAAATACTTATCAAAATTATCTCCCTTAATCAAGGAAATAAATATTGGTTTCTTATTTAAAGTAGATCGTACTGTACGATACTATATCATAACGTATGATAGGCAGAGACGTTTTCCTTCATCCCTTCGATCGTACCAAACAAAACTAAGGTTTTTTGTTCTATTTATTCCTGACGATATTCATATCTACTGGACGATAGCCTAAAATGAACTAATCATACTGTACGAATAGTGCAGTGCTGGATGATACACAAAGATGAATTTTCTCATCCCAGGGATCATCCCACAGATCATCCTGTACGAATTAGAAGAAAACAATATGATCGTCCTGTCGATATACAGATCGTACAGTACGATATGTATAAAATTTGAGAACTGTTCGTCTTTGCTCATACTGGATGAAGCTATATTTGAACTGATCGTACTGTACGATTATATATCGTACTGTACAAACAGAGAAAAAAAAGTTGAAATTTTTAGGGTTTTCTGAAGCCTGATTTAAAAATAACTTTAATTTTTCAATTGAGGGTTATTGGTCTGTCTTCTTGCTGTGAGAGGCATTGAGGGAGTAAGAGACTCTTGAGGGAGAAGTTTTTCTTTGCAGAGATCCAGGGCTTGCGAGAGGAAGGTGAAGGTGAGCTTGAGCGTGAGGGAGGAGTGTGAGGGGATCACACGGTGGCTCCAAGCTAGCTGCATGATTTGCTCCTCTTATGGCTTTGGAGAGTCTTGGGAAGTTCTCTAGTAAGAGAGGCTTCAAGATCAACATCGTCACGGTACTCTGCCGTCTCCAGGAGGGAGAAAAAGGAGAAGGTCCGCTGCCATCACCAAGAGGGTGACATAGCATTTGGTATTCCGCCACACCGGGGAAGGTGAAAGTGAGTCTTGTAAAGGCTTCTCCGCCTTGCTAAGGGAGCAAAAAGGAGAGTCAACTTTTAGTAGTGCAAATCCCGGAGTGGAGGACTCTGGGGAGTGGACGTAGGTCAAGTGACCGAACCACTATAAAAATCTCTGGTGTGCTTTTTCCATTTTTTTATCACACTTTACTTTTCATGCATTTTATTTACTGCTTTTAATTATTTGATGAAAAGTTTGATTTAGATCGTATATTATGAAATTTACAATTGTGTCACCAATATCATTATTGTGAACGAACTACTAGCTTCTGCATTCTGCTTATTAAATTGTTACTTTAAAAAACAAAAAAAATTAGAACTCCTGTTTAGGTTTAAAACTTTTAAAATACCAATTCACCCCCCCCTCTTGGCGAATCTCTGACTTTCAAGTGGTATCAAAGCGGGGTTTCAAAATAGTATTTTAGAAAACCTAGAAACGTAAGATCCATGGCTCAATTTGATAACCATAACACTGCGGAGGGTTATTCTATAACCCGTCCACCTTTATTTGACAATATACCATTTGATTTCTGGAAAATACGCATGTCTACATTTTTACAGTCTCTAGACTATCGCATGTGGAAGTTTGTTCAAGAAGGTTATTCTGCACCGTTTTGTATGTTGAATGGAGTTAAAACTGAATTAGCTTTTAATGAATGGAGCAATGAGGATAGAGAATTTGCATAGTTAAATGCTAAATGCTTAAATTATTTATTTTGTGCATTAAAATCAGAAGATTATATGTGAAGTGTCTACCTGTACTACTGGTAAGGAAATTTGGGACAAACTGTGTATCACATACGAAGGAACTAGTGAGGTCAAACAATCTAGGCTGAACATACTGTTACATGATTATGAACTATTCTGCATGAAACCTAGTGAAACTATCTATGAAATGTACACTAGATTCACTCAGATAGTGACATCTTTGCATGCTTTAGGGAGAGAGTTGTCTAACTCAGAAAAAATGAATAAAATATTACGATGTTTGCCTAGTTTATATGATGCGAAAATTACTGCAATAACTGAGTTAAAAGATTTAAATGTTTATTCGATTGACAACTTGCTTGGATCAGTCATTACCTACGAGCAAGGAGTGAGTTAACGATAAAGTGATGCAGGTGAAAAGAAGAAGGAGCGAATGGTGGCCTTAAAAGCAAACAATTCTGGAAGTGACAGCTCTGCAGCGGAGGAAGATGACGACATAGCCTTGATGATTCATCATTTCAAGAATTTTCTGAAATGAAAGCAACACCATCCTCAAAGCAATTGGAATAAAAGTAAAAGCTCAAAGAATACTAAAGTTGCATCTGACACAATTTGCTTTGAGTGCAGGAAACCCGGTCATCTCCGAGCTGATTGCCCCAACGTTAAGACTCAACAATCCAAAGAAAAGGGTGAGGAAAGGCCAAAGTTCAGAAAGGGCAAGTCTAAGACACAAAAAGCATTTTGGGCCGACTCTACCTCAGAGTCATCAGAAGAAGAAGTAGAGGAGGAGGTAACAAATTTATTTCTTATGGCTAATGATAATCTTGATCAATCAGATCAAGATGAGGTATGTCAACTTTCTTATGATGAGCTATTGATTATTTCTAAAAAAATTTATGATTCGTATAGAAAGTTAAAGAAAAAGCATGTTAGTCTTAACAATGAGTTTAGTACTTTACAAAATGAGCATGCTAGTGTAGTTAAGGATTTTTCTGACTTGGATAAAGATCATATGTCTCTGCTTGATGAATTTGATGCATTAAACAAGAAGTATATTGAGTTAACCACTCCACACGATACCTTGAAATCATCACATGTTGAACTAAAGAATGTATTTAAGAAACTAGAAGAACTTACAGAGGAACTAGATAGAAGTGAGCATACATTGAGATTTGAATATGCAAGCCTTAACCAAGAGAATAAATTTTTAAATGAAAAACTTCATGCACTTGAAAATAATAAAACACCTCCCACGTTTGTTGAGTTTTTTTAGCCTCCACCATGTGAACCATCTCATTCAAAACCTGCACGGCATGCATCATCCAAACCCAGAAATAGGCACTACCACCCCCGTAGATTAGTGAACCCATTTCCCGGTGTTAGGTGTTATTCTTGTGGCATGATAGGTCATATAGACCGCACGTGCACAATTCATCATATGACACATCTAGTGTGGAGACCTAAGCTGCATTCATCATAGCATAACATGCATACATTTCATCCATACAAGCATGAGGTGGAACCCAAACTCACTTGGGTTCCCAAAACTAACCTGTGATTGAAATTGTAGGGATACTTTCATAAAAGACCTAGTGAGAGCATGTGGTACTTGGACAGTGGCTGCTCAAGACACATGACTGAAGACATGAAGCAGTTTGTGACACTGGAGGCCAGGTCAGGAGGTAAGGTAACTCTGGGAGACAACACCACCAGAAAAGTGGTGGGCTCAGGTATCATTGGAAACTCTAAGAATTTGATAATTGAAAATGTATTGTTAGTAGATGGTTTAAAGCATAACCTTTTGAGTATTAGTCAGCTATGTGACAAGGGCTTTGATATTAAGTTTCTTTCTAACAAATGCATGATTAGCTTAAATGGTACACTTGTGTTAGAAGGAAAATACATAAATAATGTCTATATGTTAGATTTAAACTGCATTAAAAACTCAAACTCTTTGTGTCTGAAAATAATAGCTGATGACTCTTGGCTATGGCATAGGAGACTATGCCATGCTAGTATGAAAACACTTAGGAACATCACTCAGAAAGACTTAGTTAGACTTTAACAAGGACCATCTATGTGATGCTTGGCAACTAGGAAAATAAGTGAAATCATCATTTCATTCAATTAAGGATATCAGCACCACTAGGCCTCTAGAAATTCTACACATGGACCTATTTGGACCTGTTAGTACCGCTAGCCTAGGAGGAAAATCTTATGGATTTGTAATAGTGGATGACTTCTCTAGGTTTACTTGGGTAAAATTTTTAGCACATAAGAGTGAGTGATTTGAAGAGTTTAGAACTTTCTCCACTTGGATTTAAAGAAAATTAGGATGTGAAATTAAGACAGTTTATAGTGATCACAGTGGAGAATTTGAGAATGATAAGTTTGAATCATTTTATAAAGAGATTGGAATAGAACATAATTTCTCTGCCCCTAGAACTCCTCAGCAAAATGGAATAGCAGAAAGAAAGAATAGAACTTTAGTTGAAGCTGCTAGGGCAATGTTAGCTGAATACACTCTTCTTAGATATTTTTGGGCAGAAGCAGTGAACACTACTTGCTATGTTTTAAATAGGGTAAATATAAGATCCAAACTTAATAAGACACCCTATGAATTGCTTAAGGGTAAGACACCCAATCTTTCCCACCTACATGTCTTTGGATGCAAATGTTTCATCTTAATCAATGGCAAGTCACCCTTCAGAAAGTTCAATCCTAAATCTGATGAGGGGGTTTTCTTAGGCTACTCATATGTAGGTAAAGCCTATAGAATCTTTAATAAGAGGACCCTGGTAGTAGAAGAGTCTACCCATATGGTATTTGATGAATCCAATAAGACCTCTGAATCTAATCATGAAGAAGAAGTTGAGATTATACGGGGAGTAGAAACCATTACCGTAGAGACTAGAGCGGAACCTCAGGAACAACTGCTTAGAGATTGGAAATATTCTTCTAGTCATCCTAAAGAACTGATCTTAAGGAGACCCATCAAAAGGTGTAAAAACTAGGCATAGACTTAGGGAAGAGGTTAGCCATTCTGCATTTATATCTATGATTGAACCCACAAATATAGATCAAGCCTTAGGAGATGAATTCTGGATCCTAGCAATGTAAGAAGAGTTGAACCAATTCATTAGAAATGATGTATGGGAATTAGTCAAAAGACCTAAAGAATAAAGCGTGGCTGGAACTAAGTGGGTCTTTAAAAATAAGATGAATGACTCTGGCATAGTAGTGAGAAATAAGGCTAGATTAGTAGCAAGGGTTACAACCAAATTGAAGGAATATATTTTGATGAAACCTTTGCACCCGTGGCCAAACTATAAGCTATTAGAGTACTCTTAGCTTTTTCTTGCTTCAAGGGTTTCAAATTATATCAAATGGATGTAAAGAGTACTTTCCTAAATGGGGTAATCAAAGAGGATGTCTATGTTGAACAACCCCCAGGATTTGAAAACTCACAATTTCCAAATCATGTGTTTAAGTTGAAAAAGGCACTATATGGACTAAAGCAAGCACCAAGAGCCTGGTATGAAAGACTTAGTACATTCCTACTAGATAGAAGTTTTGTTAAGGGTGGTGTGGACACCAGCCTATTCTTGAAAAAGGTAGGAGATGAGATACTCATTGTTCAGATCTATGTAGATGACATCTTGTTCGGATCTTCAGAGAAAATCTTATGTGATGAATTTTCAAAAATAATGAGTGATGAGTTTAAAATGAGTATGATGGGAGAACTTAATTACTTCCTTGGATTTAGTGTAAGACAGATGGAAGGTGGAACATTCCTTAGCAAAACTAAGTACATTAAAGATATTCATAAAAAGTACGAAATGGAAAATGCTAAGGCCATGAATACTCCCATGAGCTCCAATATTCAATTAGATAAAGATTCAAATGGGAAGTCAGTAGATCAGAAGAAGTATAGGGGAATAATTAGATCACTTCTCTACTTAACTGCCAGTAGACTGGATATAATGTTTAGTGTGTCTCTGTGCTCGATTTCAAGCAGATCCAAAAGAATCTCATATAACTACTGTCAAAAGAATTCTTAGATATCTATTAGGCACCCCAAACTTAAGAATTTGGTATCCTAGACACAGCACTACGTTTGAATTCTTAGGATACTCAGATTCAGATTTTGTAGGATGTAGGGAAGATATTGAACTGCACCACATTGCGGCTAGAGATCAATTGGCTGACATTTTTACAAATCCATTAGCTTATAACACCTTTAGTACCCTGAGAACAAAATTAGATGTCATAGACATTCAAGCTTAAAATAATTAAAAATTAAAATAAAAATAAAAATAAAAATAAAAAGAATAAACAAAAAAAAAGTGTGTTTGTGTGTTCATTTTGTTTAATTAAAAATTAAAAAAAGGGACTTTCGTGATCCTCTCACATTCATGTTGCTGATGCCTAAAACTTGAACTTCTGTGCACATCGTACTGTACGATCTAATATCGTTCTGAACGATTATCCCAAAATCACTCAAATCTCAGCCGTCCACTCCATCCAAGGTCCAGATCTATCCTATCTTGTACATATCATACTGTACGAATAATCACTCGTACTGTATGATACACATGTTAATATGGATTGGGATGAATTTAAACTCGGCCGGTATGAAAATAATTGCCCTTTGTACTGTACGAACACCTGTTCGTACTATGCGATCCATTTTATCAAAAGTCATTCAGACGACTTCTCGGGACGAACGCCTCTCACTCACATTCATCTAGTACAATTCTGATCGTATTGTATGATTTGACTCTCTTTTTCTAAACAGTCATCCAGACGAAATAATTGCACCTATTGTACTATACAATCCTCAATCGTACTGTACGATACTACCAAAATTGTATAAATTAGAGGCATTCTTTGGTTAAGATCACTTATTCCTCTTCCAATTCCTCACTTTCTCCATCCACTTCCTCAACAATGTCTGTTGTAAGCAAGCACGGCCGAATGATCATGGGGAGCTCTTTCTCCTCTCGAAGGTTCGACGACCACTTTCTCTCTCCTACCGATGAAAAAACATCTAATAAATTCAAAGAAACCAAAATCACCCCATCTAGAATGTTGAATCAAGCCGCTTTGAACATCGAGGTGATGAACCTTTTCGCCTCCACCACTCTTCAATTTCTGTTGACTCTAGCATTTCCTTTCCACTCAAAACTACTTTTTGAATTTCTTACAAATCTAAAAGTCGACCTAGAGAACACCACCTTTACTTCCTATATCTACAAACAGCATGTCGTTATCATTGTCAATGATATAGCTGAACACATTGGGCTATCCACTGAAGGCCCTCATCCCTAATCTATGCTCATAAATGATTATGATTGGACCACAGTTAACATGACCCTTAGAAGGGTCCCATCCAATCAACACCTGCCCCTTGTCTAAACCCTGAATCAAAATACACGCATTATCCAGCATGTTCTTTGCACGTCCATCATACACAAAGCTAGAGACCACATCCACATTACTCCACTACTGTCTGTGGTCACTTACCTAATAATGTCTGGAACCAAATTTAATGAAGCCAAATAATTTTTGATTATATCAATACCCTGTCTGTGTTTCGATATCCAGTTGCCCGCAGAAAACTAAACCTTGCTTTAGGACATGTCGTAGGCTACATCTTAGATGCTAAGTATCAAATTCATTATCCTCTACCTCTAGATAATCTCCCTATCTTCTATTCAGATGCCTCTTTTCGTATCTTATTCCATCAGGGGGCCGCTCAAGCCGATCCCGAGTTTGATGAAGAAGAGGCTGCTGCTCCTGCCGATGCACCTCCACCACCCACCTAGACCTGCCCGTCCTACCTACCCTCACGATGACATCATTCAACCCCTTGATCGATTGGAGACTAGGTTTGATTCCCACATTGCTCAACAACAACAAGAACATGAAAGTGATATAAAATGATTTGTGGAGCGCTTCACCTCCATCGATCACCAATTTGTGTCCCTCCATCAGTACTTTCAACTGGTTCCACGACCTCCACCATCACCTCCGGATCAGGATCCCGAATTTTGAATATTTCAGTTGCTTATGTTGTATTT
The DNA here is from genome assembly GCA_019925795.1 of Dendrobium chrysotoxum. Taxonomy (NCBI): domain Eukaryota; kingdom Viridiplantae; phylum Streptophyta; class Magnoliopsida; order Asparagales; family Orchidaceae; genus Dendrobium; species Dendrobium chrysotoxum. The sequence goes on from CM034315.1 coordinate 46,029,340, forward strand.
TTCTTTTCTAGTTTCTTGTCTTTGTAGTTGCTTGTTTATTCTTCCCTTTTTAGTGTTGTCAAAAGGGGGAGACGTTTCTGTACGTGTTGCGTTTCTGTGTTATTCTGTTTTTACTATTAATGATATTAGTTATTTATGTTTACTCTTCTGTTTATATTATATGTTGCTCATTCTCTTGTTTTGTTTATTCTGTAGGTTATAATAAAAAAAAACAAAAAAAGATTTTTTTTCTCTCTCCTCCTATTTTAAAAATAAGTTATCCTTCTGAGGGGGAGCTAAGGAAGACATAACAACTGTGGCCATTAGAAAATATTATTTGACACCATAAAAAAGGGGGAGATTGTTGAAATCCAGGATCCCGAGCACTTAATTTTGATGGTGACAACTAATACTTATTGAATCCATATGGACTTCCTTAAGATTACAAATATTTATCCTTGTATATGAGCACTACATTTCAGGTTAGATGCACACTACTCAAGGTTGCTGGAGACTCAAACTGGGTAGAATAGGATGTTGAAAATCTTGTAATTTTTAATTTCTTTATTTTTTATTTTCTTGAGTCTGCCACAAAAGCATGTATGTGAAAGGAGCAACCATGCATACAGACAGGGGGAGATTTATTGTCATGTATTAATTTTTTTTTTAAATTATCATACTATACGATTTTTAATCATACTGTACGATTAATCATTAATACTCAGGCTAACTGCTATTTTCTACATGATTAGCTTTGTAATCTAATCATACTGTACGGTGGTAATCGTACTGTACGATGAGATTCAATTGAAAAACCCTAGCTCCTAGAATAAGTTTGGTAAGTTTATAATTTTGATTTTTTGAACTATTCATACTGTACGATCCAGATCATACGGTACGATTAATTGAATACTTACCAAAATTATCTCCCGTAATCAGGAAATAAACGTTGGTTTCTTATTTAAAGTAGATCATACTGTACGATACTATATCGTACCGTATGATATGCAGAGATGATTTCATTGGTCCCTTTGATCGTACCAGATGAAACCAAGGTTTTTTATTCTATTCATCCTGGATAATTTTCATATCGTACTAGATAATAGCCTTAAATGAACTAATCATACTGTACGAATAGTGCAGTGCTGGATGATAGACAAAGATGAATTTTCTCGTCCCAGGGATCGTCCCACAGATCATCTTGTACGAATAGAAGAAAACAATATGATCATCCTGTACGCTATAC